>CM035230.1:19940941-20540941 GCA_020226215.1 Sindora glabra | reverse complement strand
GCGTCATCAGATTTTGTATTATTGATGGATTGATGGTGATGATAAATATATATATATATATATATATATATATATATATATATATATATATATATATATAGAGAGAGAGAGAGAGAGAGAGAGAGAGAGAGAGAGAGAGATTTCATATAGAAAGTATCTTAAGAATATGAATATTAAACTCAAAAGTACATAAATGGAATGATAATAACATGTGCAATAAACACAATAGAAAAGAAATTATTAATATAAATTATGATCGACCAATCTAAAGAGGAAAAAATAGGAGATTTTTTTTTTCAATTTGTTAAATGTTTTATTTTTATAATTGCTAAAACTAATTATAATTTTCGGATAAATTTTTTATAAAGAAAAGACACATGTTTGAGTATAATTAACATCAATGATCATAACGCGATATCATTTGCATTTTTTGCTTTTAGACATCTGATTATGAATTTAAATTTAATCCAATATTAATTTAAAACTTTTTACATTATCAATAAAAAATAAAAAAATAAATTATTAAAATAATAATAATCAATTAAAAATTTTACTAACGATGACAGATTTTTTTAATAAAAAAATTAACAAAAATGCTACAAACACATTAAGTGGGATCCGAAATTATGTTTTAAATGTTTCACATCAATAGAATTAAACTTTACAAATTTATCCAATCATCTTATATTCAATTGACGATCTTCATTTCATAATCACAATTTAATTATAGTGCATGTAATATTGCTAATTTTTTAATGACATAGTAACATATGATTTAATGTTATTGATAATTAATTTCATTGACAATAAATTAAATTTATATCCTTTGTTCTTCCAAAAAATGAAATAGGCATTTTTTTATTATCTACATATCATATCAAATTAGATTTTAATTATATTTTGTCATGGGGTCTTTCCTTTTGTCTACTTCATTTAATGTTAAATTGATGTTGCTTTTGCTATAGCCTTAATGGACCGTGCAGTCTTGGCTTTTCTTGATTTATCAGGTATCGCACTTTAATTGATTTACTTGTTTTTCATTATTGTGATTTTTTTCCTATAATTCGTATTGTAAAATTAATTTGATGGTCATGCAATTTCACTCAATTTTATAATAGGGATCTGAGTTTTAATAATTTCAAATCAAGTACTCATAATTATATGTTACCTGAAACAAATATCCGTTTCTAGCCTTGTGTCCAACTTCATCATTTATCTTATTGCCATGTGACAAACTAAAATTTTCGGAGAATGGACTATATATTATAATCATTGTCAATTAATTAGTACGAGTTCGTTTATTTTCCAAAATTTTGAAATATCATATAATATCCACCTGTTGTGAAGTATGGAACCATATAAAAGATGTCAGCTGTACTTTATGTCAAAATGTCATCTAAAATTTTGATAACCATTAAAACTCTAAATAAATAAGCCATAATATGGTAATCGGATAAAGAACCATTAGCATCACATATGCTTGCATAATTCTTAGATATAATATAAACTGTAGGGTATTGTTTCAGCATTCACTGGTGTTCAAATTAAATATAGCACTAGTGGGAATGGCTTCTATGCATATAATTAACAAATTTTATTTTATTTGTGAAATTAGGAATCAATCAAATATATGAAACAAAATTGGTCCACAAGCAATCTCAAGAACTTCTACACATCACTTGTGAGAAGATTACTACTTTGAACTTCATGGAGTTGGGAAAGTGCGGAGCATTTTATGCAATTCTTCGAGCTGGTCAATATGGTATCCCTGAGGTCGTTACTGAACTTGTAAAGGCTAACTCCGAAATTGCTTGGTATGGCATGAGTGCAGTCCACCGGAACTTCTTCTATAGTGCTATCCGATATCGTCAAACTAAAGTTTTTAGTTTGATATATGGATTAATTTGGAAGCAATCACTAGCAAACACCTATAATCAAGAGCGGTACACTATGTTACACATGGCTGGAATGCTAGCACCACAAGGACAGCTTAATCGTATATCTGGTGCGGCATTACAAATGCAAAGAGAATTACAATGGTTTAAGGTCTTTATCTTCCATCTAAAACTTAGTTTAAAATGGTGCTTTTATTTTCTTATATTATTATTATTATTATTATTATTATTATTATTATTGTGACAAAGAAATTTAAATCTATCACCTCCGATATACTATTTAAGCCATCACTAACTGCATGAATTAATACTGGCTGCCAAACGTAGATAATATATGCCTTCTAGACTTCAAAAAATGGCCTTTACTAGTTTTAGACTCAACTCTTAATCCATACAATTAAATAGGGGAATTCTTCTAAATAATTAAGAAAACTATGTATGTTCTATATGCAGTTGTTATACTTTCATAATAAATAACTTAGTTTATAGATCATATTTAAGATTCAGATTTAACTACCATGAGATTTCATATATTTTTAAAATTTTCTTTCATAGATGTTGTTAATAAAAATCATATACAATAAAAAATGTAGAGAAAAAAGAATGAAATTGAGTATGATAATAGTAATATTTAAAGGATTAAATACGACAACAAAATGTAGGGGGAAAATTGGAACTAGAAAGTCCCATGATTTAGTTTAACATTTTATACGAGGAAGATTAATTAAAATGTAGAAAAAAATTATTACAAATTAGATATGTATACCTAATTAATTTATTAAGGTTCGGAAGGGAAAGAATATGTAATAAATTAAACGATCGATGTTAAGCTCAATATCTGATAAAACTTGTTCTCCTTTCTGTTCTACTATAATGTCAATATATTCAAGAAAGGAACATGGGGTACAACAATTTGGTCTCACTCATCATCAATTAATGTGCAGGAAGTGGAGAGTATTATGCCTACCGGAAAGAAGGAAATTCTCAACAATAAGGGTAAGACAGCCAGAGATTTGTTCACAGAGGAGCACAAGGACCTGGTTAAAGAAGGTGAGAAATGGATGAAAGAAACAGCCACTTCTTGCACAGTTGTAGGTGCACTCATAGTTACCATCATGTTTGCTGCTGCTTTCACCGTACCAGGTGGTAATGACCAAAATACAGGATACCCAATCTTCAAAAACCAAAAGCCATTTATATTTTTTATAATATCAAATGCGATATCACTTTTCTCATCTTCAAGTTCAGTTTTAATGTTTTTGGGGATTCTCACATCACGTTATGAAGAGGATGATTTTCTTAAGTCCTTGCCGACAAAGTTAATCATTGGTCTTTCTCTATTATTCATCTCTATAGCAACGATGATGACAGCCTTTTGTGCAACTCTTTTTATTATGCTAGAAGGAAAATTATGGATTATCATACCCGTGATTTTGCTTGCTAGTGTTCCAATTGGTTTATTTGTAAAGTTGCAATACCCACTTCTTGTTGAGATCTTCATTTCGACCTTTGGACCATCCATCTTTAATAGAAATGTGAAGCGTTGGCCTTGAAGTACTCAACTAAATTAATTAGTATCACCAGTGAATTTAGAGCAATTATCAATATGCTTGTATTGTGGTCTTTTATATGAATATTTGATCTCCTTCAGGAGTTAATAAAGTACAAAAGTATCACTTGTATTTATCATTGTTCTTTTATATTTATATTATTAATAATCTCTAGAACCATAGTTTTGTTGAAAAAAATCACTTTAATTATTAATGTTAATTTTGATGTTTTAAAAATAGGACCGGTTATTAAATAAAAAATAAGAGAAGTTTAATTGTTTGATTAAGGTAGAACTAAGGTTGAATTGGAATTATAATATAAATTAGAAACTATAATATATAACAATTAAAAATAATTAAGTTGTCATAAAGTACAACTTTTGTACATAACATATGAAAATATTTCAAGCATTATCAAATAATTTTATATCTTCATAATTCAAATTATCACAAAAAAAAAATAATTTGGACCCGATTTTCTTATTCTATAACTTTCATTTTCAGAAATAAGGTAATTTTTAATTACTTGGAACATTAGACCTTAAATATGTTTATAATATCAAATTTTTTTTGTAAATAGTACTATTTTTTATTTTTAAAAAATCCATCCAGTTGAACTATGCAAATCATTATCAGTTTGCACAATTGGACTACTTTATTACCTGTTTTATCTCTAATTGAACTAGTCAATCTTGATCCAAGTTTCAAAACATAGGTTAATCCTCACATTTTTGGTGGTTGAATATTTTCTACTATGACGATCGTCATTTATGAGCTCGACTATTTTCTACATAATTGAAATGGTTAATATTATAGGAAGTTTTACCTCCTATGAGATTAAGTATTTCTATCATTAAATTCCATTTATTGCAATAGAATTTATATATATATTTTTTAATTTGATTGACTTGTTTTAAAATTTGAGAAAAGGCAATCTAATAATGAAAACATTCACCCTCTCAAGAGGTAAATATCATTATTCTCAACCTTCATATGATATCAACTTGCTAAAGAATTGAACCATAAGAAAATATCAGCTCCTTTGTAATTTATGGTAAACCGTTATCTATAATTTTCATAACCACCAAATTAAGTTGTGTTTGGAGATGTCAATTTAAAAAAAGACTATAGTTATATAGAGAATTTAATTTATTTAAAGTTAAAATGTCTTGTTTGGATAGCTAAGATAAAAAAGTTTAAAGAAAAATTGTGAATTTAAAGAAGGATTTTTAATTCTTTATACTAGAGAATTTGAAAATACTTTTCAATAGGCCATTACAAAAAAAGGGTCTATATAGATGACAAAAGTTATCTGCATAAACTCTCATTTTTCATTTATATAGTTATTATAAATGATATTGTCATTTGTATTGAGTCATTTATATAAATTTATATGTGTTTCAACTTACATAGATGACTTTTCATATCATTTATATAAGTTACATTTATATAGACGACAAAGTCATCTATATAGAGTAGGAAAATGATCAATATTATCCTATCCTATCTAGACAACAATTACCTATATGGATGACAATTGTTACTTGTATAAGTGCATGAATAGTGTAAAAAATTTCAACCCACGTTAAAAGAATTTTAACAATTTTAATAATTTTATTTTTTGTTAATTTCTTAACATATTTATTTCTAATTTAAAGAATTTATTTGTGAATAAATGGTGAAAAAATTTAAAACACACTAAAATATTTTTTTATAATTATTAATAATTATTTAAAAATATCATAATATCAATTGTAAAAATAAATAAAATGAAAAGTAACTCCCAATAATATATAATAAAAAAATATTTCATATCTATACATAACAGTATAAAGCATTAGATAAAAAGTAAATGCATAATATATATATTATTCATTATTATTTATATTTTTAGTATTTCAAATTCTTAAAATATAAAAAATATAGAATTTTTTTATTTTCATTAGTGTAATTGTGAAATTATCATGCTATTATTCTTCAAATATTTTCATTCTTGTATAAAATAATAAGTTAATTACCATTATACGACTTATAATATTAAATTATTATGCATTTTATTATCCATTGATACTTATATTTTTACTACTTTAAATTATTAGTTAAATTATAAAATATTTCACATTGTAAAAAGTTTTTATATTCATTATTGTAATTATCAAAATTAGTTGTTACCGTTTTTTAACTACTTACATTTTCATATAATTTAAAAATCAAAAGAAAAGTATATAAAATACTTCTAATTTTAAATTATTACCTATTTTATTCTTCATTGTTATTTAATGATATACTTTTATTAAGTATTGAATACTTGTTATTTAATAATTTTTTTATAAGGATTTAATTAAGTGATTTTGTAGATGTTCAAATTATTTATTTTTTAGTATTTTAAATGATTGCTTAAATTATTAAATATTTCACATCACTAGAGATTTTATATTTTGATACATATAATTGTCAAATTTTATATTTATTCATTTTTATACACTTTTATTTTTAATATAATTTAATAATTTTATTAATTTAATTTTCAAAATTATTATAAATTTTATTGTTCTTATTTCTATCAAATTCATCAAATATTTAACACATTAAATATACTAACTTTCACAAAATATTAAATTTACCCACCAATACAATAAAGCATTAAAACAAATTCATATTCAATTATCATATCTGTATCATTGGATGTTTAAAGTAATAATCATATCAAATTATACACAATAATTATATTTTCAAGCTATATATCATATGAAAATATGCAAAATAATAATTCATACTCATATGTTTAATGTTGTAAATATATATGTCATTGTATAATATAATAATTATATCATACTGATTAATGAAGTAAAAATTTATTTTTATATATTATATCAATACTATTAAAAAATTTAGTGTACAAATTTTTTTAAACATACCTCAATAAAATAACAAAGTAACAATCAAGAATTTTAATCAACAGTACAACAAAATAATTTGATTGTATATTAAAATAAATACAAGAAAGAAAAGAAGGGAATGTACTTAAACTCCAAGGAAGAGGAAGAACTCCACCTCTACATGCAAGAAATGAAAGAAATGGTTCATAGGTGGGCATTTATAAGTAAACTATATAGAGACAATAAAAAGTTATCTTTATAAATATTCTTGTGTCATGACTCAATTCCAATCGTGACTAGCATGCATCTTAATATCGGTTTCCGCAAGCTTTAACATTTTTCACTCTAATTTTCCACACAAACTTTCTACATTTCTAGGGAGACTCAAAACTTACTTTAAAATTTTATGGAAAAATAGACAAAGTCTCCCTTAATGTTAGACACTTCTTGAGAGCCACACACCCTAAAGTATAACACTTGTGTTATTTCTAGATACAACCATGTGAAACAACATAATACAATTTCAAATTTATGCATAAACAATCAATTCGCACACATTATATAATTCAACAAATATCTATTTGAATGCTGAGTCTAATTCCAAATGAAACCCAATTGTCAAATCCTTTATCAAGCGGTATTTTATTCTTCATGCATGAGACATAACTCAAATAGCTTTCTTAACCTATAAATAGTAGATATAATTAAAGTGAGTTATAAAAACTCAGTGAGCATATGTCTACTACTAGTTTGTAAGAGATTAATTTTATAATTAACATTTATAAGTTAAACATGTATTAATATTAACATATTAACAAATCTATTTTTCCTAGATTTTAGAAATATATGAAACCATTCTTCGAAATAGAAGTTCTCTTACACATAGCTTAACTTTATATCTCACATCACAAATCATAAGAGACTTAACTATCCATTAGTACATAATATTGTTATCATGTCATGTACTACCCATCCCAAGTAAACATCACATTCACAAATAGCCATTAAGGTTCAAATACAAATAAATTATCACAATTACATTAAGTTATTACAATCATGTCAAATAGTGATACTAACCATAGGCAATTTCCAACATTATATCATATCACACATCCAATTATAGTAAACATACATATAGTCATTTTTTTATTTTCAGATCAATACTACAATTTTTCTCAATTGTTCGTTGGAAATTTCCCATTTCGTTCTCAAATCAATCTTATATCCTCTGTAACTTTTTGCTAAGAATTTTTCATCCAGCTTTCACATCATTGGCCCCATCACATTTCCAATCTTAGTGTTACTCATGGTATAATTCACACTATAATTCTCAGCATGTAAGTAACAAGAGAGCTTAATCATAAGCATTGCTCTATAACTATTCACAATTTCCAATGTCAACCATGGCAAGATTCATAAATAATATACAGATATCATTGAAGATCAATCATAATCCATCAATAGTTAGACAAACTACTATCAGGTTTTTGTTATGTACTCTAATCAATTAACATTTACTTAAATAGCTAACTATTCTTATTCCACGGTACTAAATTTATCCATGAATATATATATATATATATATATATATATATATGAATGGGAAATTTGTATTATCAAGTAAAGGAATTCATTTCACATTTAAACTATCTTTTATTAAGATATGGCAAGATATATATTCACCTGGTGATGCATATCCTTGTAAAAACTTGGAGTGTTTCATTTTTGCCTTTTCTCTTTTTCCTAATTAAAAGTTACAATGATAAATTATAAATACAAGGTATTATTTAAGTTATTTTCCAAATATCATAATCACTTATTTGGATCGTAATATTATAATATAAATAATGCAATTATTTTAACATATCCACTAAACTATGTCATGTCATCTATGATTCAAGTTTCTATTATATTTCTTGAGCTTCTATTCATCGATTCATTTACTAACTCATCTATAAGGATTCTGCCTATACTTATCTTTAAGATTGTCATGTTTATGGAACCAAGCTACCACCATAATAGAATATCAACTTACACTTTAACATTACCCTTTTACACCAACCATTTATAACTCTTATATTGACCTTTGCATTACCATTCACTTTCTTAGTATAACAAAATTTTAACTTTCAAAGCTATTACTTAAGTAGTTTGAATTTGAAATCTAATTTTACTAATCAAACTTTTATTAACTAAATTACATGTCAGGTAAAACTAGATTACCAAATTTTAGTGCTAATTAAACAACCAAAATAACCATATAGTTACAAGTTTCTTCAATTTAATTGTCTAATAGCATACAATAATTTGTTAATTTAAATCATCAAACCATGGTTATATAGACAGACAACTAGTACTACATAATTTCCACAAATAAAAATAAAAAACTCCCTACTTTGTATGTAAGTCAAAACTTTTATAACTCATTTAATATCCATTTCACAATGTTTCTAACTTTTTTACACTAAGCACTTACTATCAAAACTTATATTTGCCTACTTACATAAAAAGTTGTACAATTAGCTAGTAATCATATATCTATCCAATATTACATACTTATACTTTGCCTTAATTGAGAGACACTCCCTTTAGTTAGTCACTATGTTGATGGTCTAAACCTATTTTCTTAACTTATATTCTTGCACATATTTAATCCATTGCTTGTTTTAATGCTATTTCTTATGGCAAGCCTTCTTACATAATATCATAATAATTTTATATTCGGCACCAAGCCTACTTTCACATTTTCCTAATCTTCAATTTCTACCAAATCCAAACTTACATTAGTTTTTCCAGAAATATTCTATATTAAAAAAATTATATTTTTTAATATTTCCTTTTGTTTATTTAATTATACTTGTAAAGCTTTTCAAGCTCAACTAGTACATATAAAATGGAAAACCCTTAACTCATTTATCATTTGCAACTGATTCCCTATTTTTCCATTTTAAGTATTTGTCTCCTTGATGTTGATAATTCCATTTCATTCATACTCTAAAGACAAAATACATCTAATTCTAACTATACTTATCTCTTTTAATCTCATACCTAAACTTTACATCATCTCTAATCTACTAAAATCAAAGCCTAATGTCCTAAATTTGTTTCTTAACATAGTAATCTTACCTTAGCTAGGTACATGACTTTTACATTCATTTAATCTCCTATGAGCCTAACTTTATAGTTACCACCATCCTCCAATCTTACCAAGCCTAAGCTTTACCTTAATCTTTAAACCTATCTTAGTTAATATAATAATGTATATACAAATATTTTACTAATTAATTGCTAAATCTCCATGATAATATTCCTATTAACCATGACTTCTTTTCTCACATCATATGTATTTCTTGCAATTTACGATTATAGAATTGTTGATAGACATTAGCAGTTCAAAGAATAACATCTAAATTTTTAACCAATATCTTATTGAATACCATTATATATTAGTTTTAGCATTAACTTTATAACCATCATAAAAATTAACATTGATTATTATATCAAAAACATTTGCCATCGTTTCTTTTCATTTGTGGTAGGGAAATAACATTGCACATCAATTTTTTTATAAACAGCCAATGTGCAATGTTTATAATACTACTTTGATTTCTTTAAATAATCGACATGGTATTTTACACCCTTTCCTAACCCTAAACAATGCCCCATGTTTCTTCTTTCCCCATCCACCCTATTCCTTCATATCCCTTCTTACAAAATACCCTAACAAGAAATAGAAATCAACATCTCCTATAACTTTATAAAATCCTAATTTTAATAGTTTTAAAAAATATATCAAATGAAAAAAAATTAAAAATGGTGAAACGTAATATCCAATTACCCAATTAGATGTGGATGTGCTTTGCTAAATCTATTTTGATACCTATCGCTTAATATATAAATTTTGTTTTCTTGAATCCAATACTTGGAAATACAATGAACATTTATTAAAATTTGATGTATGATATTAAACATTTTAAAAAAAATAGTAGATAATATCACTAAATGCCAAAAATAGATGAATGACATTAAATTTCTTACTTGTACATGCTTGTAAAAGTTATATTAAAATGATAAGCAACAAAATATATTCAATTAAGAAAAAAAAACTAAATAGCAAGAATAAACCAAAAAAATTAAACATATCCTTACATTTACATTCCAGTTTTTTATAGGGAGTACTAACTCTACTACAAAAACAGGATACAACATTGCTACAAAGACATCAACCTAACTTAACACCTACATCTATATTAATGTAATTACATTTTTAAAATTATTTGAAAAATTAAGGTAGCATGTCATAAATATAACTGCCATCTATTTGAGTGTCATGACATTTTTGAAACTTAAGAAAAATTAAGACATTAGTTTTTTACTTAATTAATGTCACAATCTAGGGCATTGAGAAAATAAGAAAACTTGATACATCAATTTCAGAATAAATTGATGTCTATTTAGTCATGATGGTATTTTTAAAATTATTAGAGAACTTAAGATGTTTATTTTTTACTTTATTGACATCAAATTATATGACACTTAAAGATTGATGGCAAAGTGAGGATGCTTAAGACATTAATTTTATAATTAACTAATCTTTATTTAGAAGCAATGCATTTTAGAAATTAATGGAAAACTTGAGACATCAATCTTTTCCTTAACTAATGTCAAAATATATGGCATTTAATGATTGTTGGGAAAATGAAAAAACTTAAGATGTTAGTTTTGAAATTAACCAACATCCAAAAGTATTAAGAAATTCTACTAAGAAAAATGTCACACTTTAACATGTCGGTTTTAAACTAAATCGATGTCTAAAATGATGGCATTTACAAGGTTATTGGGAATCTACAAAAACATAAGACATCAATTTTGTTTACTTTTGTTGTCTAAAGGTATTTCAAATGATTGTTTGGGAAATACAAAAAGCAAACACATGGTTTTGCACTTAATCAACATCTAATAGTGTAGCAACAATTAGCTACTTGGAAGATGATGATATATAGGACACCAATTTTGCATTAATAACCAATGTTTAAAATCAATGACATTTTTGTGTTATAAATAAAGCACATCTTATTTTTTTCCTCATTATCATTTTGATTCTCCCTCTTATTAGTTTTAAACTCTATCTCTATCTCCCTTTAACTCCCTCTATAAAACTCTAGATGTCATTATATCCTATACCGCACATTATTGAGCTACTAATATTCCTTTAACTAACATTGATCATGAATTAAATACCCTATTCCAAGCCACTACTTCTAAACATAAGAGGTATGCTTCTTGGTTTTATTTTTTAGATCTTCATATCTTTTATTTCTTTGAATTTTTTTGTGATATTATTTTTAAATTGTTTATATTTTCTTGTATAACTTCTAAGGTTGTATTTAAGGTTTAGGTACTTATTATGTATTTGATAAATGATATAATGGAGTTTGAAGTTAGCTTAAATGCTTTTTTGGCTTTTATTTCTTAAATCTTCATCTTTTTTCATTTCTTTGATTTTTTGCATGAGTTTTTTTAATAGATTTTTTATTTATGCTTCCTTTGTACTTTTGAAGCCATATCTATGTAGGCCTACCAAATAGGTTAGTCCATGCAAAAATGGGCCAATCTTGTTAGGTTTCACATGTATGCTATAACGTAGTCGAAAAATAAATTTTCAAAAATCATGTGAAAGCCTCTAAGAATCAATGCACAAAGACATATATTAAGAATTGTATTTACAAGATTGCCTTTTGAAGTGCAAATCATGAATCACTAGCATAATCAAATGATGGTGTCTCTATAGTATCCATATAGAGTGAATGATAACTTTTCTACTTCCCAAATCTACTAGGATACTTTTCTTCTCACACAGGACTAGGGTTTTTGGTGCAGTTTTTTTGGTGGTAATTTTGTATATACTCAAAGTGACACCTACATTCCCATTTTAGAGAACTAAGGCATGCACTTTCTTAGTCTCACTAGGAAACTGCCTACTTTCCCTTTTAATTTTATTTAATCACAAAAACTTGATCCCTATTATGGTGAAATTAAGGAGTGATAGGCCTTATCTATTAGTTATCTAATATTATTTTAATATTAATAACTAAATATTATTAAATAATAACATTATTCCATAATATAATCATCTAACATCAAATGATATAATTATCTGATATCACTTTAATATAAAAAATATCACATAATATACTATATGTTACATGATTAATATACATACATTATTACTTTGATAATGCATATATATATGCACTAAATAACATACCTAATTAATAGGATTTTAGTCCAACTAAAATCCTATTAATTACTATCTTATGCTTACCTCTTTTATGTGACCTTGTAGATTCTTACTATGTTGATAATGACCCATCATTAGACCATAGACAGTGAGTGGTATCTAGCAATACATCACTACCATCTAAGTAATAAGAATATTTGTGATTCAACATTTAACTAATGTGTGAACAACACTTTGCAGCATAGTCTCTTTTGTAATGATATCCAAATTAAATTAGAGGCATGGAATGTGTCATCCTTGTCAATGTTCAATTCATATTTCTTGATGTCAAGTAGACTAACTCAAACAAATGATCAATATCACATATTAATCCATTTGAGTATGGCCATGCATTTCTTAGTCTCACTCAATCGAGGAGCCTAAGGATATCTCTCCTTCTATATAAGAGGAACAAAATCCCATCTATATTAATCACATCCTTCTGCATGATTTGTGACACACCTAATCAATACCCTACTTGACATCCTAATTAAAGGTAACATCAGATGGCATTAAAGTGTGTGACTCCTTATGGAGGGAATCATAGTAACTTTAGGTTAAAGGACTACATGCAATGTGATCATATAAGAATAACTAGTGACACACAATAATCTATGTAGTATTTTCACATTAGGTTAGTCCAGTACATCTATTCATTAATAATGTACCCATGTGTTGACTTAATATCACATATCCATGATTCAAAATTATTAGTCATGATACATGATAGTCTCAATGTATTATTGTTATCCTTTTTGCTATAATACTTGATTATGGACATTTTAGGAATAGTAAAATTATTTTAGGGATAATTATTATATTAAGTTATAAATTGTGCAAAAATAAAATAAAAATATAATAATTATATTACCTAAAATAAAACATGATACATTATGCATTATTTTAATCATCTTATGATTGACTCCTACGACACACATACTAATAAACTCCCACTTGGACTAAAGCCAATCACTCATGTATCTAATAACAAGTGACCTAATATGACTATTATGTTTTTCTACACTAGAGGCTTAGTTAATGGGTCAATGATATTATTATTTGTTAGTACTTTATATATCTTCACATCTCCTATATCAATGATTTTGTAAATAAGATAGAAGCACTGAAGTATATGCTTGAATTGCTAGTGAGATTTGGGTTCCTTAGCTTGTGCAATGGCGCTATTGTTATCATAATAAAGATCCATGGGATTTGTAATTCTAGGAACAATGCCAAGTTCAGTAATGAACTTTTTTTATCTAAATAGCCTCCTTTGATGCATCAGAGGTAGCAATATACTTAGTCTTTATAGTAAAATTGACCATTATTTTCTACTTTAAACTCTTCCAGCATACAATACCACCATTTAGGCAAAATACATAATCTGATTATAATTTAAAGTCATCTTTATCAAATTGGAAACTAGCATCAGTGCAACCGTTTACAACAAGTTCTTCCGTATCTCCATATATTAAGAATGAATCCTTAGTCCTTCACAAGTACTTAAGGATGTTCTTAACAGTAGTTTAATGATGTTTACCTAGATTTGATTGGCACCTACTCATCATGCTCAGGGCATATGAGACATTAGGATGAATACATAGTATGACATACATGATAGATCCAATTATTGATGCATATGGTATCTTATTCATCCAGTCCCTCTCATCTAGTGTCATAGGACACTGAGCTTTAGATAAATTTATGCTAGATGACATTGATGAGAAAAATATGTACTATTTTATTTACTCTTATTTTATGTCTCTTAGGTATTACATTTGCTTAATTTCATTGATTAGGCCTTATTTTATAATTTATGGTTAATTTTATAATATTATGTTGGTAAATGCTAGATTTTGATACTATTTTTGTATTTTAGCTATATCTTGAGCTTCGAATGTTGGATTGAGGTAAAATTTATATTTTTGAAAATTTTAAAGAGAGAACTAAAACTTTTATGTTTTGGTCTAAGCCTATTTTAGGCATATTAGAGGTAATATGTGATTAAGAAGTCAAAGTTGTGTTTTTATCCCAATTGAGTTTGCCTTGATTTTTAGGCCATAATTAGAGTTACAAATGTCAAATTAACTTAAAAATAGTGTCTAAATTCTGAAAAGACATAGGCCTACAACTTTAATGTTTATGGTCTCTCCAAATTACATTAATTTCATGGTCCTATTCTACCTAGAAGTCAGGCATGTGGGAATTCACTAATGTAACTGTTAGATTCAATTGTCTTGTAACAAATAGGTTTGAGTTTCTAAAAATTAGGAAAACCTCATTACTGTAATTCTAAGAGTCATAAAATCCTATAAAAATAGGGTTTTAGCTTAATTATGTCAAATAAATAAGGAAGAGACTCATTAAACTTCATACTTTAGACACATAAACTTAATAGCATAGCTTTCCTTTCTTTTCTTCTTTTCAAGCCATGGAAGGTTAAAGATACTTGGTTGATTCAAGGATTGTGAAGCTCTTTTCTTTAAGGATTATGAGATCTTGATTAGTAATGTTAATTTTCTCCTATTAATTTTTCTCTTTTTCTAATTATTTATGCTAAATTATCAAAATTTATTGTATTAAGTGCTGATTTGGTATAATTGGTACTCAATCTAGTCATTTAAGTTCTTTAGCTATTTTAATGTGAAATTATAGTTAGTTAATCATGGTTTTACACATTAGGATAGAGGTTTAGGGCATCATTTTAGTGGTATCTGGTTTAATTTTCTAAATTAAGTAAATTCTATCTTTAAGTCAATTTCAATTTAGTTTAAGGGATGTAGCAATTGCTTAATTCAACTAATCTTAATTGACCAAATTTTAGATGGCAATATAGTATAGGATTCATGGATTATTGTAGGGATTTTGGATAATTCAAAGTTAAAAAATCAATTAGAACAATTAAATATTTTCTGATATAGGATTAAATCCACATTAAGAGCTATTATATCCTTGAATTGATTATTTTACTCCATTATAATACTTTCTATTTACTTTCTATTTATTGCCTTTGATTTTAGTTGTTGATATTGCTTTAATTTTGTATAAACCCTTCCAATTTAGGAATTTGTGTTTTGCATTATGATATTGCATATTTATATATATAGCATACAACATATTGCATAGTGCATTCTATTTCTATTACAACATTTTGATTTATTGCCTTTGCATTTTGTTTGCATTAGTTTCCTTCATTCTCTTTGCATCAATAAGTCAACAATTGTATGGATATTGTTAGGAACAGATTTAGAAAAAATAAAATCATAGGATCACTAGGGTACAACCTAGTTGTGCCACTTTCCTACATTATTTCTTCAATAGACCAATTTTAACTAATTTTGGTGTATTACGACATGCATTACCAAACATAGGTAAAAATCCTCTTTTGGATTCTTGCATGTTAAAATACTTTAACAATTTATCTATGTATGTACTCTAACTCAGGTTCAGTAATTTTTTTGATCTATCTTTATAGATCCTAATACCCAATACATAGGTAGCTTCACCTAAGTCTTTAATTGAGAAATAATACCCTAACTAAGTCTTTATAGTCTGGAGTGTAAGGATATCATTTTAGAAGAGTAATATGTTATCCACATATAATATAAGGAAAATAACTGTGCTCCTACTAACCTTTTTATAAACACAAGATTTATCTTCATTTTTTATAAAACAAAATTCTTTAATTGCCTCATCAAAATAAATATTCCAACTCTATGAAGCTTAATTTAATCCATAAATGAATCATTGCAGCTTACATACCTTTTTATCATTTTCAAGAGTGACAAAACCCTTAAGTTGTGCCATGTGCACATCCCTAAGAAGTTTTCCATTAAGAAAAGTAGTTTCAACATCCATTTGCCATATTTTGTAATCATAAAAGGCTACAATAACAAGTAAGATCTGGATGAATTAAAGTTTGGCAACTGGGGAATAGGTCCTATCATAGTATATATCATGAACTTGCCTATAACCTTTTGCAACTAATTACCCTTTAAAGGTTTACATGTTACTATCCATGTCAATTTTCTTCTTGAAGACCCATTTATACCCAATGAGCTTTGCCATTTCGAGTAGGTCAACCAAAGTCCATACTTGGTTAGTATACATGGAATCTATCTCTGATCTTATGACCTCAAGCCACTTCTCAAAGTTTAGCCCCTTAATAGCTTTTTAGTAGGTTATGGGCTTAATTTGATCCATGAGCAAGACATCACCATGCTGAGTAACAAGAAATCCATATCTCTCAGGCTCATGACATATCTTACCAAGCCTATGTAGGCCTTGTGTTATTTGAGCTAGTTCTTAAGCCATAACTTCTTGTGGTCTTTGTTCAGGCTCTATTAAAGGTTCAGTGTTACTTTGTAATTTTTGAATTTCTTTGATTTCTACTTTCCTCACATTAATTTTCTTTAAATAAACTCTCTTTTAAGAAAAATACTAGTTCTTACAACAAACATTTTACCCTCAAAAGGATTGTAAAAAAAGTATCCCTTAGTTTCCTTAGGATATCCTACAAAGTAATACTTTTCTAATTTAGGTCCATGCTTATTAGAGGCTTGATGTTTTACATAGGCCTCACAACCTTAAATTTTTATAAAAGACAAGTTAGGAACTTTCTCAATCCATATCTCATATAGGATCTTTTAAACCATTTTTGAGGGATCACAATTAAGCATAAAATAGGCTATCTCTAGAGAATGCCCTCAAAAGGAAGTTGGAAGAGCTACATGACTCAACATAGATCGCATCATATCTAATAAGGTACAATTTCTCCTCTTTGAAATACCATTCCACTATAGTGTTTTTAATGGGATAAGTTGTGACACTATATCACACTACATTATATAGTCATCAAATTCTTGGCTTAAGTATTATCTACCTCAATCTAATCAAAGTGTTTTAATACTTTTGCCATGTTAGTTTTATACTTCATTCTTGAATTCTTTGAACTTTTCAAAGGATTTTGATTTATGTTTCATAAGATACACATATCCATATCTACTGAAATTATCAGTAAATGTGATGAAGTATTGAAAACATTCTCTAATAGATGAACTAATAAGCCTATATACATCACAATGTATGAGACCTAATAGATCGTTAACCCTTTCACTATGTTAAATGAATGGTGCTTTAGTCATCTTGCCTAATAAATAAGATTTACATACCTTATGATTCAAAATCAAATTGTCACAACCTATCTTATGGTTATGGTGACTGGCATAAAGATATCTAATTAGTGCTAGCATGCTAACTAGATATCTTCACAAGCCTCTAACACTCTGATAACCTTATTAAATTATTATGGTAGAAGAAAAAAACTTCTAAACTAAAAAAACAAACTACATACATTATAAGTTTAAAAGTTTTATACATACATACATGTAAATAAATATACATACATCCTAAAACAAAATTAGTTATATAGGCATATAACCTACAAAACATTTCAAATGACACTGATTGAATCTATATCAAAAGGCATTCCATAGATGTCATGGAGAAACTAGAAGGTTACTACACAAGTATCAATCTACTACCTTAATTCCGTGATTAGTACCGGTCATTAAATATAAACAATAAAGAATAAGTATAAAATATACTTAGTGAGTTGTTACTCATCACCTCATACAAAATGGTTTTCACCATAAAAGATTTGCCTTATCTTACATATAATTCTTGACTAGTGTTTTGTGAGGAATTTTTCTAATGCTTAACATTAGTATATTTCATTATAAAAAATGGTAGTGGTAGGTATACAAGTCCTATTATATATCTTCGGTCTAACCTTATCCCCCACGACCTTAGGCTTAAAGCTACCAACCTTTTCTCTTCACTACTAACCACTCATCTCCATTTTTCCAAAGGATGTTGTATCTCTCCTTCTCAATTTATAATGGCCAATAATGGGATGTAAAAACAACAACCATTTATTTCATAGATACATCCAAATATCTACCATGTCATAAGTATTTTATGTGCTATCTTAATGTGTCATATACATTTAAATTTCTTCTTGACAATTCTCAAAGAGTTTTAAGCAAATTTGTAATTGTTCCATGGCTTGGAGCCCCTTTTTATGCTTCTAAATTCATTCTAAATTTCACAATAATTTCTTCTAACATTCCTAACATTTTATTAAATAGGATACAACAATCAAATTACTTAAAATATTTCCATGGGTACTGTTCGCTTAGAACCTAAAGAAGAAATTCAAGGACAAGATAATACAGGGATACATATAAATAAAGCCTTTTTTTCATCAATCAAATGGTATCCAATTGTTGTTAAAATTTTCCACATCATTTCTAACATATTAAGAATTTAGATCAACAATTTTTAGATTGCATCAAAGTAGTCAAAACCTTTTAGGTAAACAAATTAATTTCAATTTTTATTAAATTTTGATACAAGCTTGATAACATCTTAAGTGACATATGCTAGAAGTTTCATAATTTTTATCATTTATTTGATAGGTTTAATAAATTGAAACCTGAGACTATACTATTAAGGTTCATAACTATAATTGCATTGGAACACTTGAAATTAGAAATTTTATTAGATAACCAAATGAGTTCTTGTTACCACCAAATTTGGCTGTGAATCTTCTAATTGTTGGTGTGTGTCCTAAGAATCAATCATATAGATGATTGAAATAATATACAATGTATTATGTTTTATTTTAGGTAATTTAATTATTATATTTTATTTTCATAATTTTATTATTATTATACGCGATTTATAATTTAATATAATAACTATCCTTGGAATAGTTCGTTATTCCTAAAATGCCCCTAGTCAAGTATTATTACAAAAAGGATAGTAATAATACATCGAGACTAGCATGTATAGTGACTGATGATTACGAATCATGGATATGTAATATCAAGTCAATACATGAGTACATTGTTAGTGAATAATGTACTGGACTGACCCACTATGAGAATATTGCATGGATAGATGTGTCATAAGTTATTCTTATATGATCACAAATACATATAAATCTTTGACCTGAAATGACTATGGTTTCCTACATAAGGAATTACTCACTTTAATATTGTCCTATGTCACCTTTAATCAGGATGATGAACAGGGCATTGATTGAGTGTGTCATGAATCGTGTAGAAAGAAGTGAGTGATGTAGATGGAATTTTGTTACTCTTGTATAAAAGAGAAATATTCTTGGGCCCTTTGATTGAGTGAGATTTAAAAATGCATGACCATGCTCAATTAGATTAATATGTAATATTAATAATTTATGTTAAGTCTACTTAGTATCAAGAAATATAAATTGAACATTGATGAGGATGACACATTCCATGCCTTCAGTTCAATTTGGATATTATTACAAAAAGGATTATGATGCAAAACGTTGATCATGTATTAGGTGGATATCGAATCACAGACATTCTTACTACTTAAGTGGTAATGATGTAATGCTAGATACCGCTCACTGTCTATGCCTCAATAATGAGTCATTGTCAACATAGTAAGAACCTATAGAGTCACACAAAAGGAGTAGGAATAAGACAATAATTAATTGGACTTTAATTATATTAATATCCAATTAATTGGACTTATTTTCATGCATATATATTATTATTAAGAATAATAATGTGTTATTCACATAATATATATATAATATTATGTGATATTATTTGATGTTAAAGTAATATCAAATAATTACATTATTAGATATTAGATAAATATATTATGAGATAATATTATTTTAATATTTGATAACTATATGTAATTATCTAATATTAAGATATTGATATTATGAGTTGGTATTATCTAATATTAGATAATTAATAGATAAGTCCTATCTTTCCTCATTATCTCTAGAATAAGGATAAGATGAGTTGTTAAGTGTGATTAGGATTTTGGAAGCATTATTCTAGTAGGACTGAGATTGTGGCTTGCCTAAGTTCTATAAAAAGGGACTTGAGGGCAGCACATTAGACACACGCTCATAAGCTTCCTAAAATCCTAAATCACTCAAAAAACATCGAATCTTTATTCTTAGAGAGAGAAACACATCCTAGCATATTCGTGGAGGGCGAAAGGTCATTGTTCACTCCATGTAGATACCGTAGAGATGCTATATCTTCCAGCTGGCATTTGATTCATCCGTTCTCAAGTTTTGATCAGTAGAATCACGAGTGCCCAATAGGTAAAACCCTAATCATTGATTTATACTTTTTACATGAATCCTAGGTAGAATTCAAATCAAATTTTGAATTTTTGTTACATGTAATAATCCAAATTCCCAACACTAACATATGAAGGAGTAAAGAAATAATTTTTCATGATTTTTTCTTGATCATTTGATGCCTTAAATAAATAAGAATCCATGACCAACCAGCATAGGGTTCCTAGATGGACAGAATTAAGTGTCTCATTATTAACTTGCTTTATCACTCATCTAAAAATTTTCCAAAATTCTCAAATTCATGTACAGTCATCTAAACACTAAGTATGACCATAAAATGCTAAAATTTAATTTTTAAAGTTCCATAAACTTCAGTTACACTAAGTATCCTAAACCCTTATTTCAGCATCACATGAAAGAAGTTCATATCATTTCCACAAACTCCCATTTCCATTTTTCCTAAATAGTTTTTAATGAATCCTTTTTCCATCATTCACAACATCAACTTAAAAAAAATATGATCATAATGTCATTTGATAATAACAAAATCAAACCATATATCATCATACCACAAATAATAAAATAGGAACACAAACTATCAATAATATCATTTTTTACTTAAGAATACCTAAAAGTAGGGAAGAGTTACCATCCACTGAATTTTTTTTCACTCTAAATTTATAGCAACTCTTTATAACTACAAGAAGAAGCTTCATAAAAATGAATAAAAATTTTAGAAATTTAGGAAGGAGAAGCTTAAGAAGTTTTGAAGAAATTGGGAGAAATTTTATGTTACTTATGTGAAGCTACTAGTTGAAGAAGACTTGAAGGCTTGGACTTCCCACTAATTTCCCTCTCCCTTTGCACATTTTGGCTGGTTAAGGATCAATATTTTTTTGCTCTAAATGGCCAGCTCATTTATTTATACAAAATTCAAGAAAACTCCATAATTTTTTACAATTTTCTTACTAAGCTTTATTGAATTATGAGAAAAAATCTTGGGACACTTGGAGTGGCTGGATTTCATGTTCAAAAAGGCTGAGGATTTAGAAAATAATTACCCCTAAAACCAATAAAATTAATCTACTTAAATTGGACAAATAGGCTTTATTACAAAATAACCCCAAAATTTATCCTTTTTCTCACTTAGGTCTTTAACTTCCCTTAGAAGCTTGAGCCAACCATGGGCCCAATTTTTTTGCCTCAAAAATTAGATTTGGGCCTCCAAAAATTAGGCCAAACTACCCTAATAAAAATAAAAATTAAACCACTTAAAAAGGCAAAAGGGTTTATTACAATTTGATCCTAAATCTTTCATTTTCTTGTATTTTCACCCCTAAACCTTTAAAAATTTCTTTGGAATTTCAATTTTGATCTTCTATAATCATTTTTAAGCCTTAAAAATTAATTTAAGGCTACCTATAAAATTTTAGAATTAATTTGCTACATTTTTTGGCTCATTTTCTCACTTTTTCAATTTACCGGATTTTGGAATTTCAGCAAATTCCTAAATGAATTTTTCTAAACTTATTATTTAATTGTTAATTAATTTTTTTGTCTTTATTTTTGCCAATTAAAATTTCTAAAACTATTCAAGTTGGGCTCATTCTCAAATTACTCTTACGATTTCTCAAAATTTTGTCCAATTTTCCTTTTGATTTTTCTAAATCAAGGTTTTTTATATAAATTTTATACTTGATATCTATTGTCCCATTTTAAGATATTACACAAATGGATCCAAGAGTCCATTTTTATAAAGCTCAAATATGCACTTCTCATTCATATGGTCTAAATGACAATGCTAAAGATAGGTTGGATTTAAATCATTTGATTTAAATCACTTAGTTTTTATGTTGTATATAGACATTTCAAGATAAAGAATATAGAGTCCATTGAACATTTGTGCACTGCAATAAAATATTTTATTTAAATAAACTGAACAATTTTGTCCTTTATTAAAAATGAAAAATCTTTCTTGTCCAAACAAGAAATAGAAATAATATTCCTACTAATAGCAAGTACAAAATAATAATCTTCTAATTCAATCACTAAGTTAGAAGGCAGGGATAGATGATATGTTCCTATAGCTAAGGTAGCAACTTTTACTCCATTACTAACTTGTAGGTCCACTTTACTTTTAGTCGAAGTCCTACTCCTTTAGAGTTCCTACACATTGGCACAAATGTGAGAACCACATCTAATATCTAATACTCAAGATGTAGAAGTAGAAATATTAATTTCTATAACATAGATACCTAAAGTGAAATTCTCACTTTCCTTCTTTTTTAGATCTTCTAGATAAATCTTGTAATTTCTCTTCCAATGTCTAGTTTCACTGCAAAGGAAGCATTTCCCTTCCTTAGCAATACTCCTTTTAGGTTTCAATGTAGAAGACTTAGACTTGAGCTTGCTCTTGGATTTGGAATCCTTCTTGTTATTGCCTTTACCTTTTCCCTTGCCCTTTTAAACCATCATTATGGTATTGGGTTTAGCCTATTGCAAATTTTGTTTAGTAGTTTTTAACATACTTAATATAGTTTTGGTAGTGGTTTGCCAATTTCATTCATGACAAATTAACTACAACTTTGTGGCAGTGATTATAGAATTAAGTCAATGGCCAACTCTTGACCCAATGGAGCACCCAATCTCTGAAGATTCTTATCATACCCATTCATTTTGAGTACATGAGGCTCTATAGGGTTTCCTTCTACTAGTTTGCACTAAAAAAATGATTTAGTCACCTTAAACCTCTCATGATGTAATGTCCTGAATTTTTAATTCTATTATTTGAATTTCTAAATTCTGAGGCTGTAGAAACGAAGAGCATGATTGAATTAGCTTGGTGGGTGAATCTCGAGTTGAAAGGAATTAAGCGTAAGATAAACGAATTTTTGAAGGAAAAAGGATAGTAGGGAAAGAATTAATTTTCCTAAATAGTATAAATGATCAGAGGAGGTTAGAAAACCCAAAAAGGGGGAGTTGTTTAAGTCTGACAGTGTAAGAAATTTTAAACAGACAGAAACCCTATGGACTAAATTGCAAAAGTGCAAAATCGAGTGTGGTTAAAGTGTGAATAATTAAGGATTTGAGATTTAATATAAATAACTAAGAATTTGGGGTGCAATATGTGATTTTAATTAGTGTGACCAATAGATTCATGACAAGTGTCATTATTAGAAAAATAATGGCAAGAATAGCCTTACTAATTGGTGAAAAAGGACTAAAATACCCTTGGAAATCTCAAAAAGGACCAAAATGCCCCTAGAAGCTTCATGAAAGCCCTACCCTCTTCTCCATTTCTCCAAAAGCTGCATAAATCTCCATGAAAGAAGCCTAAGACGTGAGAGAGAGAGAAGGAAGAGAGAGAAAGTTTCTCTTAGCTTTTTCACCTAAAAATACTTAGATTCAAGCTAAGGTGTAAAAAGGAAAGTTGCTCTTCTCATCAAGCTCTATCCATTGATGTGCTTGGATTGAGGAAAAGCTCAAGTTTGATTAAGTTTGAGGAGCTCCAAGTGAGGATTTACAAGTTGCACCAAGAGGTAAAAATGTTCTCTTCTAAGAGCTCTTTAATGTACTCTTTGTAGTTTCTTAAAATCTTGAGGTTGGTGTGGTCAAGGGTGATTGAACATGGAGTTTAGGATGATTTGAATATGTTTAATGGTGTTTTGGATGTTGTTATGTTAAGTTATGGCTTTGGTTTGGTGTAAAAACAACAAGAAACCATGATGTACACACTTTGGTTTTAGGGGCATAATGGTGCATGTGTAGAATTGGCATGATATGTTTGGAACTTGGCTAAATTGATGAAGTTAGAACAATTTTTATGAATTATTAAGCTTATGGAAGATGAAACTTAGAATTATGAAAGTGTTTGTGTGCATTTTCCCTTTTGAGAAGCCAAAATCATAAATATGGAAAAGAAGGAAGGAAGGAGTTTTAGCTGTTTAATGTATTTTTGGAGGATCAGCAATGTACACGGGGTATAACACGGCCCGTGTTCTTCGTCGAAGCTAATCAGTGTGCTACACGGGGTGCAACACTCCCCGTGTTTACTTCAGAACTAAAGGGCAGTAAGGTACACGGGGTAGAACACGGCCCGTGTTCACCCCCGTGTTCTTCTCTGAATAAACTAGTGAAGCCTCGAAGCCATCCAGAAAGAAACACGGCCCTGAACACAGGGTATGGGACCCCCGTGTTCTTTGTTAAGTGAACTTTTTGGCTTGATTTCTTCAGGATTTGCATGGTTTTGCCTTTGGATCCTTTTCTAATGTTCATATGTATCATTTCAAGGCTTGAAAACAAGATATAGAGCATCTAAGTATGCATTTATTTAAGTGGAGAAAGTAAAGAATACATGAGGATTAGGGAAAGTGATGATGTTCTAATAAAAACTATGATGTGTATTTGTATAGACTAAGGAGTGACAACTTGGGAAGGCAAGAGGAAGTGTAAAGAAGTTGTTAAGTGAGGGCAAAGGAAACATCACATTGGAAGCTTGTAAAAGGTAGCTAGCTTTATCCTTAAGTTGTTTTCTATTTACATGATTTTCTGTATTTTATGCCATTGTATGGAATGTGTATGAAATTATTGTGCATGCATTCCGGGAAGACAGTAGAATACTGTGTTTGGCCTATGGCTCGAGTCCCCGGAATGATAATGCAATTGTTATGGCACAACCCGGGAAGACAGTAGAATACTGTGTTTGGCCTATGGCTCGAGATCCTCAAGGATAATAGTGCATTTGTTGTGTGTGGTACCTATGGCCAGAAACCTCGGGAAGACAGTGTGATACTGTGTTAGGCCTTTTGGCTCGAGACCCCGGGAAGACAGTGAATTGCTGTGTGAGGCCTAGGTACGATTATCTGTAATGGCCATCTAGATATTGATATGAGTCCTTGAATGGGCTTGATGATTGCTGTATGCAGTGCATATTTCTTACAATGGTATGGTATTGAATATGATGATAAATGATTACTTGATTTCGAAACGTATGTTTTATTTGCTTAAGGATCTGGAATGGCTTAATATATTTTTATGGCAATAGCTAGCTACTGGGAGACTTTGTTTTCTCATGTTTTTCTGTATTCTTACTAACCATTCCAGGTGATGCTTCCAAAGGCTCTCATGATAAGGGACAATAATGTTTTGAAGTTGTATATCAAAAATGATTGTATAGTTGGTAATATTGTAAGTGATGGATGTATATTTTGTAAATTGAACTTTTGTATAATTATATGACTCTTTCTCATGTTGTATGAAATACACAAATTTGAGATATTCCGAGTAGTTTGGAGTAGAAGGCAAATTAGTATGCAATAGTTATCTATTAAATGAGGAATAAGGCGTTAATAAGTAAGGGAGTTACACATGACAAGCTTGGGCTTCATAAAGCTTCTTAATATGCTCGAGCATGTCATAAGCTCCTATGTTCTTATGTTGTTCTAAAGCTCAAAGTCCATGGTAGCTAACATGAGGCAACCAATATTTAAAACATAATCATGATGCATCTTATAAGCATCTTTTTTAGCATGGGGCCATTAGCTTCGAGTTGCTAAGGAATAGGCTTCTCTAGGACATATATTTTTTGTTCATATTTGAGGACTGTCCTTAAATTCTTGCATCATTCTAGGAAGTTTGTTCCATTCAATTTATCCTTCTCAAGGTTCAGTCGTAGTGATAAGTTATTTGATGTATTAGCCATTAGTTATCTATAATAGAAATATGCAAAGTCTTAAGTTTTAAACATTTAATAAGATCTTTTATTAAATACACCTCCAATTATTTAACTCAAATTAAATTGATTTCACTATTAATTTGAAAAGTCATATTGTCGAGACTTTCTAATGGACCAAGATCCATATTTCATTAGGTCTTAAGTTAGCTTTGGCTAATCACTTAAGATTTAGTTATTTAGGTAGGCAACACTTGCCAATTGCATCATATACAACTCTTGGATAGTTAGGTGAATAACACTTGTTCTAGTTCATCTTATGAATTAAGGCCTAACTTTATGCCTTTAGGTCCTAATCCTATTAAGATAACCTCGTTAAGTCGGACTTAATGTCTGATAATCGGATATCATTATTATCCAATCACATTTTACCAAGATAAACGAGGTACTTTGCTTTGGCAAACCCACCCTATGTCGATCAAGGCTTTAATGAGTGCCAAGCATTGGAAGGTCTCATTAAATAATACCGACTTAATATTTTAGATAAGGGATTTAAATTAATTAGATGTCACCATTTTTTATAGATTATATCTAGCATATCTCATACATCATATAAGGCAAATAAATAAAATACAACATTGCATATATTACACAATGGATAAAACAATCATATGCATGCTATTACATAGTAAACGCATACTTATAAATATTATCACATGATAAAAATGTCACATAGTATGACCCTAAAGTCTTATTTTCTAATAATATTCCTAAACTAACTCCTTAGCTTTTCCTTATGGCACATTCCTTTGCTTCTCCTTATGTCACCCTAAGATACTCTATTGTGAATACAATTTTAAATTAGAAACCCCAAGTTATATTCGAGGAGAGTGAGATGAGAAAAGAATATACATTAGAAGTAATGGAATGTACAACACATAAGTCATATTTAAAATCTAGCCACAAAAACTCCAAGGGCCATACTATGTAACACAATCATGCATCATATGCCACAATTGCTAACATATGTATATATATAATAAGATAAATTACATATATATTTTCCTTATATAATAAATCATGAAAATCTTATTTTAGAATAACATCTTATGAAGAAAAATGATTTTTGAACCCTATGTAAAGTAATAATGTATTTATTATTCACATAATATATAATATATTATGTGATATTATTTAATATTAAAGTAATATCATATAGTTATGCCATTTGATATTAGATAATTATATTATAAGATAATATTATTATCTAATAATATTTAATTATTAATATTAAGATAATACTAGATAACTAACAAATAAAGCTTATCTCTTCATTCTCACCATGATAGGGATAAGGTTTTTGTGATTAAATAAAATTAAAAGGGAGTGTAGACAGTTTCCTGGTGAGACTAGGAAAGTGGCATGCCTTAATTCTATAAAAAGGGAATTTAGGCATCACTTTGAATATAAACAAAATTGCCACTAGAAAAATCGCACCAAAAACCTTAGTCTCATGTGAGAGAAACATCTCCTAGTAGATTCAGGAGGTAAAGAAGTTGTCATTCACTCCATGTTGATATCGTAGAGGTACTATCATTTGATTGTGCTAATGATTCATAATTTGCACTTCAAGAGGTAATATTGTAAACATAATTCTTAATCTATGTTTCTGTGCATTGATTCTGGAAAGGTTTTACATAATTTTGAAAATCTATTTTTTGGCTGCGTTACATGATACACATGAAACCTAATAGTGGAGAACTAGATTATAGTTTCTTAAATCTCTCTTAATACCTATACAATGTTTCACTAGTCATCTACTTTATGCCACATATATCTTTTCTGATTACAGCAACTCTTGAAGGAAGGAAAAATTTCTCTAGGAATAGCTTTTTCATATCGTTCCAACTAGTGACGAACCTTAGTTAAATATGGTGTACCTAACTCTTGGTTACATGAGTAAGTGAGAATGGGAATGCCTTTAATTTGATATTGTCTTTTGAAATGTCATAAGGTTTCATGGTTAAACAAACCAATTAGAACTCCTTTAAATGCTTATAAGGGTCTTCACTTGCAAGACTATGAAATCTAGGAAGCAAATGGATTAGTTCAAATTTAAGCTCAAAATTAACATCAAGATCAGGATATTAGATGCCTATAGCTTAGTAAGTGACATTAGGAGCAACCAATTCCTTATGTGTCTTGCAATTAGTCATGTTATCTAAATTATCTAAAAGGTTAGAATGGAGATAGAAATTCTACAATTATGTATATTTCTAGTCTTATAAAGCAAATGAAAAGTTCTATCCATTTCAAAATCAAAATCTAACAATTCTATAGTAGATTTCCTAGTCATGCATTGTATTACATTACACTACACTACACTACACAACACAACACAATAAGGGCATAAAAAACACCATAATACTAATGCACTATTTAAAATAACTTAAAACACATCTAATTAATCTATCTAGATATTTTTGAAAATTATGGGACCACCATATAATGAAAGCTATAACCATGCAAAACCTGAAAATACAATAAAAAAGTTAAAATTTAAAAAATGATATAAATGATGGAATTTGGCCAAAAAAGGGGGGGATCATGAATGGAAAATCCATAATAAGCCCTAACGAGAAGAATGTCTTCCACTACTATAAAAATTTTCAAGTTAATTAGAGTTAGTCACCTTAGGACCAGATCAACAACTTCCAAGAAGAATGTAGAATGAAGTAATATATGATAGAAAATGATGAATTGAAGTGGAGAAATATGCAATAGATAAAGAATGCAAGAAAATGTAGAAAAATGATAGATATTGTAAAATGCAAGAAAATTGCTAATAGATGCAAAATTCAAGAGAATGCTTGAACAATTATGCAAATCACAACTAGTAAAATATGAGAAAGGATAAATTAAAATGGATCCCTAGAAATGGCATGAAAATCTTGATGGTTGTTGAACCTAATCTAAATTAAAAATTATCGATTTGATGAAAATTTGCAATATAATGTAACAAACCAATTGAACCCTTAGTGATCTACTTAATAAATTATTTCATATTGATTTATTGACTATAATTATAGAATTATCTAAGTCTTCTATGAAATAAAAATACAAGAAATAAATGGAAATAAAAGTGAAAATTAATATTGCATAGTTTGAGATAATTTTGCAAATAATATGCACGAAACAAAACAAAACTAAATTTAGGTGTTTTATTCAAAATTAAACAAAATGCAGGATTAGAAATAGAATATAGATTTAACATGGAAAAACAATAGAGAAACATAATTGATCCAAGGAAATAAAGAATTCTTTGGTAGATTAATTATAAATCATAATATATTTGACAATTACAATTGATTTCTCACCCTAAAATCATTTAAAACCCCTATATTGATTCATGGTTTATACATTAAATTACCATATGTGATTCATTAATTTAGATTAGCAAAATTAAGCAACCACTATAGACCATAAAGCTAGATTTTAATTAATTTGAATATAAAATTTAGCTAAAATTGAAGGAGTAAGCCAAAACCTTTGGTTGAATCATTCAATCATCTATTTTCACATGAAGAATGATGATTAACTAACCAAATTCAACATAAGACTAGATTAAAATCATAAATCATAATATTGAATATAAATTATACCAAATCAATGTCTTATTCTTACAGTTCTAGAAATCAAATAAAAGGATAAGAGAAAGAGAAAAATTAATTAAAAATAATTAAAATTATAAATAAAAATTCATTATTCAAATTGATATGAGCCTTAAATCCTTGAACAAATCCAAAAATTAAGCTTCCATGGATAAAAAAATGGAACTAAGAGAAGAGAAGAAGGTTATCTAGAATTGTGTGATCTTACTTTTAGAGGTACATAACCCTTAAATTTGATTTCCTATGCAACAAAACCTATTATGCCAAGTTAATATGCCTCTTAAAGTTGCAAAGAATAGGGCCTTACTAATTTTAGAAGCCTATAGCCTAATTTAAAATTTAATCTATTAACAATGTTTTATTATAGAAATTTTTGTCACTTAGCTTCCAACCTATATTTTAGCATCAAAACAATGTAGTTTCACTAATCTCTAAACATGATAGTTGTTAGGCTAGATCTCAAGAAACTTTAAGCACTACTTTCACCTTGATTAGAACTTTAAAGCTCTAAATGTGACCTAAAAATTGAGACTGGTTTAGCTTAGATGCAAATAAAGCATTAAATTTTCTACTAATTTTGACCTTCCAAATGTACAAACTAAGCTTCACCAAAAATGTGAAAGTTTTAGAGATTCGTCTAACCTTTCCAATGATATATGAATCACCTAATTTTGACATTCAAAACTTAAGTTATAACTAAAAACCTAAAATAATGTAAAAAATTATTATTAACTGAACAATTTTAAAAAATTAGAAAACTAACACTTAATCATATAAAAAGGCTAATTCCATAAAATTAAACATATGTAACAACTAAAAGGCATAAATAAGAGAAAATAATACTAAAAAAATCTTGCACATTAATGTCTCTCATATTTCTAACTAGATCTAGAAAGCTAATATCTCCTACTACTTTAGAGAATCCTAATTTAATCAAATTAAAAGAATAACCAAATAATAAAAGATTGAAAATGGTAAAATTTTGTATATACCACAATCAAGGATGGGTACTTCATTAAATTTATCTTGATACTTATCACTCAATAAGTGAGTTTTGCACTCTCCAAAAAAGCATTTTGGATACAATACCTATAGATGAAATGAGCATTCATGAAAAATTACTATATTACACATTTTCATATTAATAAATAGTAGATTATACAAAAGAATGTTAAAGAAAATGAATGAAAACAATTTTCTTACATATGCAAACCAGTATGAGCTACATAGAAAAGATTGGCAATAATCTAGGATCAATTAAAAAATTAAAAATTATTTTACAAGAATAAACACAAGAAAAAGAATCCTCACATTTATATTTTGTGCTATTCTAGTGAATGTTAAACCTTATATATTTATCCATAGATTAACTAAGCTTCAATCCTACAAAATAATTAGTGAGCAAAAACTCAACTTAAGAGAATCATTTTATAGTTAGAAAGATAGCATATCTTATTAGATAGAGAATCATTTCAAGGTTAGAAAAGCTTCAGGATGAAATTTGCAAACAACACCATACTTCACTTCTTTTATTTTTAATTCATGTCACACTTTATCCTTTTCATTCTTGATTCATGGCCATGGCATAATATTCCATGCTAGTTACTACATAATAACTAACATCTAGAGTTTATATTAAACATCAATTTTGAATATCCATTGCTATCTTTAATATGACAATGTCATTCTATTAAATGATCAACGTTGGTTACATCATAAAAATTGACACCAAATAGATGAATTATTTTTTTAAAAGGATTTTTATTCTTCTTATTATATAATTAAATTGAACATGAAGAAATTGAATGTATAAACAAAATAAAAATGAGAAAAGGACAATATATTACAAGCATATAATCTCCCATTTTAATTATTTTTGTATCAATACATGAACATAAATGAGAAAGAATGAATGTCTTTTTGAATAAAAAGGATTTCTCTTCTTCTTGTTATAAAATTAAATAGAATGACAATAAATTAAATGTAAATGAAATAAAACAAGAAAGGAAATAATATATTGAGAAGGTATATTCTTGCATTTTATTTATTTTTATATTAGTATATGAACATATACACATAAAAAATTGTTAATTACAATGAACAATGGACTTCACATTTATAGTAGACAAACATGACATCCCTACCAAAATTAAAAGGAAAATTAATTATACTCTACTCATAATTCCTTCATATTGCTTGATGACATTTAAGGTGTTTGATTCCATCCATTTTGTATCTATTAAACTTAAGGTGCATGATTGCTTTATTTACTATGACCCCTACCTATGTATTAGTGTAAAAATGGGCATGTTTCTTCTTTTATGTGTGTTGAAGTTTGACACAACACATAGAACAAGTAACATATCAATTTTCACATTGACGTATAGGAAGTGTTTATGGTTCATAGAAAATGAAGAAATCAAGCTTCTTAATATTAATAGGAGGACAACACACAACATTATTGCTACATAATTAGAAATATTTTGAATCTTATAATCATTGTAACATATCGAACAATGGATAAGCTCATATCCATCTCAAAGTGAAGAAGATAATCATAATTTGATGTGATGCACATAATCATAAGAGATAATTTTTGAGATTGAAAATGAAAGGTGTAGATTGTAGTATTTAACAATAAGAAGAAACTTGAATCTAAGTTTTTTTTAAGTAAAGAACTTATGTTGGCACTTCAGTAATGAACAAAAACATTCTACAAGAAATTCGGAAGGATTCTTATCTAAAGTCCATATAAATGCTTTGTAAAATTCCTTTGTTTATTGTTGAAATATAGATACAAGTTCTTGAAAGGAACTTAGATCGATTTTAGAACCTTAAAAGGGCATTATTTTTTGGACTCCATCAATAGCTCCTAAGATGAAAGATGTAAACCACAATATTTACATAATATGGGCTAATTAGACAATTCAAGAATTTGTTAAGGTTTTGCACAAGGTGAGTATACAAATCATTGTAAGGAAAAGCTTCCTAGACTTCTAAATACTCATGGTAATGCTAAATATTAGGATTTACATCGTTAACTTAGAAGCTATATTTTTTATGGAAGGAGATATATCTTGAAAAATCATGGATTTATTAGCAAGGAGATCTATTTATAGGTTAAAAACAAAACAATTAGACATCAATTATTAATTAAAACTAACATCATAAGTTTCACTTTAAAATGGCAGTTAAGTACTAAAATAATGTGTAAATTATTGAAGAACAATCATGACGATTGAAATGGACTTACATATGGTCAAAACAAGAAACTTACATTGTGATTTCCTATTATTGAACTATGATGAAGATTGAAATGGGCTTATAGAACACTCACAACAAAAACTCAACATTGTAAGTTATTCATTAAAAGTTGTTGATGAAGTTATCTCCGGCTCCTTTCATATAGATTTCTTTAGTTTTATTCATTTAGACATCTCTATAAATTCATTATTTAGACTTTTTCAATTTCTTTTAAACTTCTTCATAAATTTATTCATTTAGATATGTTTAGTTTCATTCATTTAATCTTCCTAAAAAATGCTATTCATTTAAATGTCCTCAGATTATGAGAAAATATATTAGACATCGATTAGTCTTAAAAGGTAACATTTTTATGTTTGCCATTTCCATAGCAAAGGCCTTTTCATTATTATATATTTTTTGATATATGAACAACCAAATATGAAAAGAAAGTTTTTTTCAAACCAATTTAACATAAAAAGTTATACTTGTTTTGATATGTCTTATCTTTGCTAATATGTGTAATCCAAATGACTATTATGGTATTTTAAGTAAAAACAACATGCAAATGTGGAAAAAGAAACAATTATGCAAATGTAAAAATTTTTATTACTTTATTCATAATGAAGGTACAACTGATAAGTAAAGAGAAATAATGTCTTTGCAAATTTATATAAAATAATTACATTAAATCATTAATAAACAAAAATTACAAATCTACATATGAATATATAAAAACAATAAAAAATCACTATATATCAAAATCTTCATCCTTGATGCAAGCTTCAACATTATTACTAAAATTTCTTCCCTTTGTATACTCCATGGAAAATGAAAGAGTATACAATGGGAGAAGTGGATATAAGTGAAGAAAGAGATCAACAACAAATTATCATTCACTAGCTTTTTTGTTCCACATTCACTCCATAAGAAATGGAAGAGTATACAATAGGAAACAAACAACGGTTAAGGTTCTTCTATTATACACTTTTTCGATAAAAGTAGAGTGAGAGACTAGCAATAATATTTTGTGTCAAATTTGTCATAGTAGAAAGCATATTGGAGAGATGTCAAGAGAGTTCATATAGAAAGATAGAGTTAGAGGGATGATCTATAAGGAAAAAATAGACGTTGATTATTAAATAAAATTGACATCATATGATTTTGTAATTTCAAATGTAGCTTTTGAAATACATTTTAGATGATAGTTCTATATAAAATTGACATTCTAAATTGCTATGCAATGTTTAAGTTAGTTACGTCCTAGTCTATTGTCTTAAGTTTTCTTATAATTTCAATAAATACAACTATTTCAAAATAAATGCTAATTTTGTTGTGAATCAATGTAAATCATCAATCTTGTAGTAGTGTCACATATAAAGTAATGGGTACTGAGATAGGTTTGGCGAAGCTCCCTTCTCCAATTGGGGTATTATATATAACTTGTCATTATTTTTAAAATTTTTTCTTTAAAATTGTTTAGATTGGAATTCTCTAGTGCTATGGAGTTGTTGGCTTTTATATTTAGTTGGGAATACAAGGGAAATGAGGGGATAAAGGAGTAAGGAATAAGGGAATAAGGTAAGGGTTTAGGATGAGAAAGTGAGGAACTAAGGGATAAGTTTTGGATAGGTAAGGTGGATGGAACATAAAATGTCAATTATGAAAATAAACTAATATTGTATTATTGAAATTAAGCATTTGTTATTTGAAAATAAATGATGTTTAATGTTCTTTCTCGTGACAATCAATTAAAAAATGATATTGGTTGTTTTTCATAATGAATCAATGTTATTGTTATATTTTACAATAGTTTCAAAGTTGATGTTAAAAATAGATAAATAACAATGCTTGATTAAATATCAGTTGATTTTCAATATTAAATCCTTTAACATCTGATGGCAATTTGCTATTTTATAGGTGGCAATGAGTATCAAGATAGATTTAGCAACAACTATCTCTACTTTAGGTATTGTATATAAATTCTCATAGTTTTCAAACTTTTGTTAATCAATTGATTCTTTAAAATTGTTAACATTAAGATTCTATAGTGTCATAGGAGATATTAGCTTCAATTTTTGGATAGGATGTTCTGTGAGGATGAATCTAAGGGGAATATGATGATTTTGGGGAGGAGGAGGAGAACAAAGAGGATCTAGGAAGGAGGAACTAGAGGATAGGATTAGAGTTAGGAAATGGGAATAACTTACCACCTTGATTATTTATAGAAACTAAAGCGATTTTTTGCTCACATTAAATATTGATTATTTATACAAAATCCATGTGTAATATTATTTCTTAAAATGCTATAAACGAAATGATGCCAATTTTTTTCAATGTAATGAAAGATATTATTGTTATTATTTATGATGGTTATATAATCGATGTTAAATTTAACATACGTTGATACTTCATTAAGTATTAATTGTAAACCAATGTATAATTCTCTAAATACTTAACATCTATCAATGATTTTGTAGCAGTGGCTTTAGCACACTAGATAAAATTATACATAGAAATGTTAGAATTTGGATTAACTAGCTACATTTTATCTACTAGAAAGCTAGTCATATTTTAAATTAGATTTATGAGTTATATTTTGAATCCAATTGTGTATGATTAACTAGTTAGAAGTTCCATTTAATAGTATTCATAAAAAGTAGTGATGTTGATATTAATTGAATTTTAATTTTGAACAATTATTTTGACTTCTAATTTTAATTTTGAGTTTTAGAGTTAAAATTTTGTATTGTTGAAAATTAGGACTGTAGTTATTATTAGGAATTGGAATTTAAAAAAAAATCATATGGGATTGTCTATTATTTGAAGTCAAAGTAAGTATCATCAGATAAGTAGTTTTTTGTTTCTATTCTCTTTTTTTTTTTGTTTTTGTTTGAAGTGTCTTTAACTTAGTCATAACATGATTATGTGGTTAGGGTGACCATTAAGTTGCATGCACAGTGATAAACTTTTATTGTGCATTATTTAATTAGTAATACAATTATTAATGGAAAGCATGAGAATGAAGTTTTCAAGAAAATTCCAAAACATTATTTTCATGTCATTTACAAAATGGAAAGTAGCAACTTTTCATTTCCTTTTTTGCAAACCTTCATTTAACAATAAGAGGAGATTTCATCATTGGATTAGGTTAAAATTTAAATAACTAATTTGTGACACTTTCTTCTTCTTTTTGAACAATAAAGATCGTGTTTGGTGCTCTTTATGTTGTCCAAAATATTTGTGTGTAGAAACATGAATTCTTGGTATTTTTTTAGCTCTCCTAAATTTCATTTTATAGATGATGTTAATAAGGATCGTGAATGTTGTAGGGGAGTTTAGGTGTATTTCTATTGGAAATTTACTAGCTTTATCTTGTGGTTTTTATTTTCTAAAATTGAGGTTGGTGTTTCACATTAAAATTTTAGTCTTGATTCATTGATTTTAGTTGAATTTAATTATTGCATTGTTGGGGAATGTGAACTTATTTGATTAGCTTCATATTCTACAAGGAAAAAAAATACTTTTTGCATTAATAAAAATTGATGAGAAAAACACATTTTTTTTGCAAAAAGAATTTGCAAATAAAATTGAAATTGTCGCAATAAGACTTGATGCAAAAATGCCTTTCCAACGAATTTTTTCTGATTTGGTACAAGATATGAAATGTTTGCAATAAAAAAGTTATTACAAAAGGTGTTTCCTTAGTAATAATAATTGTTCCTATTAATAAATACTATTGCAAAATCTAGCCACCAACCCTCAATATTCTTGTATCTATATATATTTCGGAGCAATTATTTTATCATTAATTAATCCATTTTCAAAAGTCAAATAACAATATAAGAAAAACCATATATAATATTAATTTTAATACATTACAACAAACGTTAATTTATTGAACAAATATTCAACAAAATACAATTGGTATAATTTTAATGTTTCACTTTACAAATAATAGATCTCATAAACTAAAACATTATAAAACAAAAAATAGTCCTCCAATACAATCTCAAATTGTAATATAATCTTGCCAACAAATGAAAAGGAAAAAGGATGCTAATACTGAAAAAAAAAGAACCAAAAGTTATTAAAAAAAATCATATGAGTTCATGATGAGAGTTATCACATGAGTTATTTCAAAGAAGAAACCTAGGATGCAAAAAGCACCGCCATTAATTATAATAATCAAATAAGTGCTACTAGATGAAAATACAAAAATAGAACAAATAATAAGATATGTACGTATGTTTACACAAAAAGTTCATAAGGAAAAAAAATGTTCATACATCTTGGTCTTGCTTAGCAATTTAACTTGAAACATATCTTAAATGACAAGTAGACATAGTGTTTGGAACTACAACTAGACATAGCATTTGGAAAACTACTTCTTCAATTTATTCTTGTGTCTCACAAGCAGCATAGAACCAAAAGAACCTTTGCTAGTTTGTTCTAGAATTTCATACTACTCCATTTCAAATGAAAGAAATCTACCCTCCTACTATTATTATTAATATGGTGTCATTCCTAAAGGAGTTTACAGACATTAAACTATGAAAATGCAATAATAGAAGACATGCAATGAAGTAACGAAATTGATCAACACTTAAAAATATAAAGCTGTTTGCAAAAACAATACAATGATGAACAAACAAGATGCATAAATTTATCTTAGCAGCCATATATATTCTAACAACATGTGCGTTACAAATAAAACCCTAGAGCATAATGTCAGTTGGTAGAGTCTAACTCTAAGAAAAGGAAAATTAACTTGCAATACAAAAAAAAAAATAGACAAGAAGTTTAGGATTTCTTTCTTAATACAAGTAAATTTTGCTTAAAATTTTCAAGCAATAACTTAATATAAGCTCCTCTAAGCATTATAATTTTTTAAGGAAAGCAAGCTATAAAAAGTCGAGTGGAAGATTTAATTTAGTCTAACCTTTCCTTTCAAAGAAGCAAAGTGTTGCCCCCATATCTTCTGATAATTCTTGGTATCATGGATTTCCATGTACAATTCTAAGGCCTAGGAGATGAGTTCCAAATTACTAATCTCATCGTATGAAAAAAGTAATTGTACAATTTTTTAACAAAACATTAGTCACATATAGCCTTTAATAACAAGACGTGAAAATCAGTTGCAAATGACAATTATTTTATTCCTAAAATGTATATGTAAATAAAATCCAAAAGCTATTTACTTAGCATGACTTATTCTATGCACGTAAAACAAAGCAATCACATTACAAGAACAAATTCACTATCCATAATTAATACCAAATCACTTCCAACATAGTATGTGGGTGGCAATACTAAGGATGAATATATGGTGCTCTAACTCATACCAAGTTCATAATTGCCTTTAGTATCTCTAAATCTAATTTTTTCAACTTCAAGATTTATCTTGAGTATTTATGTTAGAAAGAAAACAAACCACTTAGTTTTTTTTCCCTAGTCCATAAAATCTATTTGATGATAGAATCAAAATCATTTGTACTCTTCACCAATTGCATGAGTTTCAAAACACTAGGAGTTCTTAGTCATATTGTGACATTTCGTTTGCACCACAAGAAGAGTTGAAGCTGAGAGTTGTCTTCTTGCTACTACTGCTTACTACAAATTGAATTTCTATCTTATTTACACAAACCAAACATCAAACAATTGGAGTGCAATTTATACTTGTAACATTCTATTGTGTATACAGCATAAGTTAATAATAATTGACATAAAATGTCTAGCCAAACATAATTCGTCTAGGAAAACGTCACAACTCATCAGCAAATCAAGCTTTAAAAAGAACCACACTAGGCATCTAGAGCCTAATATCCTGCTGCATACCAGGCCCGAAGGACCTTTCAAGAATAGCCCTTATATCACATTCACACAAGGAGGTCCAAGCATTGTCAAAGTTAGGCCCTTAATGTTGATTCAACCTAGAAAGTCCGATCAGATATACTTAAAGCTACTTGATTGTCCCATTAGAAGTATCGAGAACATTTTATAAGATGCATGGCTTTGAGAATGTTAATAGTCGTGAGGATCAAATAATTTAAGGCCACTAGGAGTTTGGAATGCATGAAAATTTTCACTTTAAACATCCCCGCAAAAAATAATCAAATTCAATGGCTACCACTAACCAATATCCATTTTCCTTCCCAAACTCACTCAATAAGCACAAGAATCATAAAAGGATATTATAACATTAAAAAATTGGTCTTGTCAAAGACTTCATCCAACACCAACTAGCTCTTGAGCCGGGAGGCACAATCGAACACCTAATCTCTTCCTTGCTCTTTCTCATGTGCACATCCATAGCAAGTCAAGAAGTGACAATTGGCGTGAGCAAATGAAGGTGGTGATGAGCCGATGGTACACAAATTGGTTGGAAGACGGTGGCTTGTTGAACCAAAAGATAGAATCGAAGACCTATTCTCTTGCTTGCTCTTTCTTATGCACGCACCTATGGTAGGTTAAGAAGTTGGAACCGATGAGAGCAAATGAAGAAAGTGACGAGCTGACGATTCACAAATTTGTTGGAAGAAGGTGGCTTAGTAGCATCGATAGTGGCAAGAGAGTAAGTAGGCACAGAAAGCATGTGGTTTGAGGAGAAATAGGAACAGAGGGAAGTTTTTGAACGAAAAGTAGAGTATGGAGAAATTTAGGAACTGAAAAATAAAATAAATGTTTTTTAAAAGATGTTTTATTATTAAAAATTATAATTTTTGCATTCATTTTTACTTTTTCTTACAATAATACTTTTACTTTGCAACAATAGAAAATGATTGTTGCCAAAGCAAAATGATTTTGCAGCAATGACATATTCTTGTGGCCAAAATTGTATATTTTGTAACAAAATATAAATTGTTCCTGAAAGTGCAACATTTGCAACAAATTTACAGTTTTGATGCTAAAATATTGATGCAAAAGCTCCTTTTTCTTGCAGTCATATAAGTGGGGAAGTTTTTGATCCACATCTTGTAACTTGTGCTACTTGTGTTTTGTTTGTAGTGTTGTTCCAGACAGTTTTGATGCATTGTTGGACAAAATTGAACAGTCTTAGACATAAGATAGAAAAACTGAATTGCTGATGGCTTCTTATGTTTTTACGAAGGAGAACCCGAGCCATTATTAGCTTCTTACGTTTTGAATTGAATTTTTACACCTTTCTTCTCAATACTAACTTTTCTGACGTCTTGTGTACACTTGCATTTGCTAACAGACACAGGATTTTCATGAAGTCTAACTTTATCTAGTGCACACTTTCATTTTCTCGGTTTATGATATACAAGATTTTGCAGGCTGAAAAATTGATTGGGTATTTGAGAAAATCAGTGGAAGAAGCACCCTTTTCATGATCATTAAACGGTAATGGAGAAGTAGTCATACAATGTAAAGTTGTTGAGTTTTTAATACCCTCATGGTGTTGGATCGGAAGTAAGATAAATTAACGATTTGTTCAACAGTTTATCTGGCATAAGATTATAATGAGTATCATTTCGTTGTTTAAATAAAATTGATCAATGAAATTGTGCTGATATTGAAACTGGAGTATGTCAATCAATTAATGAGCCTCAAATCAAAACAGTCACATATAATAATAATAAGTAATAGTAGTAGTACAAAAATCTTGCATGGCAAAAATTAAGAATAGAAATATCATTACAAAAAAAATTATTATTACACCAAATTATACTTCTCAAATTTCTATTCTTTTGATTAAAATTTAAAACAATAGAAAAAAAAGCATGGGGCCATGGCAAGTGTTACATCCTAGTTAAGGAAAGTTAGAAAAATACAATTAAGCTGTGTCCCCAGGAGTTAGTACAATCTGTTGTCTACAGTAGCGACATTTATTATCTCTACCAAAATGTTCAAATATACAACTTTTATGAAAAATATGCCGGCATGGAAGAGATACGAGGGTATCTCTTTCAACATAATCTTCGAGGCAAACCCCGCAATTATTATTGAAGTGAAGTTCCAATCCGCTCTCATATGTAACCTCCGGAAGTCTATGGCGTATCCGAGGATCTAGCGGAGTGCGTCTTCCTCTCCTTCCATAGAAAAAGTTAAAAAATGCCTACCAGAATTCCAAGAAATAGTAGGGCCCCAACCATCACCCAGAACTTGACCGAGTGATATATGGCATCTTGGTGGTCAGGCACAGAGGGCACACTCGGCTCAGCTTTAATATTGCTGGCAGTGTCGTTCTGGGCCATGTGGTCTTCACCTCGACTTACAACGTTAGGCCTGAAACCCAATCCTCACTAGGATCGTTACGTAATATAACAAAATTTATTTAAAAAATTAATATATTAAGAAAAAAAGTATTTATGTGATTATGAAAGACAAATAACCACTCAAATATAAAAAATATTACATTCTATATATTTGTCCTTGACATGGTTTTCGTTGAGTAATCCACTCTCAAAGAATTCTCTTTTAGGTTATGTTTTGAATTTAAATAATAAATAAGAGTTGACTTTGTTAAAAAATTTGACATGCTATAGTAGACGTGACTACAGTGAAAATTTTGAATTTAAATAATAAATAAGAGTTGACTTTGTTAAAAAATTTGACATGTTATAGTAGACGTGACTACAGTGAAAATTTTCAACAGATTTAATCCGTCAGAAAATTCATGAGAAATAGACACAAATTAAAGCGGACATTAATTTCTTTCTAAATAAAGTCCTCGGAAACTTGTTGCAAGGATCTTTGAAAGTCTCATGACAAATTCGCCGAGAGTTAAATTTTGATTAAAAAGTTCATTAGACATTTGGCACAAAATTTTTAAAATTTTATTTGTCGCTTCCGTCAAAATTTTTTTCCTGGTTATTTCCAACAGAATATATTCTACAACAAAACTCCCGTTATTTCTTCCAGGTACAGTAATAAATAAAAATGTAAGTAAAATATTTTTTTTTTCAAAAAGAATGTGAAAACAGTATTTATTTTTATCAGCGTCTAAAAGTATAAAACTATCAAGAAATCTTGACCTCCAATGCCAACTCTAATGCTATGCTTCATTAACATTCGGACATGACATGAAATATATTAAATTATAAAAAAATCTAAAAGAATATAAAATCAAAAATGGAAACTTAAAAGTTCCAAAATTTATATCATAAATACAAAATTGAAAAGCCTTACAAATTTTAAAAAAATTAGATAAAATTAAAGCTCAATTTTTTTAAAAAAATAATGTATCTTTTTAATTTATTATCAATTATTTAAAATTTTAGAGAATAAACTAAGAACATTAATTAAAATGTCCTTAAGGCACTGGTTAACAAAAGGCATATTTAAATACACAAATATTAAAATCTTAATAACAATTCTAAATCTAAAACTCTTAAATCCTAAATTTCATCTAAAATTTCAAAGTTTAAAATCTTAAAGCCCTAAGGACTAAACAATCACTTACTCAATTTAGTATCACAAAAAATATAAAACTCAGCTTATTTTTACTCAATCATTTATATTCATATTCAAGAAACAAACAAAAGACACAACAAAATTTAATAATATACAAATTTGTGTGCTCGTAAATTAAAGAGAACAGCAAGAAGGTACAGCAGTATATTTTGAAATCGTAAATTCAAGTCTTAAATCCTTATGATCTTTTCAATGTAAAGCTAGAACATTTTCCTCTAAATCCATTTACAAATGCTAAACTCTACGATGGATAGCGCTTTCCGACAAGGGGAAAGAAATTATATCGTAAACATGTATATGTTACCAGCAAGATCTTCTTTTATAGTAATAGTGCCATTTATGCTACGACTCCAAGAAATACGAAGAAAAGTAGGATAAGAATATTTAAAAATTTCCAGTTAATTTTAGAACTAAAGATAAGATTAGTTACGTTAAAAATGTATTTTATATCAATCCAATTAATTCATCCAATAATAATGAGCAAATCATAGCAAATTATGGGCATGATATTATTACATTAATATATATCTGTAATTAGTTACATAGAATCTAGTGGTAGGAGAAATTTAGTAATATTTGTTATTGTAGAAATAGGAGATCTAATGTATATATATTGAGATCATTGTGTAATGTAAAAATAACTTTCTCGACCAAACTTTCTTTATAGTATCAAAGCTCTAAGGACTCATACATAGACTCTGAGAGTTCAAACCAGATTGTATAGACATGGCAGGCAATTGAGAGCAACTTGTTGACCAAGGGAAATGACAACCATCCTAGGAGTGTAATCACTCAAGTGTAGTTGCGAGGCGAGAACTATAAGGAAAAGGCACGTGCCATGAGAACATCCTTTTGTGCAAGAAGAAAGTTGGGATTTATTGATGGCACTATAAATCAACCAAATGAAGGAACAATTGAGGTAGAAGACTGGTGGATAGTTCAATCCATGCTAGTGTCATGGATTTTGAACATAGTGGAGCTGAGTCAACGCTTTACAATGTCCTATATGGAGAATGTATGAGATCTCTGGGAAGATATTAGGGAAAGGTTTTCAGTTGTGAATGGGCCAAGAATACGCTAACTGAAAGCAGATATAGCTGAGTGTAAGCAAGCAGGGATGACTATAGTAGCATATTATGGAAAGCTAAAGACGTTATGGGATGAACTCGCAAACTATGAGCAGATACTGTTGTGCAACTATGGAGGTTGCAAATGTGATACAACCTCCAAACTTGAAAAGTGCAAAGAGGAGGAACGAGTGCATCAATTTCTAATGGGGCTTGACAATGCTATCTACGGAATGGTGCATTCCAATCTTCTTGTTGCAAATCCGCTGCCATCTTTGAATGGAGTCTATTCGACTATGATATAGGAGGAATGAGTTAGGACTATCACAAGGACCAAAGAAGAGCGAGGAGAGGTGATGGGACTCGTGGTTTAAGCTGGTGGCAAAAATAAAGGACGTGGTGACTTGAAAGACAAATCCATGTTTTGCATCAATTGTAATTGAAGTAGACATAATACCAACAATTGCTTCCAGCTAATTGGGTATGCCGATTGGTTAGGTGATAGGTCAAGGAATGAAGGCAAGAGTAGTACATGAGGGAGAGGCCAACAACGAGGTGGAGTAGGCTGAGGAAAGGGAGTTGTTGGTGTATGCGTAAATGTAGCGTAAATTGGTGCAAGTTTATCCACAAGAGAGGTTAAGAAAGCTAGGCTCATGAGGTTGACCTCTGAGCAATGGTAGATGCTCATAGATATATTAAACATACATAAACCAAACATGGCAGAGAAAATGACAGGTAAGCCATATAGTAGCTTATGGATACTTGACAGTGGAGCATCAAATCATATGACTGGAACCTTGGAAATCATGTGTGACCTATGAGATATACAAACCTGTCCTATTGGTTTACTAAATGGATAGTGCACAAATGCAACTAAGGAAGGAGTTATGGTATTGGATGGGGGACTAAAACTCCATAATGTTCTCTATGTTCCAAACCTTTACTACAACCTGATATCTCTCTCACACCTTATGGATGACTTGAATTATGTTGTTCAATTTACTGATAAATTGTGTGTGGTGCAAAATCACATCTTGAGGATGCTGATTGGTGTGGGTGAATGGAAGGATAGACTTTATTACTTCTAGGTAGTCCGAGAAGCACAAGCATGTAAAGCTATAGGAGTAAATTAACTTGAGTTGTGGCATTAGCGATTGGGACACCCTTCCTTGAAAATTATTCAACTAGTTTCAGGTACCAGTAAGAATAAAGACATGTAGACTTGAATAAGACCTGTGATGTATGTTTAAAGGCAAAGCAGTTGAGAGAAAAGTTTTCTCTAGGTGAACATGTAGTTAGTGATATGTTTGAATTAATTCACTATGATTTATAGGGTCCTTCTAGAATTGCATCATCATGCGGTGCATTTTATTTTATGACAATTGTGGATGATTATCCTTGTGGTGTGTGGATTTACTTGATTGGTGATAAACGAGAAGTGTCGCAAACTCTCATAAATTTCTTTGCCTTGATCAAAAGATAATATGATAAACAAGTAAAGATTTTTAAAAGTGACAGTGGAACGAAATTCACTTGCATGAAGAATTATTTTCATGAACATGGAATTATTTTTCAAACATAATGTGTTAGTACACCACAACAAAATAGGAGAGTTGAAAGAAAACATAGACACATTCTTAATGTAGTGTGAGCTTTGCACTTCCAAGGAAATCTTCCTATTGAATTTTAGGATCAATGCATTTTAACTACAGGGTATCTACTGAACAGGACTCCTTTAACTATTTTAAATGGTAAAACTCCATATAAGATGTTGCATGGAAAGAAACCTTCACTTGAACATATACGAGTGTTTTGTTGCTTTTATTATGCGCATAATCAAAATAGAAAAGATGATAAATTTGCTAGTAAAAGCAAAAAATGTGTTTTTATTGGATATCTGTATAAGAAAGGATGGAAGTTATTTGATCTTGAAAGCAAAGAATAATTTGTCTCGTGGGATGTAGATTTTATTGAAATTGAATATCCATTTGTTAATAAGCCTGACACAATTCCCAATAGAATTTATGCGCTTGAACTACAAGCTTAGGGTGTTGAATTAGATGAGGAGCCATTGGATAATGCTCCTACTTTTGGGGATGTAGTTTTGCTTTCTAACCAAGGTGGGCCTGGCCTAGACGATAGGGGGTAAAGATGAAGAAGTCAAAGTGGTGGACCAATTGCCTTCAAAAAATTTGTTAGAAAATGCCTTAAAATTGACAAGCTAACTAATCACACCTACTAAGCCACTAGGTTGAGGACATAAAATTAAAATTCCTCCCACCAAACAGGGAGATTTTGTCACTCATACCATTCAGAAGATGAGCTCATCCACCCATTCATCCTCTCAAACATCATCCTCAAGTAAACCTTATCCAATAGCGTACTATATTCACTTTGACAAATTTTCCTTAGCACATCAGGATTTTCTTGTAGGTCTTGATCATGACAAAGATCCTACCACGTATATTGAAGCAATAAAAGATCTTAAATGGAGGGAAGCCATGTAGAGTGAAATTCAAGCCCTAGAAAAAAATGAGACATGGACCATTACCCACTTACCTCCAAGAAAGAAAGCACTTGGATGTAAATGGGTCTACAAAATCAAACACAAATTTGATAAGACAGTGGAAAGGTTTAAAGCTCGCTTAGTTATTCTTAGCAATGACCAAGTTAAATAGGTAAATTATAATGAGACTTTTGCGCCTATTGCTAAAATGGTAATCGTGCAAACTATTTTGGTAGTAGCTACAACAAAGAATTAGGAATTACATCAAATGGATATGCACAATGCTTTCCTCCATAAGGATCTTCAAGAGGAGCTTTTCATGAAACCACCACCTGGTTTCTATACCACACAGCCTGGGATAGTATGCAAACTTCATAAATCACTGTATGGGCTTAAGTAAGCTCCAAGGTGTTGGTTTGTCAAGCTCTCCACTATAGTTAAAGTGTATGGATTCAAACAATCACTATCCGATTATTCTTTATTTGTGTTGCAAAAATGTGACCTTTTTCTTGTGGTACTAGTCTACGTTGATGATCTCATTATTTCTAGGAATGATCATGCCACTATTTCGATCTTCAAAATTTACTTGAACACTTGCTTTCATATGAAGGATTTAGGGACTCTGAAATATTTCCTTGGTGTAGAAGTTGCAAGATTGCCCACAAAAATTTTTCTTTATCAAAGGAAGTATGCTTTAGACATAATTACTAAGATTAGTCTTCTTGGCTCTAAACTTGCCTACACCTTACTTGAGTAGAACCACCATTTAGCTCTTGTTGCCAGAGTCCCTTACTCAGCTTGAGAAATATAGATGCTTAGTGGGTCACCTTATCTACATATAATCACGAGACTGGAGCTGGCATATTGTGTTCACATCCTATCTTAATTTCATGCAGCAGCCAAAGCAAGCACATTAAGAGGATGCTTTGCGTGTAGTCCATTACTTGAAAGGTAATCCTAAGCTAGGTATCATGTTGCGAAGTGATAGCAATTTATAGCTCTATGGATGGTATGACTCAGAATGGGCCAGTTGTCCTTTAACTTGATGTTCACTCACAGGGTGGTTTATCCTTCTTGGTTACTCACCCATATCTTGGAAAACCAAGAAGTAAAATACTATCTCTCAATCCTCTTTTGAAGCTGAGTATCATTCTATGGCTGCCACCATTTGTGAACTAAAATGGCTGAAAGCCTTCTTTGTAGCCTTGGTATCTCTCATACTTAAGCAATGCAACTTTATTGCGACAACTAAGCTGCTCCTTACATTGCAAAAAATCCTGTCTTCCACAAATGAACCAAGCATATTGAAGTTGATTGTCACTTTGTCCAAAATGAGATACTTAAAGGCAACATTCATCTTGCTTATGTGCCTACGATACACAATTAGCTGGCATTCTTACAAAAGCACTTGGGCAGCCTTAGTTTCTCTCTTTATTGGGCAAATTAGGCATTTATAATCTTTATGTACCAACTTGAGGGGGGTAATGAGAAAATCATAGCAAATCATGAGCATGATATTATTACATTAATGTATATTTGTAATTAGTCATATAGAATATGGTGATGGAAGAAATTTTAGGAATATTTGTTATTGTAGAAATAGGAGATTTGATGTATATATATTGAGATCATTGTGTAATGTAAAAACAACTTTCTCAAACAAACTTTCTTTAAATAACAAAAAAAAATTGTTATGATTGCCGGCTTAAAACACCAGAATGGCAAAAAGTGGCTCATGAATTTATCCGAACAAAACAAAAAATTGATGTAAATAATTACAACTAAAATAATCATCGAATAGACTCCACCTGAAACAATTTATTTCATATGGATTGAAAAGTGGAAAGTACAAGAAAGAATACAGTTTCCCGTTGTTAAACAACGTCAGATGCAAAACAAAAACAGTAAGCAGATATATACTATTTCATGCTGTGTTCGTGATCATAAAATTTTCAACACTTCAATTTTTAATATCTGTTTGTGTAGAACTTGAGAGTGATGTAACTTTAATTTCCACGGGACAACAATAAAGCTTTCATTTGAATTGTGAGGAATGACCTTTCTATCTTCATGCAACAGTTCTTCTATATTCTGTTATTTCCACCTTCCTGTTCACACAGAATTATAAATTAATAATTATAATTTTAAGATTAATAATAATTAATATATGCAATAAATATTTCATTCCCTTTCTGATTACCAAAACTTCACTTTTTCACAATACTTGTACCATTTTGTCGTAAGAGACATATTAATTTTATGCAATTCATTAACTAGAAGCAATAATGCTTCCATCCAGTTTCTTGCATAAAACAGATATCATTTCACTGTAAAATATTATCTTTCCCTTCTGCAAACAATCCATAGCGTACGTCTGGTAACAAAGATTAAAATTTGAATACATGAATGAAAAAAAAAAAAAGATATACGTAAAGGACCACTGAATGACAGTAAAACGTGCTTATTTTTTTTTATTAACTATAAAAACTCTCTAAAACGAAGAATAACATAACAAAGAGATGCATAACAAACTTAACGCGCAGAGAGACAAGAAGAACATATTATGCTTACATCAAGATCAACAATTATTTCTGTATGCATACTGTCTGCTAATTTGACAGAAAAAGTAAACAACCCATACTTTCTAAAAGCTAGAAAAATTTCAATACGAGGGTACAAATGAAGCAAAGAACATACTGTTTCAAAATTACCATATTAACAAAAATATAATAATCTGAAGATAAAAAGACAGACGACATGGAACGGCAAAAAACCAAAAACAAGAAGCCATCTTTGTAGAAAAAAGGGTTAAAAATAGACAGAAGAAGGTTTAATTTTCTCAGAAACTAAAGAGAACTTTGAAGAGATTCCGGAAAAATTACCTCTAAAAAATGGTTCTTCCCTGTTAGTTGGCTTCAACTACAAAAACTGGCTGGCAATCCTTCACTTTTTCAGGAAGAACTCGCAGGTGGGAAATTCAAGTGTGTGTCAGTTTGATAGAAAGATGGGAGAAGAAATGGGACAACAAATGACAGACCGATGGTAGCTTCATCACAAATTTATAGAGTTCAAATAAAACAGAAGGGTGCATCTCAAATAAATGAAATACTTATTATTAAACTAAACATTGAAACCTATCCCATCTTATAAGTAATATGCTTCTTCAGCAAAGAAATAATTTAGACTCTGTCCCGTGTCTTCTAAATGGCACAGATTGTAAAACTAATTTTGAGGAAACAGACAGAATTTTTCCATAAATATAGAAAGTCTGTCCCTTTCATTTATCATGCAATCTACATTCTATTAAAGCTGAAGATTCACTCTACTAATTTTCTCGAAAGCGGAAGTTACAATATTGAAGTGGGAAATAACTTGTCATACTCAGAGTTACATTGGAGGGTGAAATAATTTGTTAATTTTCACAAAAGCACAAGTTGATTTGCCCATATATAATATATTTTATATTATAATGGGAATGAACATATACCTTAGCTAGCAGAAAGCCAAATTTATTTTTCACAATAGAAAGAATGCTAATAGTGTTTATGAAGCACGGAGATTAAATTGGAAGAGGTGGCTTTAATATAAAAAAAATTGGTACTTAAATAGCACTTACATTGATTTTCCTGAAACAAGAAGCTTGATCAACTGAAATTGGTGGAAAACTTGCACAGTCAATTGGTTCAAATTTAATTGTAACGAGAATAAAATTAAAATGTTTTGATTAGGAAATCAATCCAGTTAATTTAGGTCGAGGAGAATGAACCATTTGCTTTGTAACCATTTTATTTTATGGGCTTGGCTTGGAAGTTATGTTTTGAAACTAGGCCGGTGGGCAAAGTAATCAAATCAAGATTAAATTGATTAAATCAGATAATTGAATTGATTAAAAATTTTTACATATAAAATCATATATGTATAAAAATATAATAAATAAATATATTAAATTAGTATAAGTATATTTTTATAACACCAAAAAATAATTATTATAGATGTATTTATATTGATTAATGCACAATAAATCTAATTACAAGAAGTATATTAAAATTGAAGTTATTTTAATATTAGAACTGTACTTTTTAGGCGTGTATATCTATTTCAATAAAATATATTTTTAATAAAATTATTGATTTTATATATAATAATATTGAAAGACATGTTTACGCTATGAGATTGATGTAGTTATTTTAGAAATATATGAAGTTTATAATTATCTAAAATAAGTAATATAAATGTTAAGTGCATAACATAGGTTCTTTATAAATCTAATAAAAGAGAGATGTCTGCATTTATGATTTATCGACAAAAGGAGCGTCTTAGCACAATTAGTCCTAAAAGGAAGTTGCCCCCCTTATCCAGCATGGCTCGTTGCTCGGTCATGCTTTCTATGTTCAAATGAAAATATTTTGCAACATACCCGGTTGACACACAACTCTGAGTCAAAGTCGGGTTTCCGACCAGGAATTGTTCCGAATCCCGATTCAATCGGATTAATCGGACAGGTCCAGCTGGGTTTAACAACAATTGAGGGGTAATTGGTAAACTTTTAAAGTCCTCTTGGAGTTTCATTTAAAGTTTTCGACAAGATAAATAAAAAAGGCAAAATTTATAAAATATGGTGAATTTTATTTTATTGATGTCCCAATAAACTTTGTAAATAAGTAAGTTTGCCTATATAAACTGCACTTAAAAGCGAATTATACTCATCTCTATTGATATTTAATATAATTACACTTACATCAGTTTTATTTCAAAAAGTATACACTAAATGTAATTCTTTTCAATTCATTTTCTCTCTACATCTTGAATTTGTTTTATTTTTTCAAATCCCTTATTTACACCGATAGTTTGTTCTAATCCTTTATGTGAAAGTTGGATACGTGCACACATTTATTACTTGTTCAATATGCATATTCTCCATACGAAGGCCTTTAATTATATAGCCATATACTATCTATTATGAAATGACATTCTCCATATCACGGTTACAAATAAGGGAATCTCAGCATTTTCATTTAAGCACAAAGCTACATTATTTATTTATATTATTTTGTTTAATTATAATAATATTATTTTTATTATATAAAAACACTTTTTTATCAATAAGGTAAATTTCATTTATTTTAAATTTCAACACAAGTGAAATGTACTACCTATTAAACAAGTTAACAAAACAGAAAAAAGAAATCCTGATAAATTTTAAGAATGGAAAAATGAAGAAAGGCAATATGGATTAAGGCATTACAGAAGCATCATGTGGGACAGGAAGCGTAGTTGGTAATCTGTGTTGCAGACTCTTGGCGCGCAGCAACCAAAATTTGTTCATCACGAGGAATTTTTAATGATCACTTGCTTCAAAATTGCGGTCGTAATCATAATTGCTGTTTTGTTGCATTAACAAAATTATGGACAAATTCGCAAAAATATAATTATCATGATATTAAGTTGTGAAATATTACAGTTATAATGCGGTTCATGAGAATCATTTTAATATTGTTGATCATAATTTAAAATCTTTCTTAGAGTTGATAAATGGATAGGTTAAGATAAAAATGAATTGAGGTCAAAGTGAATAGGTCAGTGTTAATCCATTTATTTATTTAAAACCTAACAAAATTTTAGATGGATCATGGATAACTTATGATCCTTGGATATATGGTTAACTTGACCCATCTATTTACCCATTAAATTATTTTTTTTTATATTTTATCATTTTTATTGACATTATTTTTCACCACTATTTTATCTTCATTGCTATTATTTCAAAACAAACTTATATTATGAAATTTTTTATCTCATTTTCTTAAAATTATTGTAATATTAAATGTAGTTGATTAAATATCTTAGTATTAATATACATTAAATAAAACTTATTTAATTTAAAATAGACATTATAATAAAATTATAAATTATAAATTATCTGAATTCTTTTATAATGATAAATTGCACTTTTAAAATCACATATATATCAACGATCAGATTTCAATTCGCAAAGTATCACTTGAAAAATAAAAATTGATATTGTCAGTGTCTTGATATTTATAAAGTATAGCCAAGGATCTAACATATAGCTATATGATACATTATATGCGGTACATAATAGTGTAAGATTTTTTATTTAAAAATTATAAAAAGTAATTTTGAGATTATTTTTAAGTTTTAAAAATAAAAATACTAAATTATATGAATTTTAATATAGACAATTGCACTTGATTTTACATTTTTATAAAAGAAATTGATATCTTCATGCATATAAAAATATTATATTATTTCATTTCAAATAATTGATTTTAAAAATATTTAAATTATATTAAATTTTTGAAGATATTTTATTATAATATTTTCTTTATTTTACAATATTAATTTGTATAATACACAAGTTTACTTTCTATAAATATAAATAAATAAATTGTTATTCATAGACCGATCTAATTTAACTCTCAATTGAATAATTTAATAATGACTAAATTCATATTTATCCTAAAGTTAAAATGGATGGATATGAATGACTCAAAATAAGAATGGATATAAATGGATAAATGAATATAAGTTAGGATTGTTAGTTCTATTGCTTACACTACTTAGAAAACTTTCGGACTTTTGAAGTAATAAGATGAAAAGCAAAATCTTGAATGCAACCGGCCTTAGTTTGTAGCTTCATCAATAAATGACAAACTTAAGTTTCAATCCTCAGAATTTGATTGCCTCCTATAAACTACAACTAGTACCTTGATTAAAAGTAAAAAAAGAAAAAAAGAAATTAAATAATTGCTCATCGATTGTTCACAACAAAATTATAACGCATTTAGTTGAATGAGTCGAAGTGAAGTCAAGATATAAAAAGATATACAAATAAAAAAGAAAATTATTAAAAAAATTATTTGGTAGATACCATAAAATAAGAATGATTATTCCACATATGCATATATATATATATATATATATATATATATTACAATCTATATCCATCACATAATAATTAAAATGACTTTTAAGCCTTCATCATATATAAATATATATATGAATATTATAAGTTTTAAGATTATCCTAATATTATTAAGTGACAAAACAAGGTAAATATTTCAACAATTTCATGGAAGTTGAAGACTCACTCAATCAATATTTACAAAGGTGGAGGTTACGTTTGAGTATAAAGTAATTTATCATTTTTAATTGGGAAAATAGACACAGTTCTTACGCATGCTAACTACAGGAATGGGATTATATTTTAGCTCGCAGAAAGTGCTTAAAATATTAGTATGAAGCGCAGAGATTAAATTGGGAGACCTCTGCTTAATAAAAAAAATGATACTTAAATAGTACTTCATAACGATTTTCGTGGAATAGGGCTAAAATTTGGCCTGGAAGAGTTGGAAAATTAATAAATAATATTAAAAAAATTGATTACCATACATGAAAACGGTAGTTCATGTGTGAATTTTTATTAGTAATTAAATAAATAAAATAATATGATTTGATCAAAATTAGTAAAAATTAATTAGAGGGAGACCAAAATTAAAATGTTTTATTTAGGAAAATCAAGTCAATGATCAATTAAGGAGAGAAATAATTTATCAATTGTAATAGTTCAAATAAACGCCGCTATCGTGCCAGCTTTGTGAATTTTCACAACGGCCGATGTTAATTTGGAATATTATATTTGAAATGAATTCATAATCTCCTACCAAAATGTCAAATTCATTTCCACAATAAACACAATGCTAGCTACTTAGTTATCATGCACAGAGATTAAATAGTAATTGTATTAATTTTCTTCGAACAAGGTTAAAGCTTGATCATCTCCAAATTTGTGTTAAATTTGCACAATTAATAAACGATATAAAAATTGTTAGTTACCACCTGTTAATAGTAACTCATATATGTATTTCTATTAATAATTTTAGAAAAATATGATTGGATCAAAACTAGTTAGTTTCAATTGTAATGAGACAAATTAAAATGTTTAAATCAGAATTAAATCAATTGATTCACGTTTGAGAAGAACAAAAATAATTTTGAGGCTAGTGCAAACTTACAAATTGTTAGGTATTATAAGTTAATATATGAATGTTAATTTTATAGGCTTACGTCGAAGGAAAGGCTACTAAGGCATGTTCGGACTGGCATTCACACGCAAAGCTTTCAATAAGACAATGGAATAAGGTAAGGGTTATAAGCTTTTGTCGGTTTAGTCTTATTCATATCCAAATGAGAGTTTCAGGCCAAATGAGTAATAAAATATGACTATTATTATAATCTTATGTTGTATTCCAATAACAGATTTCTAGAATCATTCTTAATATGCATTGATCATGATTGATCATGATATCTATTCTTAAAATTATTCCTAATATGCATTGATCATGATTTGTACAGCATTTCCTAAATATCAATAATGAGATTGCAATGAGATAATTAATATAATTAAGATGATTTTCCTAAATAATTACTATAATTAATATTATTCTCCTAATAATGAGTTTTAAGTAAGTTCAAATACATTTGTTTATATAAACAGACAAATTTTTGTTTATTTTGAAGGGAAAACATCTTTCATAAGTAATATATTTTTAAAATATTATAATCATAATAGTAAAAGTTACTGTATATTTAATGTTAAATTAAGGGAGTTTGATTGAAGACAAATTTTACTTTCAAAAACATGAAATTATTTTTTTATTATTATAATTCTAAGTATTATTTTTTAACCATAAATTATAAATATAACATATTCTTCCTTCGTTTATATGTACGCACATCAAATTTTCCTATGAAAAACAAAGTTTTAGTGTAATAATATTTTTATTTCTTCTGTTTACAAAAAAAATACACCAATCGTTATTGCACTGACACTTCGTTTTTTAAAAGAAAATTGTTTTCTTGATTTTGTTTTGGGTTATCAGCACCCTTGTTGTCATCGTTTTATTCGGTGGCAGAAGTAGGTGCAAGATTACATATATATGTTCTGTACCAGTAAATTCTCCGCAATTTATTTCTACACCAATTGAAGATAAAATTTTAATAAAATAATTGTAAAATTTTTTAAAATTATTAATTATATATAAGAAAACATATATACAAACAAATATAAAAATAAATTATATTTTGTTATATTCAAATATTTAAAGTCTTTTATAATAATTTTATTTTTATCTTATATATAAATTTTTCTCACACAAATTAAAATTTCTGAATCCAATTTTATTTGTTTCAATCTGCTTCATGAAAGTTGGAAACGTGCACAATTATATTACTTGTGTAATACGCATATTCTCTGTAAATTATAGCAATATTCTACTTAATAGAAAATGACACTTTCAAAATCATAATTAAAAATTAAGGAATCTCAATATACTCTGCTGAGCACAAAATTAGTCATTTACGTGCATTTTTCTTTTGCTTATAATAATATTTTTATTTATTTTTGTAGAACTTACTATTATTGCAGTAAGAATAATTATATGTTCATATTTTGATTTCGACAGAAGAGAAATGATCTACATATTAAACAAGTTAATGAAAAGAAAACCAGATACCGATAATATTTCAGAATGAAAAACTAAGAAAAAAAAAAGAAAAACAAATGTTATTAGGTCATTGAAGGAGTATTATATCAAACAGATTAATAAAACATAGTCCGCGCACCAGAGGCAAAGGCTAATGTGTAATTAAAGGGGCTTGAGCTCTCCCAACAATTTTATAATATAAAGAATATTTTTATATTCTTCATATGTATATTTATATATATAGTTACTTTAAAAAGTACATAATTTTAAATTTTTTTTAATAATTTACATTTTAACTACTTCAATAACATCTCGTTAATTTCGTTTTAGATAACTCTCAATTAAGCTGTGCTGCAGCCATTTCTCAGCAGCTAAATTTCGTTTATTTGGGAGAGTTTTCATTGATCATAACCACTTGAAAAAAATTTCAGAATTCTGACAGTAATATGAATAGAAGAAGGAAGCAAATCTTGAATGTATCAGAACCTTATTTTTCAGCTTTATCTGTAATTGGGAAACTTGAATTTATCAAACCTTATTTTCCAGCCTTATCGGTAATTGGCAAACTTGAATTTCATTCTTCAAATTTTGATTGTTTCTATATGTTGCATTATATTACCTTGTCCATTCGTTGACCAATTGTTAAAGTTTTGCATTAACTTTGAAACTTAAGAACAGATAAAATGCATTCTGCCTTGACTTTCAATAGATATGTATGCTCCATTTTATAATAGTTGTGCTAGTTATTCACAATGATAAGATGTATAATCCATGGAACCAATCCACAAGCTAAGAACTGTCCTAAGTCATATAAATACAAAAATATAATGCATTCTGTCTTGATTTTCACACACACACACAGACACTAAATTTTTGCTGATGCTTTCAGTGTGCTATCTACGTCATGTCTGATAGAATTGAAGGAGCTTCTTTCTTTCCGTCAATGTTTCAATTAAAAGACAGGAGAAATGTGTTCAATTTTGGATGACTTCCTTCATGCACTGACTATTATTGGTATCTTTTTTATTACTTTATTAGAGGCATCTATTTCTTTTGATTACATACTTTGTAATTTTAGGTGCCATTTGATTCAACAGGAAAAGGAAAAAAGTAAAGGAATTAACAAAGGAATTATAAAGAAAGGGAATGAATATCTCATAATTACCCACTTTATTTGATTCAAATAAGAAAAGAAATCAATTTTTTTTTTGATTTCCTTTATCAACAATTAGTACCAGGGGTATTATTAATTTCTATAATTATTTACCATTTTAGCATTGTTAATAATTATTAGCTTATATTATTATACTTTTATTATTTATTATTATTTTTATTATAATATCATTATTATTAATACTTAGTATTGTTATTTTATTAATATTATTAATTTTTATTAACTATTTAATTATCTTTTTATACCTTCTTAAATAATAATATTATTTTCATAATTATTTATTATTTTAGTATTGATAATTATTAATATTTTATTGTTATTAATTTTTCAATTTGTTTACTTATTTATTATTATTTTCTAATTATTATTTTTTATTATTAGATTATTATTGATATTAATTATTATTTATTTTATTAATATTATTATTTATTTTGTTATTAAATATTTTATTATCTTTGTTGTTATAATTATTATTTTATTATTTTATATTATTTTCTTAGAATATTATAATCACTATTATTTTTGCTTTCATTATTTATTTATAATAATTATTATATTTTTATTTAACAATATTTTTCTTATTATTATTAATTATTTTGTTATTAAACATTTTATCATCATCATCGTCTTCATCACCATCAATGATAATAAATTCAAAAATTGAAACGAAGGAATTCGATTTTTAGAGATATTGGGAGAATCATCATTATCCTACCTAGAGTAATCCTATTATAGAAAATTTAGAACATATTAAAAGAATGAAAACCCTTAATTTCCTATTCCTGAATACCTCAAACCAAACCACCCCTAGTATATATATGTTTCAAGTTAAAGCACACATATCTATTGAAAATCAAGACAGAATGCATTCTATCTTTTGTTTAGTTTCAGAATTGGGAGATAATTGAGCGCGTATATAACGCTTTCTGTCAAACATTGGAGCAAGTGCTCCTATAAGACGTGGGTGTATATTCCTATGACTAGTAGTAATTGTGCCGGTTATTCCTGGGGGAAATTATTATTGGAATAATAGGCAGCAAAAAATTAAATTATTTATTGAGATCAACTTTTTCCACATATACAAAAAAATATATTACTAGAAAATGAGAAAAAAATTAAGAGAATAGAAATTGTTAACGTGAAAAACTCATTGATATAAGAGAAAAAATTACAAGATCTAATCTAATAAAATATTCACTAGTGAAATAATGAATAAAATGCTTTTCTAGAAATTCTCGTGAATAATCGTATAAAACTCTTCATCAAAATATATGGAATTCTCAATAAAAATCAACACAATAATTAATACTAATTACTATGTAAAAGTAATTAGTAGAGAAGAAAAGTAGCAAACAAATATGCACTATACTATCTAAATTACCAAAAATAGTATACCCAAATCTAATGTGAATATGAGTAAATGTGGTGATAAATTTTTTCACACAATTTAACAAAAAATCCGTACACCTTTATAATCTCTCTTTATGCCATCTAGGAAGCAATAATGGCTTCTATCTCATCACAAAACTAATCCTTTTTTCACACATGTAAACCTATGCAGTTTTTGTACGAATATCTTTAATTCCACACACTTCAATGGAATCCTATTTTTGACCATATATATAATATGATTTTGTACAAAAGTTATAGGCCCTAAAGGCTTTCTGTCAAACTATCTTCTAAAGCCTAAATAAGGTTTATTTCAATTTTACCCCACACATTTCTCTCTGTTTTCATCTTTTATATTTTTTTGCTTTATTTTGTTTATACAAAATAATAAATATAAAGTAATTATGAGCCCACTTAGAAGGAATCCGCCACCAATAAATCTCTCCCTTCTAACTAAGTGGGGAATATCACCATTCTAGTTATTGAGGATTAGCTAACATATAAGCTTTTCCCTTGATAAAGGGTTAGATAACATATCAACACTATTATTATTTGTATGAACTTTCTCAAAATCTAGCAACTTATTACTTCAAAACATCTCATATCCAATGACAATGAACATCAATATGTTTCAACCTTGCATGGAAAGTAGAATTCTTACCAAGTGTATTGTACTCTAATTATCATAAAACAAAATATTGCAATCTTGCTTAAATCCATGTTCTTTAAGAAACTTCTTCATTTACTATAACTTTTTACATGCTTTAATTGTTGCAATAAATTATATCTCTATTATTGAAAGAGCAACACATTTTTGCAATCATGATTGCCATGTCACAACTCCCCTTATAAACTTGATCAAATATCTAGAAGTAGACTTACAATAATCAATATCTCCTGCTAAGTCTACATCAGTAAAAGCAATTAGTAAGGGTTTTTCATCTCCAAAACATAAGCTCAAATTAGTTGCACCTTAAAGATATCTTATAATCCATTTCATAGCATTATAGTGCTCTTTATTTGGATTTAAAAGAAAATGACCCATTGTCCCAATGGTATGAGTAATGTCAAGTCTAGTACATATCATGGCATACATTACACTTCCAACTATTGAGGCATAAGGAATGCTTTCCATATATTGTTGTTTCTTATTTGCAGTTGAACATTGCTTGGTACTTAATTTAAAGTAAGTAGCAAAAGGCCAAACCTCTAAAATACCTTTTTAATGTACTTCTCTTATGATAAATAAAGTTTTCTTGCACATCTATCCCAAGTAATCATCATGCCAAAAATCTATTTTGTCTAACCTAAATCTTTCATGGAAAAAGACTTACTTAATCACCTCAATTTACCACATTATTGCTAACAATCAAAATGTCATTAAAATAGAATATAAGAATAATAAAATCATCATTAGAGAATTTTTGAATAAACACATAGTATTTAAAGGTTATCTTTTAGAACCTTACTCCCTTATAATTGACTCAAACTTCTTATACCATTGTTTAAGAGCCCGCTTTAACCTATAAAGACCCTTCCTCAATCTAAATATATAATTTTCTTTTCCTTTTTCTTTAAAACCCTTTTCCTTCTCCATATAAATCTCATCTTCTAAATTACCATGAAGAAATGTTGTCTTTGTATCCATCTGCTGAATTTCTAGATCAAAACTAGTTGCTAAGCCAAACACTATATGAATAAAAGATATTTTTACAATAGGAGAAAAAATTTCATTGAAATTAATTACCTTTCTTTGACTAAATCCCTTCACAACCAATTTAGCTTTATATAGAGGCTTAGAGTTGTATTCTTCATTTTTTATTTTATACACCCACTTATTCTTTAAAGCTGTCATGCCTTTTATTAATTTTATTAACTCATGGGTGTGATTTTCTTGCAATGATTTCATTTTATCTTTCATAGCTTTAATTCACTCACTTTTATGTTCATCTTCTATGGCCTTATCATAACATTCTATCTCTCCTCCATTAGTAAAAAGAATGAACTTATCTTCAATATACCTTGTAGAAGGTTTCTTGTTTCTAGTGGATCTTCTAAGTGTAACAATTGGATCCTCTAGTGTTGGTTGTTCATCATTGTCATTTAATGTATGGTCATCTGCATTAGGTACATTATGCTAAAAAATTTGAGCTTCAACTTTGTCTTACTTCTCTCTTTAACAAACTATATCCAAGTTAGGTGATGGTTCATTATACTTAAACACCACTATTTCTTCCTTACTAATATCTTTTAATGTTTGATTTTCCATAAACACAACATCTTTGCTTCTGATCAACTTCTTTTTAATAGAATCATAAAATCTACATTCAAATCCGTCTTCACCATAACCTAGAAATATGCATCACTTTGTCTTCATATCAAGCTTGAATCTCTCATTCTTAGGAATATGCATAAATACTTTATATCTAAACACTTGTAAATGATCATAAGAAATATTCTTACCTAACTAAATCTTTTCTAACACTTCAAACTACAAAGGTACACATCGAAAGTAATTCAAAACATGCATAACTATATTCAAAGCTTCAGGCCAAAAAGTTTTTGACAGTCCAACGTGTGAAAGCAAATATCTAACTCTCTTACCTACTATTCTATTCATCCTTTTAGCTAAGTCATTCAACCGAGGAGTCTTTAATGGTGTTTCTGATGTTTAATACCATGTTCTTTGCAATAAACATCAAAAGGTCCTAAATATTCACCTTTATTATCAATGGGTATGCATTTCAACTTCTTCCTTATTTCTCTTTTAACTAAAGTTTGAAATTGTTTAAATACCCAAAACAATTGGTCTTTTGTAAGGTGAATGACTTTTAAAAGCTACTCTATTCTATTTTCTAGCTAAACAATGATCATACTTTTGTAAATTGAACTTTGCACTCCACATAATGCATTTCTTTTAGTCAAAACAACAATCAATTTTTTCACTCATATGGCATAACTTTTTATGCCATAACTTAGTCTCATTACTTGACTTTGTAGAATTAATAACATATTTGACAATTTTTGCTTGATTCTAGAAAAGAGTAGAATACCTTGAACATTTAGTCACAACCATAGAACTTTTGGAAAGGTTCCACTAGGCATGTGAGAAGAAATTATCACAACCTTCATTATAAAGCTTACTTATAGAGAGTAGATTCAATTGAATGTCTAGAACATGTTTTACATATTTGAGGATTAATTTGGTGTAATATTTTAAGTTAAAATTTAAAGTTTTATAAATCATGATACTTATGGATAATTATTTATTTATTTAGTTAATATTTTGTTATAAATTATGTTATCAATTAATGGTTTTGGAATATTGAAAATGATACCTATGACAATATTTAAAATTTATTTATTTTTATATGGCTATTATTAATTTAAGATTAGTTTAAAGTGATTTTTATAAAGAATTTTCTATAAGTTGAAATTTTTTTAGTAATTATGGGTGCAAATATTTATGAAATAAATCATTGTATTTAATAATTTATTTTTAAGCATTGATGAAGTTTGAAATAGATCTATTTTTAAATGGCTATTATTAATTTAAGGTTGATTTAAATATTTTTGTGGGAATTTTCTCTAAAGTTAGAAATAATAGTTATGAGCATAAACTTTTACAAAATAATTGTTGTACTTGATAAATTTATCTTGGGAAATTAAGAGATTAAAATATTTATTTTAGGATTTCCAATTTTGTCATGTTATACAAGAGATGAAGTCTTAAATAAAATTATTTTTATAAAACAAAAAATGGAGTTTTAATAAATGTAGGGTAAGATCGAATTAAATAAGTTGGAAGGGTGAGATTTAATTATTTAGGATTAGTAAGAAAAGTGTAAGGATGAGATTAAGTGATGAAAGTAAGCATACAATGCCACAATGCATAAAATCACCCATATAGCTTATTTTCAACACTTTTTCTCTCTTTGTTCTTTCTTACAACTGATTTCCCCCTCTTATTTTTCAAATTTCTCTCTCTCTCTCCTTTTACATTTCTCCACCACCTCTCTTCCGATCTCCTCGTCTCTCTCTACATGTTCCCTTCTTCTTCTCGCTAGTTAGAGCTTCGCAACCAAGAGAGAAGTACTGGTGCTTGCATTGTCTAGCCAAGAACTATTTTTTGGTAATGTGAGGTTCAAGCTCAGCATGACAACATCCAAGCATAAATCTCATCTTGGCTAATTGTTGCTCGCAATCTTCCAATCCAATGCTACATGTCTTGGTTAATTGTAGCTCATGGTGGTTGAAAGCTTCTAAAAAGAAGTTGTGCAAATCATCACACCAAGTTGCTATCCTATTTTGTTTTGTTAGTGTTTTGGCATGGTCTTCTACTAACAAGCTTTGACCAGGCAGCATAGATGAAGAAATGGAAGGTGAAAATGAAATAATTAGGAAATTCTTTAAGTTATTGGACAATTCCACCAAGTTGAAATAAATGAATTTGAGTTAATACTTTTGTGGAGATCTAAGACTTCCTGACAAAAAGGATTTGACAATTAGGTTTCATTTAGATTAGGATTAACATTTAAAATAGTTATTTACTGATTCATTTAACGTGTTAAATCATTTATCTATGTGCAAGTCTGGAATTGTATATTATTATGCGTATGATTATGCTATCATATCTAAAAAATAATACAACTATTATATTTTAAGGTGAGTGGCCCTTAAGAAATGTCTAAAAATAAGGGAGAATCTATTCATTTTTTCATGAAAATTTAAATTTAATTTTGAGTCTCCTTGGAAATTTGGAAACTTCATTACAAAAAAAGAATAAAAAATGTTAAGGCTTGTGGAAACTAGTATTGAGATCCATGCTGGTTATGATTAGGTCATGATAGAGATGGTATTAGAGCATGATTTAGGCTCATAGTGGTGGATAGGCTAAAATAATTCAATTGTCAAATCTGTTAGGAATTCGGATTATCACATGCAGCGGAATTTAAAATTTTTTAATCCGAATTCTACCTAGGATCCATGCAAAAGCATAAGTCAATGATTAGGGTTTTACCTATTAGGCACTCGTATTTCTACTGATCAAAACTTGAGAGCGGATGAATCAAACGCCGGCCGGAAGGTACAGCGTCTCTACGGTATCCACACGGAGTGAACAACGACCTCTCACCCTCCACGCGTCTGCTAGGATGCGTTTTTCTCTCTAAGAATTAGGATTGGATGTTTTCTGAGTGATTTAGGGTTTATGTGGAAGCTTAAAACGTGATTCTAAATGCTGCCCTCAAGTCCCCTTTTATAGAACTTAGGCAAGCCATAATCCTAGTCCTACTAGGATAATTCTTCCAAAATCCTAATCACACTTAACAACTCATCTTATCCTTATCCTAGAGATAATGGGAAGAGATAAGACTTATCTATTAATTATTTAATATTAGATAATGATATTATCTCATAATATAAATATCTCAATATTAGATAATTGCATATAGTTATCAAATATCAAAATAATATTATCTCATAATATATTTATCTAATATCTGATAAGATAATTACTTGATATTACTTTAATATCAAATAATATCACATAATATATATATATATAAAACGTGAATTTATTATTCTTAATAATATATATGCACGAAAATAAGTCTAATTAATTGGATATTAATATAATTAAAGTCCAATTAATTATTGTCTTATTCCTACTCCTTTTGTGTGACCCTGTAGGTTCTTACTACGTTGATAATGACTTATTATTGAGCCATAGACAGCGAGCGGTATCTAGCAATACATCACTGCCACTCAAGTAGTAAGAATGTCTGTGATTCGACATCCACCTAATACATGATCAACGTTTTGCATCATAACCCTTTTGTAATAATATCCAAATTGAACTGGAGGCATGGAATGTGTCATCCTCGTCAATGTTCAATTTATATTTCTTGATACTGAGTAGACTTAAAATAAATAATTAATATCACATATTAATTCAACTGAGCATGGCCATGCATTTCTAAGTCTCACTCAATCAAGGGGCCCAAGGATATTTCTCTTTTATACAAGAGTAACAAAATCCCATTTACATCACTCACTTCCCTCTGCATGATTTATGACACACCCAATCAATGCCCTACTTGTCATCCTGATTAAAGGTGACATAGGATAATATTAAAGTGAGTAATTCCTCATGTAGGGAACCGTAGTGACTTCAGGTCAAAGGTTTATGTGTAGTTGTGATCATATGAGAATAACTTATGACACGTTTATCCATGCAATATTCTCATAGTGGGTTAGTCCAGTGCATTGTTCACTAACAATGTACTCATGTATTGACTTGATATCACATATCCATGATTCATAATCATCAGTCACTATACATGCTAGTCTCGATGTATTATTACTATCCTTTCGTAATAGTACTTGACTAGGGGCATTTTAGGAATAGCAAAGCTATTCCAAGGATAATTATTATATTAAGTTATAAATTGCGCATAATAATAAAAACAAAATATAATAATTAAATTGCCTAAAATAAAATATAATACATTGTGTATAACTCTAATCATCTTATATGATTGGTTTTAGGACACACACCAACAAAATCTAAGTAAGCAAGATGAATATACAATGTGACACGTCTTAAAGATCTCCATGGATTTTTTGTCATGTATGCTAGCCATTATTTGTTAATTAGTTAGATCTCTATATAGTTTATCTTGTAGGATGAATTATTCCTAGTGAATTATCTTTGATCTAACAATTAAAGGTGTGTGATGGATTAAATTGTGTGAAATGGATAATAAAAATTGTATGAAATGAATGATTTGTATTGTGAGAAATGAATTTGAATTGTGATATTTGATTGATATTGTGTGGAATGAATGATTTGAAATGTTTAAGATGAACATGATTTGTGATTTATTGATTGAAAAAATGAATGTTCTAGAAATTATGAGGTGAATTATGTAATTCATTGATGTTGAATGGTTGCTTTCAAGAGAATGGCAAGTTTTAATCACCCTATGATATATGATAGTGAAATGCACGGTTGATGCTTATGATGTCCAATCATGATGATGCGATGCCTATGGTGTCCTAGCATTTTTCATTGATATATGAGATAATGAATTGAACAATTGCTAGCTATAATGGCCATTATGAGAGTGAACACTTGTACATAATGTGTGATAGGGGGAGATATATATCCTCCATAGAAATAGAGAGGAGTGAATAGAAATGAAGGGAAAAGTTTGATGGCCTCAAGCCTAGGGTAGTCAACTATGGCCACTTGGTGAACTTTTACTAAAAATTACTATAGCCATTCTCTATACTGCTATTTATTGTGTTCTAATATTGAAATTTGATTGATTTTGGATGTTTTGTTTGATGTGGATATGGTGTAATTTAGCTTGGTTGGCTATTTGAATGATTGATAATTACTCGAGATAGGTTGGGTATGAAATTAGTGTTTATGGTAATGCTTGGTGAGTCTATGATCGCGAATTTATATTTGGCTATTGTTGAATAAAGTGTGATTATGATTGTGAGTATAATTATAAATTTGGATGAGGCCAAGATATAAGCTTCTTTACTAAGCTTGTTATGTAATTGAATCTTTAGTTGAGAACCTTGATTGTGTGTAAAATGTATTGAGATTGCAGTGAATAGCCAATGTTGGTGTAAATAGCATTTCTTTCTTGAGTAGCTAAGTAATGAGATATGTGTTTAAAGATTGCGTAATGAACCTTAAATTATGTTAAGAGTGATTGTCTAGATGTGTTTGGCACCTAAATGAACATGTTAGCTTAAAGTCTAGTGATAGTGATTTGCTGAATTGTTATAAGTGTTGAAAGTTCATATGATTAGGTTTAAATTAAGTAATATGAAAAATCATTTAAAACAAAAAGAGGGATACCAATTTAGCTCATATGATGTGCAAAATAGATGAATAGGTCGTTGACAATTCTGTACAATCATACTTGATTTCTTGAAAATTCAAGGATGAATTTTTTTAAAGGGGGAAAACTTGTAATATCCCAAGTTAAAATTTAAATTTTTATAAATCTTGATGCTTGTGGATAATTATTTATTTATTCAATTAATATTTTATTATAAATTATGTTCCGTATTAATGGTTCTAGAATATTGAAAATGATACCTATGACTATATTTGAAATTTATTTATTTTTATATGGCCATTATTAATTTAAGACTAGTTTAAAATGATTTTTATAAAAAAATTTCTATAAGTTGAAAAAATTTTAGTAATTACAGGTGCAAGTATTTATGAAATAAATCATTGTATTTAATAATTTATTTTTAAGTAATGGTGAAGTTTGAAATATATTTATTTTTAAATGGTTATTATTAATTTGAGGTTAGTTTAAATATTTTTGTAGGTATTTTCTCTTAAGTTGGAAATAGTAGTTATAAGCATAAACTTTTATGAATTAATTGTTAGCACTTGATAAATTTATCTTAGGAAATTGACAGATTAAAATATTTATATTAGGATTTTCAATTTTGTCTAGTTATTACAAATATATATAATTATATGTATGTTTAAGGAGAGGATTGAAAGTACATGAGATGAGGTCTTAAATAAAATAAGTTTTATAAAACAAAAGAAATGGATTTTTAATAAATGTAGGGTTAAGATTTAATTAAATAAGTTGAATGGCTAAGATTTAATTGTTTAGGATTAGTAAGCAAAACATAAGGACGAGAATAAATGTTGAAAGTAAGCTCACAATACCGCAATGCATATAATCATCCTTTATAGCTTATTTTCTACATGTTCTCTCTCTTTCCTTTTTCTTACAATTGACTTCCCCCTTTTCTTTTTTAGATTTTTCTCTCTTTCTCTTTGCATTTCTTCATCGCCTCTCTTTCCATCTCTCATTCTCTGTTTGCATGCTCCCTTCTTCTTCTTCTTCTCATCAATTGTAGCTTTACCACCATGAGAGCATTGCTAGCATTTGCACCATCTTGCTAGGAATTATTTTCTAGTGACATGAGGTTTAAGCTTAGCTTGATAACATCCAAGAATGGATCTCCACTTGCCTAACTATTGTCAATGATCTTCCAATCTAGCGCCACACCACTACATGTCTTGGCTAATTGTAGCTCGTAGTGGTTGAGAGCTTTTGAAAAGAAGTTATGAAAAGCATGAACCAAGCTAATGCCCTATTCTTCTTTGTCAACATTCCGATGTGATCTTGCCACTAGCGAGCCTTAACTAAGCAACATAAATGAAGAAATAGAATGTGAAAACAAAATAGTTAGGAAATTCTTGAAGTTGTTGGACAACCCTACCAAGTTGAGATAAAAGAATTTGAGTTGATGTTTCTTTGGAGATTTAAGACTTCCTGATAAAAAGGATTTGAAAATTGGGTTTTATTTGGATTAGGATTAGCATTTAAAATAGTTATTTGTTGAGTCATCTAATGTGTTAAATCATTTATGCATGTATTAGTCTAGAATTGTATATTGTTATGTGTATGATTATGGTGTTGTATTTTAGGGCTTGTGGCCCTTAAGAAATGTCCAAAAATAGGGGAAACTTTACTATTCTTTTGTAAAAATTTAAATTTCATTTTGAGTCCCCTTGGAATTTTGGAAAATCCATTAGAAAGAAAGAGTGAAAATTGTTAAGACTTGCGGTAATTAGTATTGAGGTACACACTGATCATGATTAGGAATGTATCATGACATTTGATTCCATTGGATGTTTTCAAAATAACATCTCTAATACTAAAACACTTTACTACACCTTCATGAAGCAATCTTGCATATCCAAAATCACCAAGAGTGTAAGATCAAAAAATGTCCTTTCTGCATGTAATATGGATAGAAGCACCACTATCAATTACCCGATTAGTTTCATTCTTTGCAAGCTTGATGACATTATCTTCATGAACCAAAACAAACTAATCAATAGTTGTATTAGCCCTATCCTCATCAATATATCATTCTTTTACCTTTCCTTTTTTCTTTATGACTTTTATTTTTATTGTTTTTCTTCAATTTTTAGCAATATTTCTTGATATTCCCCATTTTGCAATAACAATGGCACTTAATATTTTCAAATCCTTTACTAGATTTGCTTTTGTCTTGATCTTTATTTCTTGTATCTTGACTTTTACTTCTCTCTTGAGACTTAGCAACCATAACATCTAGTTGTGAAGAACAACTCTATGATTTTATTCTTAATTCTTCATTTAAGAAATCATTTTTAACAATTTCAATTGTCATCAAGTCATTTAGGGTAGAATTAAATAAAAATGTTCTAATTGTCTCCTACGAGTTTGGTAAAGAACCAAGAAGTATCAAACCTCGAACTTCATCTTCAAATTTGATACTTATAAAAGAAAGTTGATTAATAATCCTTTAATATTTAGTCAAGTGATCTATCATCAATGCCATCCTAATGTTTTATGTTTATTATTTTTTTATCAAGTACATTTTATTATTCTTGATCTTTCTAACATATAACTTTTCAAATTTAATCCATAATGTATGAGTATATGTCTCATCTTCAATATAATTCCATATATTTTCTTCTATTCATTGCTTGATATACCCACAAACCTACCTATGCAATAAATCCCATTCTAAGTTTGATTTATTTTTAAGTTTTTCAGTAGCAAATATAGGCAAATAGTAGTTGTTCACAATGATAAATTCATGTATACAATTGAACCAATAACCCACAAGTAAAGAACTAACCAAGAAAATGCATAGAGATTATCACACATATTACAATTATGATGTGCCCTTTGGTTATAATTTTTGAATAATGCGGCTAGGATTTAGAAGGAGAAGGAGGAAAGAAAAACTAGATAATTAAGGCAAAAATATAATATTATTATTGAATGAAAAAAGAAGTCAAAATTATTACATAAAACTCATCCAATTTTTTCATTTATATTAAGTTACAAATAAACATAAAGACATTAATACCCTTAGATTTCTATTGTGTAATAGCCAAATATTTTAATTTATTAAATAAATAAAATTATTAGATAAAAAATATAAAATATTACAAATGTGTTGTCATGTAAAATTTCAAAGAAAATAAATAAATAAATTTTAGAAAATATTCGAATACATTTGGAATTTTTCATAAAGGAAATGGGCAAATTTGGAAAGGAATTATATTAGCAAAAATGTAAATTTCTAAAAAATGGAAGGGAAAAATTGGAAAATAATTTTTGAGGAAAAATATGTAATTTTTTAAAAACATAAAGGGCAAAATCGAAAAATAAAAATAAAATTTTCTCAAAAAAATAGAAAATAAAAAAATAAAATGAAAAAATATATTTTAATGGGAATGGCAGTGACAGCACTGCCATTCCCATGCTATAAATACATGTGGGGGAAGGCTTTAATGCCAGAAGAGAAGAAAGGGCAAATCAGCAAGAAGAGAAAGAAAGAGGAGAGAGGAAGAAAAGGGAGAAAGAGAAAAAAAATATTATGAATTTAGAAGTATCTTTGGGAGAATTGAGAAGAATTTTATTTGCCTAATTTTTATTTTAATTTTATGCAATAATTTATATGAATTATATTTAATTTAAATAATTCTCATCAAGCTTAGATTTTGTTTAGAAAAATTATAGAAATTATGAATTGATAATTATTTAATATTATTAGTAGTGTTGTGAATAAAATAATTAGTAATATAATTGCAAATTTAATTATTGAATGTGATAAATAAATGAGTTTTGATTGAAATTGCATATATGATTATTTTATGCTTATGCATAGGAAACTATGGATTTCTTCGAAATTACATAATATTATTATATTTGAATTATAGAAAAATTTTGGTGGGAGGTATATTAACCATACCTCAACCCCTCAAAAGGGTGGCCCAATAAAAGGGCATTTTTTATTCGTGCGGGGGACATTATATTGGCGAGAGGGATAAGGTTGGAATGGAGGGATAAGGTTAGGGCATAAGGGATAAGGCTGAAATGGGAGGCACAAGATGGAACCTATACTTTCCCACCATTCTCACTCGCATATTATACAATAGTTTTATATTAGATTTGAATTCAGTTATGTTGATAGAATTAGATTATGTTGATAGACATTTATTATTAATTAAACATTTATGAGAAAAATGATAAATTCTTTATAGAATTATTTTAGAAATTAGAATGTAAATAGGCTCACTGAATATTTAAAATACTTATTTTGTTGTTGTTTTAAATTTTTTTACAAGTGAATCCCCAGATCATATGTGATCATTGATATACCATGTAACTTGAACTACTAGACGTATACAATATTGTATTTTAGTAGTAGAGTACTTCCTGATGTTTGTATGAATTATGAGACAATACTTTTATTTTGATTTGTAAATACTATTAGTATTATCATGTCTAGTTAGAAATAAGAGAGAAATTGAAAAAGGTTGGTGGATATGTCATAGGATTATGATATATTCATGCCAGTCACGATTTTCAACTTAAAAATTTGGGTTGTGACAATTATGGTATAAGAGCATGGTTCGGGGTTTTTCTAATTATGGTATACCAATGATGTAATATGAGGAATCCATCAACATAGTCAGGTATTATTTTAAAATTTTAAATACTTAAATAGTATAAATTATATGTTGTTCTTTCCTCTATGTGCCATAGGAATATGGCTGAAAACAAAGGAATTAGATCTGCTTGTAGGTAGTCTGAGATGTCTAAGTAACCAATCCACATGTAGTAGACTGTCAATAAATTAGTTGAAATAGTAGGTGCGAATAAAGATAAAGAGAAAAATAAAAGTGAGAGTTGAGAATCATAATTTTATGGAAAATAAAGTGAGACAGCCCACTCCAATACCCCTTGCTAACAAATTACAAATTGTTCATGAATTTTTGAAGCTCAAGCCACTAAGATACGATGGCATCGATCCCTCTATAGACCCATACCAATTCCTTGGACAAATTGATGAAATTGGAAGAATGGTAGGCTTTTTAAAAACTATACTAATTAATCTAGTGGGCTATCAATTAGATGATATAGTCTACTATTGGTACGTGCAACATGTTGATTAAAGAAGCATTTCTACTCCTCCCTTAACTTGGAAACAATTCTGTAATGACTTAGTGGATCAATTTTTGTTGTTAAGCATATGAGAAATTAAGTGTCTCACTTAACGAGATATGACTATTCCAGAATATGATGCTCAGTTTATGCGACTTTCAAGATACGCTACTTATTTGATGCATACTAAGAAAGCCAAAGTTGAAAGATTTGTTAATGGGCTCCAAGATTAGTACTTTGATTGTATGGTTGTTACTGAGGTAACCACCTATCAACAAGCACTAAACCAAGCAGTTAGGATAGAGATTTGTCTACAAGAAAGAAGATGAAAAGAAAAATCCACAAGTAAAAAGAGAAGTATATTTGAAGAAGGGAGTAGTAAAAAGATTAAGGGAGTTGCGTCAACTTCCAATACACTATCTAGAAGTATTGGAGGAAAATTTGTTAGAGAACCTCAAAGTCAATAGAACTTTCAAAGCAAAAGTAGTGGAGGCAAACCAAGATTTTTGAAGGTATGCAACTAGAGTGTATCGTCTCCATTCTAGCAGAAAGAAAGTTTCCCTTATTGCTAGCAATGCAAAACAGCTCATCTGGGGGGATGCATAATATGTTTCCAATATGAGAAACCAGGACACTGAGCTAAAGAATGCATGTCCAGAGAGATTAAAAATAATAACCAAGTAGCATCAAATGTAAAATTAGCGAAAGTACCAACAACACCCAACAAGAAGAATAAAAAATGGGAAGCTACGGGATCGCAAGCATGAGTGTTCACTATCACATGATAGGAGGCATAAAAATCTAATGAAGTAGTGATAATTACATTATTAATTAAAAGACAAAATACTAGTGCCTTATTTGATCCTGGTGCTACTTATTCTTTTATATCTCAGAATCTAGCAAGGAAAATACCTATATCTATGCAACCCTTAGAGCAAATGATGATAGTTTTTACTCCAACAGAAAAGGCATAGATAATTACGTTATAGTTACACACCAATACCTACTAAGGTTGACTTGGTGATAATGGAGATAAAAGATTATGACATCATTTTAGGGATGGATTGACTTTGAAAATACTGTGCTAGAATAAATTGTTATCACAAAATAGTAACCCTTGAACCAAATCTAGTAAAGGTGTGTAAATAACTTTTCAAGGAAAAATAAAAACAACAACCCCACCTATTATAACTTGGACTAAGGTGCAAAAATTAATGAATAAAGAATGTCAAGTATGGTTAGCAGCCTTAAGTGGAAAAGAAAAACAAGAACCTTAAGTGGAAAAGAAAAATAAGAGACTAAGTCATTGAGATTCCAAATTGTGAGTGGGTGGTCATCAGTTGTTTTTATAATAAGTGCTGAAAGCACTAGATTCTCTTCTTTTGGGATTCTTCTTTTTATCCTATTTTATTCCTTTATCTTCATAATCTCTACCACCCAATCACTTTTCTTCCTTTCTCACTACAAAACCTCCTCACCCTTTTTATTATTTGATCTCTCTTTATATCTCTCCTAAGTCAGCTCTTCCATCACCATTCCATTACATCTTTCTAGTTTTATTATTTGGTTTATCTATTAGTTCCTACCATTATTTCTTTACCTTATATGAGCTTCTATTGCCCGATTTGTTTGCTTCCCTCAAGTTTCTCAATTTCCTTTACTTTGTTTTAGACTATTGGGCCTTGTTTCGCACTAAAATAGACCTTCCAAAAATCTGGAAAAAAAAGATATATAGTAATGTGGAAATTGTACATTTGATTATTTGTAATGACCCTAGATTAGTACAATAGTAAAAATATCCTTAGAAACCTAAGAATAGATTTTAAGATATTTCATGTAGAAATTCATTGAATTTCTGTATCCGATAAAGTGAAAAAGTGAGAAAATGAGTCAAAATTATAGTGAATTAATTCAAAAAAAAAATATTGGATGATCAAAAATAATTTTCAAAGCTCAAAAATAGTTATAGGAAGTAAAAATAAAATTTTTAGGAAGTTTAGAAGCCTAAGGGTGAAAATGCAAAGAAAATAAGTGATTCGGGGCCAAATTGTAATAAACCCTTTTATCTTTTTAGCCTTTTTATTTTTTGTTGTATAGGTTGGGTTGGCCCATGTTATTTTTAGACCCAAATGTGGAAAAAATGAGGCCCAATTTCGTGATCCAACATCAGCCCAAACTTCCAAGGGAAGCCAAGGACCAAAATGAAAGAAAATGGCAAAATTTGGGGCAAAAGTGTAATATTTGAAAACTTTTAATTTGTGTCTCATTTTTATTGGATAAGCATGATGTGCTGGCCTAAATCTTAGCCACTTGGACGTGCTATGCAGCCTGCCAAGTGTCCCCAAGATCCTCCCAAAATCCAAGGCAATTAATGATGAAAATGATTGAATTTGTGAGATTTTTCTTAGAAATTCTTTAAGCATTTTTATATAAAGTAAGTGAGGCTTAGCTGCAGCACATTTGCTGCTCCTCTCTAAAAAAAAAACGTGACCACATAGAGAAATAACAAGGGAAGCTAGACAAGCAAATTCAAGGGAAATTGGCAAGCTAAATAGGTAGATTTTGATACCCCTAAACCTCTTGTGAAATTCTTCTTCCTCTTGACTCTAAATCTGATTTTTATTTTCTTGATTTCATCTCCCTCTCCTTTAGAAGTCAAATTTGAAAGGAGGAAGAAACAAATAAGGATTTAAGGTGAGTAATAGCTTGTTATGCACTTTATGAATTCCTAATGCTGGATGGTCATGAGGAATATGATTTCTAGGACATGATTTGTGTTAGTTGTTAAGATAATTAGTTTTGGATGATTTGAACATGTCAAATGGTGCTTTAGATGTTGTTAGGTTGATCTATGACTTTGGTTTGGTGTAAAAGCAACAAGAAACTATGAAGTATACACTAGGACTTTAGAGGCATAATGGTGCATGTGTGGGTTGACATGATTTTGTTTGGAATTTAGCTAAATTGATGAAATTAGGATGATTCTTATGAGTTATGAAGTCTAAGGAAGATGAAATTTTGAGTTATGAAAGTGTGTATGAAACTCCCCTTTTAAGAAGCCAAGGGGAGAAGGAGGTTTAGCCATGTAAATTATGTTTTTGGAACATTAGTAATGTACACGGGGTAGAACACGGCCCATGTTCTACCCCATGTTCTGAACACGGGGTAGAACACGGCCCATGTTCACCCCCGTGTTCTTTGTCGAAAGCTGATCAGTAATGTACATGGGGTAGAACATGGCCCATGTGTTGGGAATTCGGATTATCACATGCAGCGGAATTTTAAATTTTGATCCGAATTCTACCTAGGATCCATGCAAAAAGCATGAGTCAATGATTAGGGTTTTACCTATTGGGCACTCGTGTTTCTACTGATCAAAACTTGAGAGCGGATGAATCAAACGCCGGCCGGAAGGTATAGCGTCTCTACGGTATCCACACGGAGTGAACAACGACCTCTCACCCTCCACGCGTCTGCTAGGATGCGTTTTTCTCTCTAAGAATTAGGATTGGATGTTTTTGAGTGATTTAGGGTTTATATGGAAGCTTAAAACGTGATTCTTAAGTGTTGCCCTCAAGTCCCTTTTTATAGAACTTAGGCAAGTCATAATCCTAGTCCTACTAGGATAATGCTTCCAAAATCCTAATCACACTTAACAACTCATCTTATCCTTATTCTAGAGATAATGGGAAGAGATAAGACTTATCTATTAATTATCTAATATTAGATAATGATATTATCTCATAATATAAATATCTTAATATTAGATAATTGCATATAGTTATCAAATATCAAAATAATATTATCTCATAATATTTTTATCTAATATCTGATAAGATAATTACTTGATATTACTTTAATATCAAATAATATCACATAATATATATATATATATATATATATATATATATATATAAACGTGAATTTATTATTCTTAATAATATATATGCACGAAAATAAGTCCAATTAATTGGATATTAATATAATTAAAGTCCAATTAATTATTTGTCTTATTCCTACTCCTTTTGTGTGACCCTGTAGGTTCTTACTACGTTGACAATGACTTATTATTGAGCCATAGACAGCGAGCGGTATCTAGCAATACATCACTGCCACTCAAGTAGTAAGAATGTCTGTGATTCGACATCCACCTAATACATGATCAACGTTTTACATCATAACCCTTTTGTAATAATATCCAAATTGAACTGGAGGCATGGAATGTGTCATCCTCGTCAATTTTCAATTTATATTTCTTGATACTGAGTAGACTTAAAATAAATAATTAATATCACATATTAATTCAACTGAGCATGGCCATGCATTTCTAAGTCTCACTCAATCAAGGGGCCCAAGGATATTTCTCTTTTATACAAGAGTAACAAAATTTCATTTACATCACTCACTTCCCTCTGCATGATTTATGACACACCCAATCAATGCCCTACTTGTCACCTGATTAAAGGTGACATAGGACAATATTAAAGTGAGTAATTCCTCATGTAGGGAACCGTAGTGACTTCAGGTCAAAGATTTATGCGTAGTTGTGATCATATGAGAATAACTTATGACACGTTTATCCATGCAATATTCTCATAGTGGGTCAGTCCAGTACATTGTTCACTAGCAATGTACTCATGTATTGACTTGATATCACATATCCATGATTCGTAATCATCAGTCACTATACATGCTAGTCTCGATGTATTATTACTATCCTTTTTCATAATAATACTTGACTAGGGGCATTTTAGGAATAGCAAAGCTATTCCAAGGATAATTATTATATTAAGTTATAAATTGCGCATAATAATAATAAAAACAATATAATAATTAAATTACCTAAAATAAAATATAATACATTGTGTATAACTCTAATCATCTTATATGATTGGTTCTAGGACACACACCAACAATCTCCCACTTGGACTAGAGCCAATCACTCATGTATCTAATACCAAGTGACATAGTATGACCATTATGCTTTTTCTGCGCTAAAGGCTTTGTCAGTGGGTCGGCGATATTATCATCTGTTGGTACTTTACATATCTTCACATCTCCTCTATCGATGATTTCTCGAATGAGATGGAAGCGCCTAAGTATATGTTTGGATCGTTGGTGAGATCTGGGTTCCTTGGCTTGTGCAATGGCTCCATTGTTGTCACAATAGAGATCCACTGGGTTTGCAATGCTAGGAACAACGCCAAGTTCAGTAATGAACTTTTTGATCCAAACAGCCTCTTTTGACGCATCAAATGCAGCAATATACTCAGCCTCTGTAGTAGAGTCGGCCACTGTTTCCTGCTTTGAACTCTTCCAGCATACAGCACCACCATTCAGGCTAAATACATAACCCGACTGCGATCTAAAGTCATCCTTGTCGGATTGGAAACTGGCATCAGTGTAACCTTTTACAACAAGTTCTTCCTCTCCTCCATATATTAAGAATGAATCCTTAGTCCTTCTTAAGTACTTAAGGATATTCTTAACGGCAGTCCAGTGAGGTTCACCTGGATTTGACTGGTACCTGCTCGTCATGCTTAAAGCATACGAGACATCAGGACGAGTACATATCATGGCATACATGATAGATCCAATTGCTGACGCATATGGTATCTTATTCATCCGGTCCTTCTCATCTTGTGTCGAAGGACACTGAGTTTTGGACAAATTTATGCCATGTGACATAGGCAAAAATCCTCTTTTAGATTCTTGCATGTTAAACCGTTTTAACACTTTATCTATGTATGTACTCTGACTTAGGCCAAGCAATTTTCTTGATCTATCTCTATAGATCTTAATACCTAATATATAGGCAGCTTCGCCTAAGTCTTTCATCGAGAAACAATTCCCTAACCAAGTCTTTACTGTTTGCAGTGTAGGGATATCATTTCCGATGAGTAGTATGTCATCCACATACAATACAAGAAAAATAATTGTGCTCCCACTAACCCTTTTGTAAACACAAGATTCATCTTCATTTTTGATGAAACCAAATTCTTTGATTGCCTCATCAAAACAAAGATTCCAACTCCGTGAAGCTTGCTTTAATCCATAAATGGATCGTTGTAGCTTACATACCTTTCCAGCAGTTTCAGGAATGACAAAACCCTCGGGCTGTGTCATGTACACATCCTCGAGGAGCTTTCCATTAAGAAAAGCAGTTTTGACATCCATCTGCCAGATTTCATAATCATAAAAGGCTGCAATAGCAAGCAAAATCCGGATGGATTTAAGCATGGCAACTGGGGAATCGGTCTCATCATAGTCTATACCATGAACTTGCCTGTAACCTTTTGCGACTAATCGTCCCTTAAAGGTTTGCACGTTACCATCCATGTCGGTTTTCTTCTTGAAAACCCATTTGCACCCAATGGGTTTTACCCCTTCAGGTGGATCAACCAAAGTCCATACTTGGTTAGTATACATGGAATCCATCTCAGATTTCATGGCCTCAAGCCACTTCTCAGAGTCTGGCCCTTTTATAGCTTCTTGGTAAGTTGTAGGCTCATCTTGATCCATGAGCAAAACATCGCCATTTTGAGTTACAAGAAATCCATATCTCTCGGGCTCATGGCATATCCTACCAGACTTACGTGGGCCTTGTGTTACTTGAGCTAGTTCCTAACCCACAACATCTTGTGGTCCTTTTCCAGGCTCTATTATAGGTTCAGTGTTACTTTGTGGGTCTCGTACTTCTTCGATTTCTACTTTTCTCCCACAGTTTTTCTTAGAGATAAATTCTCTTTCCAGAAAAACACCAGTTCGTGCGACAAACACTTTGCCTTCAGTAGGATTATAGAAATAGTATCCCTTAGTTTCCTTAGGATACCCCACAAAGTAACACTTATCCGATTTGGGTCCAAGCTTATCAGAAACTTGACGTTTTACATAGGCCTCGCAACTCCAAATCTTCATAAAAGACAAGCTAGGACGTTTCCCAGTCCATATCTCATATGGAGTCTTTTGAACCGTTTTAGAGGGAACACGGTTGAGCGTAAAAGTAGCTGTCTCTAGAGAATGCCCCCAAAAGGAGATTGGAAGATCTATATGACTCATCATAGATCGTACCATGTCTAACAAGGTACGATTTCTCCTTTCTGAAACACCATTCCATTGTGGCGTTCCAGGTGGAGTGAGTTGTGATACTATACCACACTCCTTTAGATAGTCATCAAATTCTTGGCTTAAGTATTCTCCACCTCGATCTGATCGAAGTGTTTTAATACTTTTACCAAGTTGGTTTTGCACTTCATTCTTGAATTCCTTGAACTTTTCAAAGGATTCTGATTTGTGTTTCATAAGATACACATATCCATATCTACTGAAATCATCAGTAAATGTAATGAAGTACTGAAAACCTCCTCTAGCAGGTGAACTAATGGGCCCACATACATCAGTATGTATGAGACCCAATAGATCATTAGCCCTTTCACTGTGTCCAGTGAATGGTGTTTTAGTCATTTTTCCTAGCAAACAAGATTCGCATATTTCATATGATTCAAAATCAAATGAATCCAAGAATCCATCCTCATGAAGCTTGGATATGCGCTTCTCATTTATATGGCCCAAACGACAATGCCAGAGATAGGTTGGATTTAAATCATTTGATTTAAATCGCTTAGTGTTTATGTTATAGACAGGCATTTCAAGATCAAGAATATAGAGCCCATTGAACATTTGTGCACTGCAGTAAAACATTTCATTTAAATAAACTGAACAACTTTTGTCCTTTATTATAAATGAAAAACCTTTCTTGTCCAAACAAGAAACAGAAATAATATTCCTGCTGATAGCAGGCACAAAATAACAATCCTCTAATTCTATTACTAAACCAGAAGGTAAAGATAGATAATATGTCCCTACAGCTAGCGCAGCAACTCTTGCTCCATTACCAACTCGTAGGTCCACTTCGCCTTTAGCTAGAGTCCTACTCCTTTGTAGTTCCTGCACATTTGTACAAATGTGAGAACCGCATCCGGTATCTAATACCCAAGATGTAGAAGTTGAAACATTAATTTCTATAACATAGATACCTGAAGCGGAAGTCTCACTTCCCTTCTTCTTTTTCAGATCTTCCAGATAGACCTTGCAGTTTCTTTTCCAATGTCCGGTTTGACCGCAATGGAAGCATGTCCCTTCCTTAGCCACACCCCCTTTTGGTTTCAGTGCAGAGGATTTAGACTTGGGCTTGCCTTTGGATTTGGAATCCTTCTTATTTTTGCCCTTGCCTTTTCCTTTTCCTTTGCCCTTTTGAACCATCATTATGGTATTAGGCTTAGTCTTTTGCAAATTTTGTTCAGCAGTTCTTAACATGCTTAACAATTCTGGCAGTGGTTTGTCAATTTCATTCATGTTGTAATTCATGATAAATTGACCATAACTCTGTGGCAACGATTGCAGAATTAAGTCAGTGGCCAACTCTTGACCTAGTGGTGCACCCAATCTTTCAAGGTTCTCAACATACCCAATCATTTTGAGTACATGAGGCCCAACAGGGTTTCCTTCTGCCAGTTTGCACTGAAACAAGGCTTTTGTCACCTCAAACCTCTCATGCCGAGCTTGGCCTTCATAAAGCTTCTTAAGATGCTCAAGCATGTCATAAGCTTCCATGTTCTCATGTTGCTTCTGAAGCTCAGAGTCCATGGTAGCCAACATGAGACAACCGACATCTAATGCGTCATCATGATGCTTCTTATAAGCATCCTTTTGAGCTCGAGGGGCAGTAGCTTCAGGTTCTTGAGGAACAGGTCCCTCTAGGACATACATTTTACGCTCATGTTTGAGGACTATCCTCAAATTCCTGTACCAGTCCAGGAAGTTTGTTCCATTCAGTTTGTCCTTCTCAAGGACCGATCGTAGTGATAAGTTATTTGATGTATTAGCCATTGGTTATCTACGACAGAAATATGCAAAGTAAGTATTAAATTTAAAACATTTAATAAGGTCTTTTATTAAATGTACCTCCCACTATTTCATTCAAATTAATAGCCCTCACTATTAATTCGGAAAGTCATAGTATTTAAGCTTTCTAGTGGGCCAAGATCCATATTTCACCAAGCTTTAAGTTAGCTTTGGCTAATCACTTAAAACTTAGTTATTTAGGTAAGCAACACTTGCCAATTGTATCATATACAACTCTTGGATAGTTGGGTGAACAACATTTGTCCTAGTCCATCTTATGAACTAAAGCCCAACTCTATGCCTCTAGGTCTCAATCCTATTGAGATATCCTAGTTAAGTCGGACCCAATATTTGACATTCGGATATCACTATTATCCAGTCGCATCTCACCAAGATAAACGAGGTACCTTGCTTTGGCAAACCTACCTTATGTCGATCAAGGCCTTGATGAGTGCCAAATATTGGAAGGCATCATTAATTATTACTGACTTAATATTTTGAATGAGGGATTTCAACTTAATTATTATCAGATCTCACCATAACTAGCCTATTTATTCATGCAATATATCTAGCATATCTCATATATCATATAAAGTAAATGAATAAAATAGACTACCATATATCATATATCATGCAATGAATAGAACTATCACATAGTAGGAACACATTCCATCACATAATAAATGCATGCTCATCAATATCATCACATAATAAAGAAATCAAAATGTCGCATAGTATGGCCCAAAATTCTATTTTCTAATGACATTCCTAACTAACTCCTTAGCTTCTTCTTGTCTCATAGCTCCTTAGCTTCTCCTTGTTCCAAGCAAAGAATACTCCATTGCAATTACAAATTTACAACAGAAACCCCGAGTTACATTCGGGGGGAATTGAGACGAGAAGAGAATATACATTAGAGAAATAGAGGAAGACACGACACGCAGGTCGTATTTTAAAATCCATCCATTAAAAAACTCCAAGGGCCATACTATGCAACACATTCATGCATCATATGTAATAATTGCTAAGAAATATATGTAACCGAGATAAAGAGGATGATTGACATATATATATATTTCATAACATCTTTATCATAAAAAAAAAAATCATGTTTTAAAACGGCGCCTTAAGAACAAAAACAATTTTTGAACGCTACGCAGAGTTAGCACGGCGGTCCCGCTAGCGGAGCGGGGGTCAAGGGGGCAGCGCCCCCTTGCCGGGGGGTGTGGGGGGCGGAGCCCCCCGGGCTAAAAGTTGAATACATCTAACATTCAAATCTTGATTCATTTTGCCAACAATTGACACACCCCAAGTCGAACAATTCGACTATATGATTGACATTCAAATCATAGTTTAAAATAGGATTTACGTCCTAAACACTTTGAATAATTTTAATCATATCAAAACAGATCCAGCCATATTCAAATAATTTAAAGCATACATATACCTCATAGACCAGATTCAACTTAATCATATTAAACGAATTTAAACAAGTCTTTACAGATTCAGAATTAATCACATCAATTCTATGCTGACTAGGTTATATGCTTTAAATGCAGAGAACATCACATGTTCAGAACAGATTCTACGCATATATAAAGCAGAAAAACGCATGATCATATTCATACAATTAATCTCATCAATTGATAATCTGATTCAAAATTCAAATCATATATATCATATATATATTTACGAAATCAGAATCATACACGAGTAAACATATCTCTCATATATATCTAGTTTAAACAGAAACTGATTTGATATTAATTTATCACATAAATATTCATCAAAACGTGTAACTTCTGATTTAAACCGAAACAGATTTGACATGTATTTATCATATAAATATTCATCAAAAAACGGTAAAACACATAATCAGAACTATATATTTTGCAAGAAGCTCTGATACCACTGTTGGGAATTCGGATTATCACATGCAGCGGAATTTTAAATTTTGATCCGAATTCTACCTAGGATCCATGCAAAAAGCATGAGTCAATGATTAGGGTTTTACCTATTGGGCACTCGTGTTTCTACTGATCAAAACTTGAGAGCGGATGAATCAAACGCCGGCCGGAAGGTACAGCGTCTCTACGGTATCCACACGGAGTGAACAACGACCTCTCACCCTCCACGCGTCTGCTAGGATGCGTTTTTCTCTCTAAGAATTAGGATTGGATGTTTTTTTTGAGTGATTTAGGGTTTATATGGAAGCTTAAAACGTGATTCTTAAGTGCTGCCCTCAAGTCCCTTTTTATAGAACTTAGGCAAGTCATAATCCTAGTCCTACTAGGATAATGCTTCCAAAATCCTAATCACACTTAACAACTCATCTTATCCTTATTCTAGAGATAATGGGAAGAGATAAGACTTATCTATTAATTATCTAATATTAGATAATGATATTATCTCATAATATAAATATCTTAATATTAGATAATTGCATATAGTTATCAAATATCAAAATAATATTATCTCATAATATTTTTATCTAATATCTGATAAGATAATTACTTGATATTACTTTAATATCAAATAATATCACATAATATATATATATATATATATATATAAACGTGAATTTATTATTCTTAATAATATATATGCACGAAAATAAGTCCAATTAATTGGATATTAATATAATTAAAGTCCAATTAATTATTTATCTTATTCCTACTCCTTTTGTGTGACCCTGTAGGTTCTTATATGATTGGTTCTAGGACACACACCAACACCATGTTGTACCCCATGTTCTGAACACGGGGTAGAACACGGCCCATGTTCACCCCCGTGTTCTTTGACAAGTGAACATTTTGGTCTCAAATAATTCTTGCCCTTATGTTACCTAGATAGGGTCTACATACAAAATGTTTTGGGTGATATGAATTATTTAATTTGTGTCTATGACATATGAATGATTTAATTTGTATACATGAATATTCTTTAGAGTTTGATATGAGAATGAGCATAGGAGGATAAATGAAGTATAAAACACTTATGGCATTGTTGGTATTTTGACACATTCCTCGAGGAAAATTGTGGTTGATGCATGTGGCGTCCCACAATTGTTCATGTTACTTACAAAAATGTGGGAGGGAGAAAACATCCTTCGCAGAGGAGGAGAGGAGGGGTAAGTAGTGGAGGGAAAAGGTTGGTGGCCTCGGGCCTAGGGTGGCGGGGGATAAGGTTGGACCGAAGATATAAGATGACATTGCATACCAACTAATGCCATTCCTCAACTAACATAATATCTAAATTTGGGCTTTTAATTAGAGAAGGAGCCCTAAATGGGAAAACCAAAAAAGGGCAATAATAGGTTATTATTCACTGAGTATGTTTATACTCATTCTGTATTTTCTTTAATCTGTCTTTTCAGATAATACCCATGGATCCGTGGACGCGCGGTAACACTTACAGAGGACATGCCACAACACCCTTTGGAACTTATGGATTAGAGTTGCAAATAGAGATTCGGGCCACCCCCAATGAGATAAACATTTTGTATCATATGGACTATTGGCCCATGGACAGTGAGCCAAATGTCCTTCAGATTTTCTTCCCTCTAGTCCTAGTCCCCCCGGATGGCGATACCGGGAGTAATGAGACACCGTTAGGGCCCATAACACCTAGTTCTAGTTCTCCTCCAGAATCTGATCCGGAGGAGGAAGGCCCTAATCGGGTTAGTGAGTCAGATGACTAGGTTTTCTGTATGTAAAGTTATGATAGACTTATCTCTGTAAATATTTTTTGTACTATTATATGTATATTATTTCGGTATTTTAACTCTTTATTACCTACTTTCTTTCGGCGCGCCCTACTTTTATTTTTATAAGTATATGTAATATTGTGTTGTCCTGGGAGGCTAGTAAGGATATCTTATCAGTGTGGAGTGCTGATTGGGTATCTTTACGCCGGTCACGACTACAGTATGTCGGGTCCTGTCGGGTCGTGACATTATTATACTCCAAACTGTAGTTTTATCATGTATAGTGATTTGTGATCCATAGCAATATCAAGGTTACCCATGGTTAGGATTAGACCAACGGGGAATGCTTTGCCTCTTTCTCCAAAAGAAGGTTTGTGAATCCTCATTTTGTGAATGATCGGGTGGCATTGGTTGTTGTATTAGTTGTAATCATACTATTGCTATTCAAAGCTTTTGTTGTGAAAAACTAATAGTCGACCAGCACTCTACGTGAAATGATCAAGCAATATTGACTGCTATAGTGACTTGCGTGATTCGCCATTGGGCAAGTAAGGATATATATATATATATATATATATATATATATATATATATATATATATATATATATATATATATATATATATATATATATATATATATATATTGCTATCAGTTGTAAATTTTATTTATCAATCAAATAAAGTGTAAATCCAATCATAGTTTGAAAGAAAGCTTAAGTTCTAGACTTATATATGATCGAATTTTTCGGTGAGATCCCTTAGAATAATTTATCCCATATGATGATGCATGAAATTAGTACACAAGCCATTAATAATGCTGTGCAGCCATACTCACCCTCTTGAAAAATTCAAGGATAAATTTTAATGAAAGGGAAAGAATTTGTAATAGCCAAATATTTTAATTTATTAGATAAATAAATTATTAGATAAAAATATAAAATATTACAAATATGTTGTAATGTAAATTTTCAAATAAAATAAATAAATAAATTTTAGAAAATATTTGGATACATTTGTAATTTTCATAAAGGAAAAGGGCAAATTTGGAAAGGAATTATATTGGCAAAAATGTAAATTTTTTTGAAGTGGAAGGGCAAAATTGAAAAATAATTTATAAGGACAAATAAAATAAAAATAAATCCTAAACCACCATTCCCATGTTGTAAATACATGGGGGGAAAGCTTTAACACCAGAAGAGAAGAAAGGGCAAATGAACAAGAAGAGAAAGAGAAAGAAGAGAGAGAAAGAGGAGAGTGCAAGAAGAAGGAAGAAAAGAGAGAGAAAAAATATTATGAATTTAAAAGTATCTTTGGGAGAATTGAGGTGAGTTCTATTTACCTAATTTTTAATTCAATTTTATTTTAATTTTATGCAATAATTTATATTAATTATGTTTAATTTAAATAATTCTCATTAGGCTTTGATTTTGTTTAGAAAAATTAGAGAAATTATGAATTGAGAATTATAGTTTTAGAATTTTCATTTAATATTATTAGTAGTGTTGTGAATAAAAGAATTAGCAATATAATTGCAAATTTAATTGTTGAATGTGATAAATAAATGAGTTTTGATTGAAATTGCGTATATGATTATTTAATGCTTATGCGTAGGAAACTATAGATTTCTTTGAAATTACATATTATTATTATATTTGAGTTATAGGAAAATTTTAGTGGGAGGCATATTAAGCATACCTCAATCCCTCAAAGGGGTGACCCTATAAAAAGGGCAAATTTTATTCGTGTGGGGGGCATTGTATTGGTGAGAGGGATAAGGTTGGAATGAAGGGATAAGGCTGGGACATGAGGGATAAGGTTGAAATGGGAGGCACAAGATGGAACTTATACCTCCCAACCATTCTCACTTGCATATTATACAATAGTTATATATTAGATTTGAATTCAGCTATATTGATAGAGTTAGATTATGTTGATAGGCATTTATTGTTAGTTAAACATTTATGAGAAAAATGATAAATTCTTTATAGAATTATTTTAGAAATTGGAATGTAATTAGGCTCACTAAGTATTTAAAATACTCATTCTGTTATTGTTTTAAATTTCTTTATAGGTGGATCTCCAGATCATATGTGATCACTGGTATACTATGTAACTTGAATTGCTAGACGTTTACAATATAGTATTTTAGTAATAGAGGACTTCTTGATGTTTGTATGAATTATGAGACAATACTTTTATTTTGATCTGTAAATACTATTAGTATTATCATGTCTAGTTAGAAATAAGAGAAAAATTGAAAAAAGTAGGTGGATATATCATAGAATTATGATATATTCATGTTAGTGTGTGTCCTAGGAACCAATCATATATATGATTAAAGTAATACACAATGTATTATATTTTATTTTAGACAATTTAATTATTATATTTTATTTTTATAATTTTATTATTATTCTACGTGATTTATAACTTAATATAATAATTATCCTTAGAATAGCTTCGCTATTCCTAAAATGCCCCTAGTCAAGTATTATTACGAAAAGGATAGTAATAATACATCGAGACTAGCATGTATAATGACTGATGATTACGAATCATGGATATGTGATATCAAGTCAATACATGAGTACATTATTAGTAAACAATGTACTGGACTAATCCACTATGAGAATATTATATGGATAGACGTGTCATAAGTTATCCTCATATGATCACAAATACACATAAACCTTTAACCTGAAGTCACTACAATTTCCTACATGAGGAATTACTCACTTTAATATTGTCCTATGTCACCTTTGATCAGGATAATGAATAGGGCATTGATTAGGTGTGTCATGAATCATGTAGAGGGAAGTGAGTGATGTAGATGGGATTTTGTTATTCTTGTATAAAAGAGAAATATCCTTGGGCCCCTTGATTGAGTGAGACTTAGAAATGCATGACCATACTCAATTGGAATAATATATGATATTAATTATTTATTTTAAGTCTACTCAGTATCAAGAAATATAAATTGAACATTGACGAGGATGGCACATTCCATGCCTCCAGTTCAATTTGGATATTATTACAAAAAGGTTATGATGCAAAACGTTGATCATGTATTAGGTGGATGTCGTATCACTAACATTCTTACTACTTAAGTGGCAGTGATGTATTCCTAGATACTGCTCATTATCTATAGCTCAATAATGAGTCATTGTTAATGTAGTAAGAACCTATAGGATCACACAAAAAGAGTAGGAATAAGACAATAATTAATTGGACTTTAATTATATTAATATCTAATTAATTGGACTTATTTTCGTGCATATATATATTATTATTAAGAATAATAATGTGTTATTCATGTATTATATATATATATATATATATATATATATATATATATATATATTATCTGATATTAAAGTAATATCAAATAATTACATTATCAAATATTAAATAAATATATTATGAGATAATATTATTTTAATATTTGATCACTATATGCAATTATCTAATATTAAGATATTTATATTATGAGATAATATTATCTAATATTAGATAATTAATATATAAGTCCTATCTCTCCTTATTATCTCTAGGATAAGGATAAAATGAGTTGCTAAGTGTGATTAGGATTTTGAAAGCATTATCCTAGTAGGACTAGGATTGTGGCTTGCCTAAGTTTAATAAAAAGGAGCTTGAGGCAGCACATTATGCACATGCTCATAAGCTTCCTAAAATCCTAAATCACTAAGAAAATATTGAATCCTAATTCTTGGAGAGAGAAATGCATCCTAGCAGATTCATGGAGGGTGAGACATTGTTGTTCACTCTGTGTGGATACCATAGAGAGGCTGTACCTTCCGGCTGGCATTTGATTCATCCACTTTCAAGTTTTGATTAGTAGAAACACGAGTGCCCAATAGGTAAAACCCTAATCATTGATTTATATTTTTTACATGGATCTTAGGTAGAATTTGGATCAAAATTTTGAAATTCCGCTGCATGTAATAATCTAAATTCACAACAATTCATGCCAGTCATGATTTCTAACTTGAAAATTTGGGTCGTGACATATTGCAAGACAAGCAAGCTCATAACTTAATATGGAATCTAATATCAATGATAATCAATCTAAGATATTCCCTAATATAATGTAATTAGTTTGAGATAATTTCCTAACATATTCTAATAATCCCCCTTAAGCTAAAGCTTGTAAAGCTTAAGATTATTACCTAAATTTGAACTCCTAAAAATAAAATGAAATAAAATATAATAGAAGAAAAATTGATAAACTTCATAAACTTTTTCACAAACAAGTTTTAAATACTCCATTTGAATGGAAACATTCACAAATCCCAAATCCATGGTAGGAATTACTAATAACTTTCATAATTATTTTCCTAACTTCCCTTAAGCTGTTCTATCAACTTCTAGATTGAAAACCCTAATACCTATGGTTCAAAACTTCCAGAAATTTCATCAACTTCCAAGCCAATAGAAACACCAACACCTTGCATGAATCAATCGAATGCTAGGTTGGCAAAAATAATGATCTAAACCACCATAAACTGAGGATAATCTCACAAAATTAGACCTATCAAAAAACATGACACCAAATAATGTCCAAAATTACATAAAGATGCTCAAAACCAATGGTTTAAACCACCAAAACTAAATGTGAATAGCATTAAACAACATATAGGCAAAATTGCAATATTCATATTTGACACCTTCTCCATATCGAAACTATTTCTACTAGAGTAATGTTAAAAAAGCTACTCTTCATAGTATCTCACCAATTCCATATCCTCTAGCCCAAAGATGATCTCCATTAGAATCTATGTAAAACTCTAATGTCAACATATTGGAAAATAAAAATATCACAACACTTCTCCATGCAAACTAGCCATGGCATACACAAACCAAAATAATCAAGCACTATAAAGATCACACCAAAAGCTAGAAGCTAACCATACAAAATTTGCCAAATGTGCAGAAAAATATCAAAGATCACACCAAAAACTAAAAGCTAATCATACCAAATCTACTAAGATTTGTAGAAAAATATCAAAACTACCTTGAACAATGTTGAAATTCACCTAATCCAGTCTTAATGGCAACAAATCAACCAAAATGAAATAGATCTATACTACCCACTAGCAAAATTTGCATAAAATCTTACTTTAAAAACATTAAATTTAGTGGTACCAATTATGGAAAATTCAAAGAAAAATCCTTTCTCAAATCACCATAATACTAACATTGAACAATTCAAAGTCAAAAATATGCAAAATGGCAAAATGCATTTGGTTGGACTGAGAATATCAAACCACAATATAAGGTCAAATTAGGCCTCTTCATACGAACACCAAACTTAACTTAGTCGCATAAATTCAAGAGTTCACCAAAAATAGGTTCAAATAGCAATAGCCAGCAAAGTCATTAAATTGTGCTTAAGATGCCTAAGATAGAGAAAATGACAGCAAGCAAGGCCATAAAGAATGCTTAAAATAAAGATATTGAACTTGGCTACCATTCGATCAAATCATTATTGGAAACTACCATTAATCACATAGAAATTGTTGTTGGTAATTTTTGTAGCATCACTAACTAGCAACCATCCCTACGTTGCTCTAAAGGAACTTTGCCTTGCATCTCAATGCATGCTAGAGGCATTGCACTTCTGGTGGAGTCATCGATCACTAGTCACCACTTCTACTTTCTGAAGGTAGAGAACAATCTTCATGAATATTTTTGTCATTGTCATTGAACTCTTTCTACATCACAATTTTATCCTTTACATTTTTAATTCTCTTCTCTCCCATGTTTTTAAACTCTCCTTTTTTTTCCACAAATCTATTAACTCTTTTTTTTTCATTTTTTTATTTATTTTTCATCAAAATGCTGAAAAAGAACTTCAACCAACAATAAATGAAACCTAAAGAAATAACAACTCTCAACTATATTTTTTTTATTTTTTTCTTTCACTCAAAACTAAAAAAATAAAAAATAAACAAACCTAATTAATGACAACAACTTTTAGTTTTTGTTTCAATAAGCTCAAAAACTCATGCATAAAATAATCCTAAATTTTATGTCAATGGCAATCTAAACTTTTGATATTGCTAGTAGTGGTATAACCCATAGGTTCATCATAAATAATACCATTATAAGCTATAATATCATGTTGAGAAACATGGTTAGAATCTAGAGGAAGAAGGATAGAAAGAAACTAGATAATGAGGAGGAGAAGTGTAATATTATTATTTAATAAAGTAGAAAGTTTAAATTGTTATATGAAAGTCACTATAATGCTCTATTTATATTGAGCTACTAATGAACATAACAATCCTAATACCCTTAGACTTTAGATGTAGGACAAGCAAGCTCATAACTTAATCTGGAATCCAGTATCAATGATAATCAATCTAAGATATTCCCTAATATAATATAATCAATCCAAGATAATTTAAACAAAAATTATAATTATAATCTGCCCTTTAGTAGGAGACGAGCTAATTTTTGTTGAGAGGTCAAATTTCACTGCCAAATTTGATTATATCCACAAGCCTGCTATCATTTTGTTAAGACCAATGCTTTGGATTAAAAAGTGTTAATTAATATCTTCATTCTCCGATAAAATAAGGCATGATTGTTTTAATTAGAAACATTGCTGGTTGAAACATACTGGTTCTTTTCTTCAGAAATGTTAAAAATGGCTTTGCTATTTCATTTTTTATTTCTTTGTTTGCTGGATCTTCGTGGGAAGGAAGCAGCATTTATCCCTGAGTTTCATGCATTAAAGGTTTCAACTTCTGCAATTATGGTGCGATAAGGGATAGCAATCAATTTCTAAATGTGCTACCTTTTGCTTTTCTTTATCTGTTAGACGTTTATAATGTTTTCAAGTCTCAGTGGTTGTATTCCTCGTTCAAAGGAATACTATTACATGGCTACAAATTGATTCTGGTGGAGTTTTTAGGCTGTATAATTAATGCAAGGCCACTGCTGGAAGTACTGCAGGGAGTTGTGTTTTGGGCAGCTGGAACATCATAGAAACCATGAGTAGAAATTAGTAAAGTGGGAATTGGTCTCCACTCTTCATAAATACTATGTTTTTGTTTAGATCAATTTGGCTTTCCTTTTACTGATTTTATGAAGTCAGACTTGTTCCATACAAAGTGTTTGCCTCACTAACTAGAAATCCAAAAGAATGTAATGTTATCAAACAGCTCATTCTCACTTACTGGAAATCTAAAACAATCCGAACCTTCCTAACTTCTATGCCAATGGTAGTATCTCCCACTTACGCACATAAATTGGGACACTGATAATAGGTGAGAAGATATGATAGAAAGGAGAACGAAAGTGAAATGCAATAATAATATCAAGGAAAAACAGAGAATGGTTGCCAAATTGTGTTGTAATTTGACCGTAAAACAGAAATTAAACCAGTGGTTCTTAATCTCTTTTCGGTCAATCTTTGGTCATAAACCTAGTAACTTACATTCTTCCTACATGGGTTGCAAAGCAAATTACAATTTTTAAGAATTCTAAATATTTTTTTGCACGTTCTTAGCAATTGACATTATAAGCCTAATCGTCTTATCCATGAGGCAATACATGTTTGGGAGGTAGGGATTGATTTAATACAAGATAGTTTGATGATCTAGCCTTGTTCAGTTTACTTTGTGATGAAAGATTAAAGTTACATTAAGTAAGAAACTTAACGAAAGATAAAATGCATTGTTCCTTGATTTTCAATAGATATGTGCGCTTCATCTCATCTCTTTATGAATAATAGTTTTACCTCAGTATTCCTTTTCTGATTCATGATATAGATATGCACTTCCATTAATTCATGGACGATATATCTTGGAAATTTGGAGTACGTTACTATGCGTTTCTTTAATTTTTTATTAAGTTAGATTAAACAGCTCTGCTTGTCTCCATTTCTCTGCATTTAATCTTAAGTTCTATTATCTATTTATTTATTTATGTTCATTCATTAGTATTAATTTAGATCAAGGGCGGTGATTTTTGCACTTCGAACGACTGATATCTTATTCTTACTCATTTAATCCCTCACAAGTCCCTAAATCATCGATTCGGATACAAAATACATGACCAAGCCCTTGATTTTGACCTTCTTGTGACAAAGATCCAAAGGGATGCTGATGAGGAAGGGCTAAATGAGAATGGGGGTTCAAACTTATCCAATTTAAAGAAATCCAGATTAAATAATGAGGTTGTGAACATCTGTCAGTATGTCACAGCAGATGGCAAATTTAACACGCAATCAAGGTGGATGACATCGTTCTCTTTGTTAAATAAAGAACCTAAAGAAAATGTGATCAGTTTCAATAAATTAGAGGCTAGAATTACAGTGCCAATATAGTATTCCTTGGGTCCCCATCTGGTGTTGGTTTTTCGTACTCCATAAATCATTACATCTGTGCACAACTAATGACTAGTGAAAAGGTAATATAGTTGTAACATTTCTAAGTGTAGCACTTACGGGGGGAGGACGAATGTTTCAAGCTTGTTTTGTCTTTTCGAGCTATCTAAAATTATATCTGACACGGACATATCATTTTGACTCTGTTGTGACTGCAGCTGAAGATGCATATGCATATCTTGTAAACTTGTTTGAAAGATTTCCTCGGTACAATCATATTAACTGGGGAAAGTTATGCAGGTTTGCATTTAATTTGAATAATTTTTGTCCTTAAGAATTTTGGTGATTATAGGTTAGCTAATTCCCTAAGAGTTCTTTTCAGGGCATTTTATTTCTCAGTTGTGGATAAATTTATTTACCACAAATAAAAGTTGATTGATTGTTTAAGCCGAGTATAAGGCAATTGAACAAAATCAAGATACGTTTGTAGAAACAAGATCACATGGAGGTAGTGCTCATGTCAAGAATTGCATGCTGCTGAAGCAAATCTGGAAACAAGTTGAATACTCCCAACAAAATGCATTTATTGTTTCTAAATGGAAGCGTAATCTCCACAATTTGAGTTAACAGAAGGTTTAGTCACAAAGGGTAACTGATACTCCAATTAATCTCTGGACTATTTTAGTTACATAGTATAAATAAAAGAAACATTTAAATGAGAACAAAAAATGTTAGAAATTAGAGTCTCTCATCAGAAAATTAAAGTAATATTAAAAATGTAATAACCTTTTTTTTTTATCTTCCTGCTCTCAAATACGTTATAGCTTCAAATTTTCTTATATTTGAAGTAAAAGAAGTTCTCTAAGTTAAGCCCGGTGGGTCATGGATGTTAGGGACCAAATTAAGTAATAAATAGAAAACTAATTAGGAATCTAATCACGTATATGCAAGTAAACTGAAGAAAGATATCTTACATCATGATTGTAAATCATGATTACAATTGTGGTTACAATTTTGCTGCAATTATAAAATTGCAACCAAATGCTAAAAAATTCAATCATTGCTATCTAAAATTGTGAACAACTGTAATGGCATTCAGTCCATAACAATAATATTCTTGCGAATAATGTTGTAAGTGCGGACCGTAATTTATATCTTTGTCTTGCATAATAAAAAGGGGTGAAGTTCTTTATGTATTTCATTTTGTGATATTGAATAACTTAAAAGCAGGTGTTAAATCGACAAAGAATAACAGGGCAGAGAGAAGAACGATTAATCTCGCACCAGACACATTCACCTATGAAAAGTTGAAGCACTTTCCGTCATGCGTTTGTTTGAACCCTGTCAATGAAATTAAACCCACCAACATTAGACCAACAAACATTCGTTCTTCGAAGGCATTGTTTAGAGAAAAAAATTAGAGACCAAACCAAAATCAACGTTAGACTTTTGTTCCTAATAAAACAATTTTTAGAAATAAAGTCAGGAGCAACATAGGACAATTGTTTTGCCTGAAAGCATGTTTCTAAATTATAGTTGCGATTGCAGTCACAGTATTGTTACAATCGATAAAATTACCAGCAAACATGAAAAAATGCAACTGCTATGGTGTAAAATTACCGGATATTGCTGTTGTAGTGCAACTTAGCACAGTTATATCACAATTACCGACGCAATTTAGAACTTGTTGCGAAGTAAAATAGCACTTCACAGCGGTCTATTACTGCCTCCAAATTCCATGTTTTTAGAATTTGGTAAAACAATGGGACAATTAAAAGAAAGCACTTTGAAACTCTGCAATAGACACCAATTTTCTCATAATGCCAATATCAAGTTCGCGAAAGGCTCCCTCAGATGACATATCAAATAACATAGCCCACATCTGATATTTTATCTGAGGAACCTTTCGCAAACTTGACGTCGACAAAAAGAATGAAACAAATAACAACAGTAAAAGGAAGAAAAATTGAGAAGCGAAAAGATTGAGTGCACAAAATTATGAGTTAGTAGGGACCCATGAAGTTGTAGGCTTTTATTTGAAGGAAGAGATACAAAAGACAGATAGTATGAGGCAAGTTTGGTTAAAATCATGCTATCTGTAACTCTCAAGTCCAATCCCATACCTCACTTAAATTACCATCTTAAATAAAAAGATTAAATAATATTCTGCGTTGGACATTTAAATTTTTTGAGGCGATAGATGCATTAAAAGGATGAATTGTATTTGATTTCATTACTTTTGGGAAAAAATCATAAGAATAAACAATTAAAAATTTAATAATTATTCCCTAACGTAATTCTAAACTGCATATCATTTTTTCATCAATAATAATATTGCATATTAGATTGCTTATTAGAATAGACATTAATTAATGCATTCGATTTTTTTAAAAAAAGATCTTAGTGCATATATTTAATAAATGCAATTTATTCACAAAATAATAATTAATGGGAGGAGAAATGACACTTAGGGGGAAAAATTCATTAACATTCTAATATTTAGAATGGTTATTTCACTTAGTGATTCATTAAAAAAAATCATTAATTTCTTTCTCATTAATAGTTTTGTAGGAAATTATCATCATCTATTCTGAGTGAATTTTATCCACTTTAAATCATTAATGTGTAATATAAAATAATTTGATTATTGTTGTTGTTAGTGATGAGGGACTTCTAAATGAGGTAGCAAGTCACTATAGTTAAGAGAAGGGAAAGAAATAAATCAACAAAAGAAAGGAAGTGAAGACTTTAACACAAAGCTGAAGGAAAAAGACAAAAAGGAAAAGGTCAAAAGTGGATTCTACCATAGGTAAGAGGTAAGGCATTGGATTCTTCCATTTTCAGAAATCTTCCAAATTGTTTTAGAAATTTAATAGTATTCAATATTAGTATTGATTAGCTGTCCTCCACTCCTTTTTTTAAGAAAGTGGAATTGGAAAGAAAGTGACGTAGGTCTCTAGAATGCAAAGAGAAAAAAAAAATGTCTTCGAACGATCAAACCGTTTTGTACAAACCATCACTTGGTTTATCTAACGCAATATTCAGCTAACTTATGTAAATACATTTTTGGAGGAAATAATTTCGAAATTTATTTTTTCCATTCGAAATCACTAAGAAAACTAAAATTTGATATGTCTGAATTAAATTTATGAATAACTTTATACACAAATTCAATTTATTTTGTAGAGAAATCTCATTTCAAATAAATTAAAATCACATTCCTTATAATTTAAAACAAGTGCATTTTGATGTTAAAATTAAATTCAACATGCTCGCAGATTAATGAATTGAAAAGTATAAATTGATCTAAAATGCAAGCAGCTATAACATCCAATCATTTACGTGATTTTTAAGATTAATTTGCATTGTCGCATTATGTTTGGATAAAATATTAAGAAATATTAGAAATTTTGAAGTTTTGCACAATTTAATATCAACAATTGAATATTGGAAAGGGATAACTTTACTTATGCATAAGAGATGATAATTAATATGGTACTGTAAGAATAACTTTTAAATTTGTAAAATGACGTTTATTTTAACTAAATTTAAATAGCTTAAATTCTTTACTTTTAATACTTAAGTAATTTATAAATTCTATTTACTTATTGTTAAACAAAATATTTTGATATATAATGCTTTAGTTCCTCAATAATTGAATTACTTGCTAGCTCTGATTTCTAAAGAATAATATCCTTTTGTAGCTAAAATTAAGGGTGTTGGAGTTCTATAGTGGGATTAACTAAGTGCCATCCAGCCAGTTAGCCTTGTGGCAATATTACTATATATGTATGATTGCATTTTCTTCAATATTTTTGCCATACACACTAATCAAAACTAAAATCGAATGAGGATGTTTAATAATACAAACAGAAAATAAAGAGAAAAAAAAAGAAAGAAGAAGAAGCTTCAATGAATCCAACTTTATGAAAATAAAAACGGTGCATCTTTTTTTCCAATTTTGAAGCCTCATCAATAAATATCAATCTTGAATTTCATTCTTCAAACTTTGATCAACTTCCATAAATTGCAACTATCCCTCATGAAATCAGTAATACAAATGAAATATTTGCTACAACAGTTGTTAACACCAAATTATAATTAACATGTGGAGTTAGATGGAATGGAATCAGATCAATATAATAGTATGAAATGAAAATGAAAGAGAAAACTAGAAAGTTTGTTTAATCACGACATAGACCAGCCCCTTGGATGGTAGGGTGCTCACACACTCCTCATACCTATCACTGGGACAAGTGATTGTCTGAAGGACACATTCTTGATAATCCGGATGCAAACAGCATTTCCACGGACATAATCACACTTTCCATACTGGTATAATTATTAAAACACGTGTCTAGCATCTATTGAATGCTGATAATCCTATTACATCATAAATCAAAAATAATTTCTTAAGGGTCACTCATTTCACATTTTTCAACATCCTGCTTTAAGCGATAAATAGACCTCTATCAAAACGTTCTATTGAAGGTCTCTCGGCTCACCTCTACCTAGGATTTACTGATTTTTCTAGAAGTCGAGGCTTCTCACCAATACTCTTTGTACATTTATCAAATCAGAACTATAAAATATTTGTTAATCTATTTTTACCTCTGAGTACGAAAAGTCCATAAACAAGTCAAGGACCGTGCTTGTGAGAATAAAAATTTTAGTTATATGCTATTAATGAGAGTTTTGACTCATAAATAATATCATTTTGACACGTAAAAAATGAGTTCAATCATAAAATTTAACAAAAAATATCACATTGCTTTTCTTTATTCCTGCTTAAGTTTGATTAATTAATTTGTTTTGTACTTTTAACCAATGAAAATTTTTTGCTTGACACGATTTTACCGTTTATATTTTTTTAGAAGATGACACGGAACAGAACTTAATTATACCCAAATATTCTCGCAGTTTCTCCGTGTTGTCAAGAGCTAAGAACGTTAATTTTGATATGCAAACTTCCATAATAATAACGTTACGTGTAATATCACAGTTATAGATCATAATTAAAAATATTACTTGACGTGTAAATTATATGGCATGACCCTATTTTTTTTTCCCTTTTTTTATATAAAATGCCGCGAAACTCCATAAATTTCATGAGGTGGACGATAAGAGATGTTAAATAAAATATATACAAAAAATAATAAAAATAATAAAATAATTTTATTTTATCATTGTTCAACGCTATTCATCACCATTATTACAACAGCTGGCCATCAACACTAACACTAAGACTACCTACTACGGCCACTACCCCAGCCAGTCACCATTTGTTAGGCAACACTAATGCAGTGGGAACCGACCTGTATTTTCACTACTACTAAAGCAATGGCGTGGGAGGCAGAAATTACAAATACTGCCTTTAGCCACTGCCTCGATCTCCGACTACTACTAATGCAGTATTGATCATCAACGCAACTAGCAAATGGAAGCAACCGTGACTAGCATTGACATGAATATGGCAATGGTATAGCAATGGCCACCACTTCATCACCACTACCCAATTCATCATTAGGGATGGTAATGGGTTAGGTTTTGATAGACTCAACCCAAATCCAACTAGATTCAAACCTATTAAGATATGTTATTTTGAATTCATTAAAGATCTATATCCATTAAGGATTCAATAAAATCCAATTAAAAGATATAAAATGCATCCATTTCGATCCACTATTACAAATATAATTTAAAACTTTTTAATAAAAAATAAAAAATTATTTTTTTACACTAATTGCACTTAGCAATTATAAATTATATCTATTTTTTCATTTACATCCATTCTTGTTTTGACCCATCCATACTATTCATATTAAGTTTAGGGTAAATATAAGTTGTATCATTCCCATTAATAATAATTACAGTTGACAATTATTAAATATATCCATTCTTGGTTTTACCCATTCATATTATCCATAATAACTTTAGAGTAAATGTGGGTTGTATTAGGATAACTCATAAATAATTATTTATCCATTTATATTATAATTAGATATTCCTACATTAGATAATCTAATATTATAAAATAATATAATATTATTTTAAAATATCTTTATAATGTAATGTAAATTTAAATATTTTTAATATTATTTATCTTAAATAAACTATCACAATATTTTAATATCTATGATAATATTAATTTTCATATAATAATTGGTTAATAATAAAATTCATTATTCAATAGATTTAATATAATACCCAAAAAAATTTGAGACCCATTAAATATTTATAAAAGATAGGCTCATAAATTGTACAAATTAATATTAACAATTATCTAAAAAGAATCCAAGATCCATTGGATATTCAATGAGCATATCCAAACCCAATCCATTAAACAATGGGTCTAAATTGGATAAGATCCATAAGGTAACTATCCATCAGTTTGGGTAAGACTCATTGGATATAGGTATATTTGTCATCCCTATTTATCATAAAAAATCATTGTCACTATTTCCTTTTCATTATCATGACCTTACCTATAACTATTTCATCTTGATCTTGGTCACTACCGATCATTGTCATTCTCAACCAAAATCTTTCCTTCCACTAAATTATCACTACTAAGTACGGTTAGCTCTCTCAAATTGTGCTATTATATATAATATTCTATCGTGAAATCAAAAATATGTAGCATACAATTATATATATTATACAATGACATTAGAGTATGACAATTTATACTATACTATCTCATAATCCTGATGCTATGAAAATTTACATGTTATGAATTTATTGAGAATTTTAGATTCAAATTTAAAATATGACATTATGAGCAGTGAAAAACAACAAACTTTCTTGGCATTTGATTAAAAAAATAATTTTGAGGATTGCATATTTAAAAAAAAAAATCATCTTACATGAAAAATGTTAAAAGTGTTGTCGAAAAGTGGTAGGTTGGAAATAAATATTAATTGGGAAATTTCTTTTTATTTTTGCATGAACAATTATAATGTACGCAAACGACACATGTTAAAATAGAAAAAGAATACAATAGAATTTATCACTGAAGATAGCGAGCTCAACCCTCACAACTTTCACTAATGCAATAGTTAGGGTGGTATATGAAATTTTGATCGTACAAGTTGTGCTCAAAATCTTAAAAGAAGGATAACCATAAATTTAAATAAGTACGCCTATATTGGATATCAAACTACGAAGAAATTGCTCAAACATTTGTGAATAATGATTATTTTACATATGATATTATTATTCAATTAATATCCTATGTGTACATACAAGATACATAGTGCAAAAATAATGAGTATAAATAATAATGGTAAAATTTTGTGCTTAATTATATATATAGTATTTTTCTTAAAGAGAAATAAGTGATAAAGCATTTAACATATACAAACAACATTTTAAATTTAAATGCAAAACTCTAAATAACAAAAGTTTCAAAAACAACAATAAATATCATTGCACTTCAAAAAAGTGATAACAATGCATATTACATTGATAGAGGTAATTCACACATGTGCATTGTACACTACTATAAAATTGTGATTTTATGTTAGTGGATAGACAATGGTAGAAGGCAAAACTGACATTGATATTGACATGGTGATATTTTTAAAATTATTGAAACTAATGAGACGTGATTAGCAAATACAATTATATCTATTTTAATGTGGTGACATTTTTTAAATTCTTAAAAAACTTAAGATGATAGTTTTTTATTTAATCAATATTATGAGGTATAACATTTGAAGGATGTTGGAAAAATGATGAAACTTAAGATGTTGGTTTTAGAATTAATGGGCATCCATTTTTGGCACGATGCCATTTTTGCAATAGTTAGAGAACTTAGGATGATAGGCTTTTACTAACTAATGTCATAATGTATAACATTCAAAGATTGTTGAGCAAATGTGGAAACTTAGGATATTAGTTTTAGAATTAAACAATATATATCTAGACATGGTACCATTTTTGAAATTATGAGGAATTAACTAATGTTATAATGTATGGTATTTAAAAGTCACTGGAAAAATTAAAAAAAAAACTTAAGATGTCAATTTTAGAATTAATTAACATCTATTTGGATACTATGACATATCTAAAATATTAACAATCATTAGATGATAGTTTTTCATGTAACAAAGTTAAAATATATGACATTTATTTGGGAAAACAAAGAAACTTAAGATGTTGATTTTAGAAATAACTTATGTTTAAAGTATTGAAGTTTGCTAAGAACCCTTGACATGTAACATTTTTCACACTATAAATAAAGTATATCATATTCTTTTCCTCATTTTCACTTTCACTTTCCTTATTATTCATTCTCAAGCTCAAACTTTATCTTTGTGTAGCTCTCTCCATAGGAGTCTAGATGTTCCTTTATCCTCCACTATGCATGGGTAATTTTCCAATATTCCTTCAACTAATAACAAGTACAAAGCAAATGTCACACTAATTCAAAATATAAGAGGTTCCATTTCTTGCTTTTTTTTTTATCTCAAATCTTCATCTTTCCCCTTTTTGTAAATTTTTTAAGAGATTTTTGTTTGTGTTTCCTTTGTATAACTTGTAAAGTTATGTCTAAGTATTAGATGCTTTTTATGTGTTTGATAAAATGTTGTAGTTGAAACTAAAGTGATTGAACAATGATAAAAGATGAAAAAAAACTAGAACACATCCATGACAATGGTCATTTTCTATGATTATAGGGAGGGCAAAACTATTTTGGGATTTTTTAAAAATGGATATATGTCAGAAAGTTATATGAAATTAGCATAAATTTTTCCCAAATGAATAACTGAGTATGAAGTTATGACCTTTCAAAATTTTTAACTCAAAATATATATTTTTGCATAGGATGCTCAGTTTCAATTTTTATCATAAATATTCTGGTGAGAAAGGCAAAAACCAATTTAAAAAAATATTTAACAAACATTTCATGTGGGTTAGTTATTAAAAACCAATGTTTTTAACTTTGCACTAGTTATCAAATAATTTGTTATATAAGAAATGATGATGGTTTTTCTATTATAGAAACCAATGTTATTTTCCTTTTTTTTTTACAATGATTTTTTAACTAATATCATAAAATATTTATCATGGCACTCAATAAAATGTTGATTGTTTTCTAATGTGAAATCCTTTAAATACTCAATGTCAATCATTTTTTTTGTAATAGTGGTATAACCACTCAGTGCTTTCGGTATATTCTGCTCCTATAAATTAACAATGGGAGTTCGGAGAAAATGATAAGTGGTCCACTATCTATATGTATATTTTGTACATACATGATTTTGTTCTCTTTCGTAAAATAAGATTATGGATCACTAATGAAGCCCACTCCAACCTTAATTTGGAGCAAAGAGCTAAAACGATTAAATTGATATGTATTTTCACAATAAGCACTATGCTAACAAATGTTTATTAACCATAAAAAATCCAATCAATCAATTCATGTTGGCAGGTATATATTGAACGGGAAGACTTCTAAGACCATCTTCACCAGAAAGCCTTTGTTACATTATTGAAAGAGTATATCACAACTAGAAATATACCTTTTTTAATGATTAAATACGTCAGTCATGATACTATGGCATATAATTAAAGGGCTACTTGGGACATGCTAATGAGATATTAGTCTGTTGGTATGTTTATTAATGATTAATTGATAAATATGAATAAAGGTAGAGGTTTAAATTCTCTTTCTAACATATATTTTCTTTTCCTTTCCTTCGTTTAGGCGATATGACGAAAGACATTTGGAACAAAAATGATTCTTCTAATGTTGGGATAAAAGAAAAGAAAAATGGTTTTATTAATAAATAAAGAAGTGGTAACATTTAGATAACCAACAGTGTAAAATACATCTACATTCTCAATCAATATACATAATCAAGAAAGGCAGATTTATTTATTATTAATTTCAGATATATATTATATTCTATCCCTAAACAAATCTATCCTAATTGAGTTGTGTTGTGAATAAGATCCAGCTGTTTATGGATAGAATTGGGCTCATGTGAGAGATTCTACAATTTTTAATTTGAAATTCAACCACAATTTTTTTACATGCAATTAATTATTTTTTCTCTCTTTTAATATTTTTTAAAAATTTAAATTAAAAAAATATTTCAGACATATATGAGGAGACATATAGACTTAAAAAATGTAGAACACCCCACATTTGTGGAAGCTGCATATTTTTTGGACCTTTAAATGCATACTTACCTCTCTTGTAAAATATTTTAAACTAAAAAAAAAGAAATATAAAATTACTTATGTAAATCAATCACTTGACCAGGTAAAAATTTGTGGTTAGAAAGAAATTTTCACATTAAATGCCGTTGTGAGCACGTCATGTAATATTTTTATCAATGGATAAGAGTTCTCATGAATCCAAATAGATGAGTCTTTTATATCCATAATCAAATAAGGTAGATTTATTAATTGTGATTTGATGTTATATTATTTCCTAATTGAGACCGAATTTGAGATAAACTAATTGAGCTGTTATGCGAATCAACAAAACCATTTTGAACCAACGGATTATTGTTTATATTGGCCACACTTGGATTGTTTTTCATCAAAATTATTGCTTATCATTTTAATTTTATATCAAATGATTTCGGTGATGTCTTTCTACTTCTTTCTCTACCTATGGATTCAGAGGTATACCTATTATCATGGTCATGTCATCTTATTACATGTCCAGTAGATCTTTTATTTAGTTACTTACCAACTTTCCTACAATAATTTTTATACAAAATTCTACCTCCATATCTGCTATTGCATCGAAATAATTGAAGTTTTAATTTCTCCTACACGAATAGATCAATACTGTTGTATCATTGAAATATTTTTAATTTTTGCCAATTATATTTTAATAAGTTAAATATTTTGGTATCATAATGGAGAGAATACAAAAGTTAACAGCGTCATTTTCTCATCAAATTACGTTTATCAACTATTTTTTTTTTTTAAATTCAGTGTGCTATTCCAAAGTACATCCACAAGGGGACTACAAAAAGCTAACTTCCCACCAAGAGTTTGGAACTCTTATGATTCCTTTAGTTGGACGATCTCCGAACAAGAGTTCTTGGAATGTGCTCAAATTATTTCACAACGTCTACTTAATCATGGATACGAGGTAAAATAATGTAAAAAATCATCTTTTACAGTTTTATTAATATGAATATGCCAATGATTTTAAATAATTTGCAGCTACGCCAGCATTTAAAATTACAATTTTATAACATTTTTTACAGTAGTTGCAATTGACCTTAGCGATGAAGTTACAACTACGACCATAATCATAGTGTAATTATGCATGAATATGTCAACAACATATCACAATCTATTAAATTTCCTTTTGTATCAATTTAAAAGAGAGAATTCTTATTTAAATTTAGATCTACTTCAAGCTTTTCCAGCATCAGATTTATATGACTTTCTCTATTTTAAATTTAGCTATAATTTATTTAGGGTGTAAATATGCACGTACAGAGCACTTTGGTTATGATTACTGATTTTTCTTCCCTCTTTGAACAATTGTTGTAGTATGCTGTGGTGGATTATCTTTGGCATAGAAATAGAAGGGAAGTAGTGATTCTCTTGGATTTGATAGCATTGATGAATGGGGGAGAATGCTTCCTGACCAAGAAAGATGGCCTTCTTCAAAAGGTGGAAAAGGGTTTAGCGAAGTATCTGACAAAGTACATAAGATGGGTTTGAAGTTTGGAATTCACGTGATGGGAGGGATAAGCACACAAGCAGTAAATGCCAACACACCTATCTTAGATATAACCACGGTATGGTATTAATTACTCCTTATATTTTCATTTAATAACAATTTTGATATTTAATATATAAATTGATTGGCATTTGATCTTCTTAAAATTTAGGTTTCTCTAATATAAAATTGGAATAATGAGATCTAAATTGGTAACTTCCATCAAATTGAAGATGTAAATTCTTAATTAACAAACATATATAGTTTCAATGGGACTTTACACAAACAATTAGTGAAAGAGAAAATTTTCAATTAGGAAAATAAAAATCAAGTACTTTGCAATTTAAAGGGATGAAGTATATTATAAAATTTAAATTTTTTGGTGATAAATTCGTATTTTTGTGCCAAAATTGAATTTATCCCATCATATTTAATCATTACGTACATTTTCCTAAAAATTGCTAGGGAAGTGCTTACAATGAATCTCGTCGAGTGTGGCATGCAAAAGACATAGGAATTCCAGGAAAAGCTTGTAAATGGATGCCTCATGGTTTTATGGCTGTAAATACAAGGTTGGGAGCTGGCAAAGCGTTTTTAAAGTCACTCTATCAGCTTTATGCTTCGTGGGGTGTTGATTTTGGTGAGGACTTGGATATAAATCAAATAGGTTATGTGTCAGAGGTATATATGATGCAATATCTTTCCTTTTTTTCTATCTTTTATTATTAAGACATGATTATAATTTTGATTATAGTCATATACATATCGATGATATTTTATTATCCTCTTAAATTTAACATTTTATTTTGGTCCCATTAATATAAAAATTAGAACAAATTAAGTTCAAATTGGTAATTTTGATCAAATTGAAGAAAGAAAATTCTTATCGGCAGAGTTCCACTAACTTTCTAAGTGGGCATTTAAATTTAGTGAATTTAGTGTCAAAGTATGCAAATCATTCGACCCATCATAGATGAAAAATCTTTCTTGATATGGCTGTTAATATCGTGACCGACTAATTTTACTGTTTTTGATTATCAGCTAAGAACATCATTGGAGCTCTATAATATCAATTAAGATTCTCCATTTTCAACTTATTAATATAAACCAGAGATTGAATTTGTATATAGAAGAAAAAAAATAAAATATTATTTTAAAAAAAATTAAATATGATCAATTATATATTAAAGAGGATGAATTTATAAGTAAGCCATTTTTAATTATAAGACTAATTTTAGTGTGTTAGTACACACATGCATGCGCACGCGTGCATATATATATATATATATATATATATATATATATATATATATTAACAGCTTAGATTCTATGAAAGGAGAATAAAATTTGTAATTTTTGGAAAATATTGACCAGGTTCTGAGGGAGCTCAACCATCACATAGTATTTTCTATTTCTCCTGGCACTGGTGTGACACCAAACATGGCTGAAACTGTCAATCAGCTAGTGAACATGTATTGTATAACTGAAGATCACTGGGATAAATGGAATGATGTTGCAGCCCATTTTGATATAATAAAGTGATTAAAATATGCTATATTTTTATTTCGATTTCTTACTCGAAGTTCTTACAATTCAATTTTTTCATCCATCTTTTTTTGAGACATTAAGTCATTATATAACTAATACATTTAATTGCCCATTTTTAGGAATTTTTCTATGGCTAATATGATAGGAGTAAAAGGAGTAATGGGAAACTCATGGCTTGATTTGGACATGCTTCCATTTGGATGGCTAACTGATCCTGGTTTTTCCTACTTATTTTTAATTTCACATCAATATATATCATAACCCAAGTGAAAAAAAAATTTATGGATATGACTTGTAAAATTACTCATTACTTATTTACCACATTTTCCTTGTACACAGGTGTGAATCAAGGTCCATATAGATATTGTAACCTGACATTAGAAGAGCAAAAAACTCAGGTAGCAACACAGCATATGATTAGTTGCCATTGTAGTTGATTGAAATTAGCAAAATTGTAGATATATACGAGGCAAAATGGCGTCTAGAATCCTAATGTAACAATAATATTGTACCCGCAAATCACAATTTAAAATCATGATAAAAAATATAATGTAAAATGCCTTTTTACATCTGAGATGAATAATTTTTTTTAATTATATTATAGATGACATTGTGGTCAATGGCAAAATCTCCCCTAATGTATGGAGGAGATGTTAGGAAGCTTGACCAAATCACATATGATCTGATTACAAATCCAACTATTTTGGAGATAAACCACTTTAGCTCGAAAAATGCTGAGGTATGTCAAAATGTATCATATTATTCTTCTCGTAGTAATTATTTGGTTTGTATCATATAATATTTTCATTTGATTTTTTTAGTTTCCTTAGATTACAAGCACGAAGACCTTCACGAATGGAAACCATAATTTTGTTAACAAAATGTAAGGTAATCTTTCTAGAATGATTCGGAGTAGTTTCTAGCTGTTGTTTCTTTTTTTTTTTTTACACTTTTTTGATCAGATAATTTTTTTGTTTTACGCAGTTAAAAATTATGCCAAATCGATTCGATCTTGGGTTGCAATGGGAAGGAAAGGTCTATTGTCATCAAAACTCTTGATTTAGATAGAATGCATGTGAACCTATTTTATCATCTATTTCAAAGCATATAAGTTAGTTATTACACCACAAAAAGAATATATATATATATATATATATATATATATATATATATATATGACATAGTTGATTAAAATTAGGTCAAGCCTTCATACTGCAAGATATTTTTAAATAAATAGATTGACTTCGGTATAAATATATATTTCATATTTAATGAAATATGCATTACCTAAACATGATTTGACAATCAATCTCGTCATTCTAAATTGCAGTCCCTAACTACAATAATAATGTTGTGGTGGGTTCGCAACTACAAATTTCTATGATTTTGCTCCATAACATATGCATTTTCATACATATTTATAATTTCATTAATCATAACATAATTACAACCGTGCATAACTACTGCCAAAGTTTAGAATAATGATAGACGGACTTAAAGTATACATATGACCCATAATATATAATATATGTGTAAATTTTGCTTAGAAGAAATACAAATTAAGAACATAAATGATGAATGCATTATTATTTTCTAACTCTTATTTTCTTGTATTAGGGGAAGTCTACGTTGCTTTCTTCAATCTAAATGCAGAGAAGACACAAATATCCATAACGATTTTAGACCTGGTTAGAGTGCTTCCAGTAAAGAACTTAGAATCATGCAATTGCAGGGAAGTGTGGAGTGGGAAAGAGAAAGCAATCATGCAAGGAATGTTAACAGCTACAGTGGAACCGCATGGATGTGCACTACTTGTTCTGATTTGTAACTAACATTACCATTCTATGTAATCATGTTGTTCTAGATTTCACTACTACTTTGGCATTGTAAAAGACATGGAAATAAAATCAAATACCTTCCCAATTCTTAACACATTACACCCCAGTGTCACTCCGAATAGTGCATCCTTATATATATATCCTTGTGCTACAGCTTTCTAATAGATTAGTTCACAATCTCTACTTTATGATCAAAGTTTGATGAAAAAGGTCATTTTGACAATAAAAATCCACACAAATCGTTGACTCTAAAAATAAGAAGCAAAAAGATTATAGAGAAAATTGCTTGGATTTTTTCAGAACAAAGCAGTGAGTTCTCTTTTTTGTTTTCATCTTCTTCAAGGGCCAAATAGATAATTTTTCATCGATATAAAATTGCAAAAAAATTCGGCACTTTGTAACAATTTATTATCACAATTAGCGGTAGTTATAACCCCTAGAAATCTGACTGTTTGTTTTACTAGCAATTGTTATAACCGCTAGAAAGCTAACTGTCTGATTATGTTTAACAGAGGAAGCCAAAGGAACAATCCCTCTATTCTTCTAAATTTAACGGAGACAAAAGCCCCTGCAATGCATTTCAAAACCTCTATTAAGGATTTCTTGGAATTCTTTCCCATTTTTTGTGGGGTTAAACCCTCATTTAGTTCATGGAAAAATGAAGTTAAATTACATTTGGAAAAATCAATAAATTAATACTTAAGTGTCTAAACAAACTCTCATGTAATAGAAATTACAATTTGCATGTAATGATTTTCTATCTTTTGGAACACTTGTAAAGAGAGAGGTCGGAGTAGAGCTCCTAGAGTGACTATGATGGTCAAATGAATAAGTGTAGTTGTGAAGAGAAAATAATCTAAATAGTGAAGGAATAATATATGACTTATACAAGCATTTCCTTTAGCAAGGTAGTTGGAAGGTAGTTAAGCAGTTATTATATAATGGGAAAATTGCAAATAACCCCCTCCAATTATGGTGTCATTGGATTTTACCCTCTTGTACTCTAGAAACTTGGATTTTACCCTCCGCAACTATATAAAACTTAGATTTTATTCCCACTATTACCAAGTTAATGGTTGTAACACTTAATGAAGGTTTTATTACAATTAAAGATAGTTATAAACTGACATCATCATTTTTAGCGACAATTCATAACTACCGGTATTTTAAAAAAATTTCAAAAATTAGTGAATATAGCGGATGTTTTTAATTGCCAACAAGCGAAATATGATAGTAGTAGCTTTTCTAAAAGATTCAATTAACTTGGTAACGGTGGGGGTAAAATCCAAGTTTCCATAATTCAAAGGGGTAAAATCCAACAATCCCATAGTTGGAGGGAGTAAAATAAAGTTTTCCCTTATATAATTATATTATAACTCAAAATTATTAGTATTTATCATTAGTCCTTCTCTAATTGTATGAGGAGCTAATGGGCCTATTAGAAAGCCCACTTTAGCTTTAGATGATGCCAACAATTGCTTGAATTTTTAGAAAATATTGAAGATTGTTTGACCTTCAAAATATTGCTAAGAATTGCTCTAGCTTTGTATAGTGCTAAGGGTAGCTTGGACTTTGTATAGTGTTGATGGCTGCTTAGGTTTTGTATGGTAATTGTTATATGCCCAATCAGTGATCAATTGTAAGAGCTCATTAAGATTTTAGGTTGCTAGACTCCTTTGAGTTTTAAGACCAAGTGATCACTATGTATCTTACTCGTGATCAGTTGTGAGAGCTCATTAAGCACTTAAGTCACTAGACTTCTTTAAGCCTTGAGACCATGTGATTGTTGTGTATGTAATCTATGACCAATTGCATGTTGATGTGAATTTATATTATTGGATTGTTCCAAAATTCAAAAACCAAAACAAAAAGAAGGACAATCATGCCACACTCCAAAATAAAGAAGAAAGGAAGCAATAAGTAAGGAAGAATCATGCCATAAAGGATGTTCATCTTTTGATAAGTGAGCATTGACACCAAAATGGTTGAATCTCCCTTCATAAGCCTAAAGTTCTTGCTATAACCATGAGAAAGAAAGCTAACATAGTGTTTTTAGATTTCAAAATGCCAAAAGTTTTGACAATGTAGAACAACTCTCCTTAAATAGGTTTAATAAGTCAAAAGTCAACTAAACCTCAATTGGTCCCTAATTTGACTAATTAGGCCCAAGCTAAGAGACTAATTATCCTATTAATATTTTCTAAAATAAAGTTGAAAAATAATTGGCAAAAATACATAAAACAAAAACAAGAAACATAATGATTTATATTCCAAGAAAAAAAATCAATAACCAACCTTCACTCTTTGAATTCACATTGCTCCCTCTTTCTTCAAAAGGATTCATTCTTGAATCTTCAAAACTTACATTAAAAGGAGAAAGATCAATAACATTAAAAGAGGTGTTAATATTATGCTTACCTAGTAAATCTAATTTATAAGCATTATCATTAATTTTCTTAACCATTTGAAAAAGATTATCTCTTCTTGAATGCAATCTACTTTTTTTTTAATCTAGAAATCTTTCTTTACTTATGTGAATTCACACCTAATTACCTAGCTCAAAGACAACCTTCTCTCACCATTTGTTGGTTTGTCTAACATATTGTTTGGTTTTCTTCTCAAGATTTATCCTTATTTGCTTATGTAATTTTCATATCACATCCATTTTCCTTTTTCCATCTAAACTTGAATGCTCATCAATAGGCAATGGCAATAAATCAAAAAGGGTTAATGGATTAAAACCATAAACAATTTCAAATGAAGAAAAGTTAGTAGTGGAATGAACACTTCTATTATATGCAAACTCAAAATGAGGCAAGTATTCGTCTTAACTCTTTAAATTATTTTGTATCATGCAACATAATAAAATGCCAAAACTTCTATCCACTACCTTGATTTATTCCTCGATTTAAGAATGACAAGTTGTTGAAAACAATAACTTAGCCACCAACTTAGCCTATAAAAACTTCCAGAAGTGACTTAAGAAATTGGTATCTCTATCAGATATAATGCTTCTTAGTATTCCATGCAATCTTACGATTTCTTAAAAAAAATTGACTATGCTTGTTGCATCATTCATCATATGACATAAAATAAAATGAGTCATCTTTGAAAACCCATCAACAACAACAAACACAGAATCATTTCCATTCTTGGCCTTTGGTGAAATTAGCACAAAATCAATAGAAATATTAGTCCAAGGTTCAGTAGAAATTGAAAGGGAATGTAAAGTCCATGTGATAAAACTCTAGATTTAGCCTCCTTGCAAGTAATACAATTAGCATAGAATTTTTCCACATTATGCTTCATGCTATGCCAAAAGAAATGCTCATTCAAGATGTCTAGAGTTTTCCTAATTCCAAAATGTCCTATTAAACCTCCTCCATGGACTTCTGTCATAAAGTAACTCTCTAAGAGAACTCCTAAGCACTTACAATTTATTTTCTCTATACAAAATACCATCATGCCTATAAAATTTCTTAATAAAAATTAGTGGAAAAATCATGACTACTTCTATACAAATTCTTGATATGCTCAAACCCTAATAATTTAGATTGCAAAGTAGAGATACCTTCTAGAAAATGCATCTAAAACTGCATCATCTTTACCTTGTTTGTATTGTATCACATATATGAATGTTTTAGTAAATTCAATCCAACTTGTATGCCTCTTATTTAATTTTCCTTAGCTTTTTAGACACTTTAATGACTCATGGTTAGGATGGATGACAAACTCCTTTGGTCATAAGTAGTATTGCCAAGTCTGTAAGTTTCATATGAAAGCAAAGAACTCTTTGTCATAGGTGGGGTAATTAAAAGGCACTCCATTTAGCTTTTCACTAAAATATGCAATTGATTTCTTTCCTAAATCAAAATTGCTTCTATACTTAAATTTGATGCATCACACTCAATTTCAAAATATTTATAAAAATTTGGAAGAGCAAGTAGCAAGGTTGAACTCAATCTATCTTTCAACAAGTTAAATTCTCTTTCTTGCTCTTCTCCCTAATGAAGTCCACATTCTTTCTCGCTAATTCATTCAAAGGTATAGCTAGGGTACTAAAATTATTTATAAACCTCTTATAAAAACTAGCTAACCCATGACAACTCCTCACTTCACTAGCACTCCTAAGGATAGACCATTCCTAATTGCTTTCACTTTCTCTTCATCCATCTCAATTCCTTTGTTACTCAAAATATAACCTAAAAGCACAATTTTATCTAAGCAAAAGGAACATTTTTCCATGTTAACATTCAATTTTCCTTTTTTTAAACTTGTAAAAAGCATCTCAAGTGCATAACATGTTATCAACATTTTTGCTATATACAAGAATATTATCAAAATAACAAATAACAAACATCATAATAAAAAAGTGTAAAACATGCATTCTCATAAAAGTTCTTAGTGCATTAGACAAACCAAAAGGCATAACAAGTCACTCATATAAATCATATTTTGTTTTAAAAGTGTCTTTCCATTCATTAGCCTCTTTCATCCTAATTTGGTAATATCCTTATTTCAAATTGATTTCACAAAAGGCAGAAGACCCATGTAACTCATTAAGCATGTTATCAAGTCTAGGAATGGGATTTCTATAATTTATAATAATTTTTTAATTTATTAGCAACCAATACATTCTTCATGACCCATCCTTCTTTGTGCTAACAAAATTGACACCACACATAAGCTCATGCTCTTTCTTTTGTATCCCTTTAATATGCAATTCACTATTGGTATTTAGATGTCCTTACCTCCTTCTAGATTAGTCTTATAAGCAGGATGGTTTAGAATTAAAGCTTTTAGAATGAAGTCAATTTGGTGCTTGATCTTTCCTTTTGGCAGCAACTCCCTTGGAGCTTCCTTTAGGAACACCTCTTCATACTCTTGTAAAAAAAATTTATTATTCTTGGCAAAACAAGACTTTCTTGGTTAGTGTTTACATAACCTTCTCTATACAAGAGTACAAACATTGGCCTAGATGCATAATGAGCACTCCTCACATCATTTACTTTTGCAAGAATACTAGAGTTTTCATTTTCTTGTTTTAAGCTCTCTTTTCTTATTTTTTCCTTTTGCTCTTTTCATTCACACTATTTTTCTTTTTATAATTGTAACTCTTTCTTACTCTTTTTTTCTCTTTCCTCTTCCTTTCTTTTCTTACATTCTTATTTGATCCTCATAAACTTATTGTGGAATTAAAGGTGTAAGATTCACCTTTCTTCTATCCTTTTTTAATTAATACATGCTAAGCACACCATCATATGAAACTTTCCTTTTAAATTGCCAAGTCTTCCTAAGCAATAAATGGCAAGCATGCGTAGTAAAAATACCACAAAGTATCTTATCTTGGTACTTTCTAATGGAGAAAGATGCCAATACTTGCTTTGTTACCTCTATTTCCTCATTATCATTCAATCATTGCAATTTGTACAGAGTAGGGTGTTGCTTAGTAGGCAAATTTAATTTCTCTACCATGATGTTACAAGCCACATTAGTACAACTTCCATTATCAATTATGACATTACATATCTTTCCTTTAATATTGCATCTAGTGTGGAAAATGTTTTCACTTTTCTCTTTACTATTTTCTTTGGCTTACATATTGAATGCTCTCCTAATCACTAAGGCATCTCTATTAAAATGATCCATAATTTCTTTCCTCTTCTCTTCTGAAGAAGTTATGGATTCTTTGTTTTTTTCTTCATTTGTAAAATTAATGTCTCCATCTTTCAAGATCATGACTATTTTATTAGGACACTCACTAGTAATGTACCTATGACCTAAGCATCTAAAACATTTGATGTTTTAATGGTTTTAAGGCTTATTAACCTTATTTTTATATTTAACTCTTTGTATTTTTACTTGGAAGAATATTCCATTTTTTGCTTACTCCTTTTTTCTTCCTTCCTTTTACTTTTTCACTCTTAAGACCTTTTATGATAAATTGAGTAGGAACTATGTTTGGAAGAAAACCTTTTTCTTTTCAGTTATCTATCCACTTTCATAGCCCATATCAACCATTTTTTCCATGTTTTCATAGGGTTATAGCTTGACTACATTAGCAATGTCTCTATTCAACCCATAAAGAAATCTATTATAGCTTCTTGCTCTTCTTCCACATTAGCTTTAGACATCGTGAACTTGATGTCATTATGGTAATCCTAAACACTTTTGGAACTCTAAATAAGGTTTTGCAGTCTATGGTGCAAGTCTCCATTGTAGTGACCCAGAATAAATCTTTTCCTTATAATAAACTTAAAATCTTCCTAAGTTCTAATAGGTTTTTCATGATTTTTCCAAACATTTGTTATAAGTTACCCTACCAATTCAATAACAACAAGTTTCATCTCTTTCTTTTTTGGATAGTTTTAGCAACCAAAGATTAATTCCATATTATTTTTCTACTCAAAGTAAGCATTTAGATCATTTCTTTCTTTGAATGAAGGGATCTTTATTTTTATTTTGTTGAGGGTAGCATCAACTCTCTCTTTTCTTTGCCTATCATATCTTCTCCTTTTATTTGTCTTCTAATCTTTTCTATCATCCCTTCTTCTCTCTTCTATCCTTTCATCTCTTCTTCTATCATTCCTTTTGGATTCACTTTATCTTCCACTCCCTCCATCATTACTATCTCTTCCTTCTTTATCATAATGTCTATCATTTTATCTTTGTTATCTCCTTTCCTTTCTTTTACCTTGAACTCTTCCAAGCCTCACATCTATGCCTTTAAAATTGTTGATGTATGGCCTTCAAAATGGCATCATTTTTCACACTTCCTCCTAACATACATTAAATATATTCTTGCAAGAAAAGGTTAAATAAAGAAAAGGATTTGACAAGAATACATTTCTCACCTGAGCTAGAGGCACTCACACTTATATTTGCACTCTAATTTTAAGTTTTTTTCCTTTAAATTATCTTGCATACTCTTCTTCTTTTCCACTCTTATCTTTTCCTCTTGTGGTTCTTTAAGAACTAAGGTGACACAACCGATAAGATGCAATAATTTTAGCAATCAATGTCACTAATCAAAGAATACACAACAAATGAACTAATGAATGATAGTAGGAATTTAGTAAAGGAAATATAAGGAAAGATGCAAAAGTTCAGTTAGAAACAAGAAAATATAAGGAAAGCTTAGGCAATAATGGAAAATGGATATTTTTGTATGTATGAAAAAGTGAATATCAAAATGAGAAAAATCAAACATGAAAAAGAACATACAATGAAAAATTAACTTTTTCTTGAATAACTTCCCTTTTTATTCTTTCTTCCTTGCACTTTTTCTTCACTTTTTTTCTTTTACTTTGATTTTATTTTTCTTTTAACTTTTATTGCTTTTGAATTACTTTCTTTTAGTTTACTTTTGATTTTGAACACATAAGTCATTGCTTAACATTTTTAGTTTTTGTTAAAATAGGGCAAGGTTATGTTAGAATTGGATACCTTAAGTGAAAGAGAAGGTATTTGATCACTATACTCAACTACCAAGAGTTTAGGTAGGCATTGCCTGACACTACTTGACTACTATATTTAAATACTAAATAGTTTTTTGAAGGGTAATCAACTACAGGATTCAAATATTATATAATTATGTGCTTTTTGCCTTCAACTATTCAATTACTATATTCAACTATTGTAGAATTCTTTGCATTACTTGAGTATAGCATTCCATTACTTGAATTTGAACTTCATGATTTTGAATTTTGATCAAATAGTTTCAAAGAACTTTTGAAATTAATCAAAGCTTCCATGAAATTTTTTATAAAATCAATATATATTTACATTATTTCAAGATACAAAATGTAATGAATCACAATAGATTTGAGAATTGAACATAAAAACAAGTTAGAACACAAAAATCAAGCTAACAAAATAAGATCAAAGCATAGACAACAACACAATTATGTGGAAAAAAGAATAAAAACACTCAAATTGATGAATAAAAATAACTTAAACTTGAATTTAAACACAAAATTGGCAAGAAGCAACAAAATTAACTAAAGAATAGTAGAAACAAAGATACAATAGTTGTAAAAATAGCAACAAAACCTAATGAAAAATACAAAAGAAAAAAATCAAACAATATAGCAAAGAAATGAAGAACACAACTGAAAAATTAAGAAACCTTTGCTTTGATACCAAATATGAATCTATACTATTAAATTAGCCTAAAATTCCAAACTAAACCAAAAAATAAGGATAATCATGTCACACTTCAAAACAAAGAAGAAGGGAAGCGATAAGTAAGAAATTCTCACTTATCAAAGGATCAACATCCTTTATAGTGTGATTCTTCGTCACTTATCACTTCCTTTTTGCTTTATTTTGAAATATGATATGATTGTCCTTATTTTTCAGTTTGGCTTTTCAATTTTTAGATGATCCGATAGTATATATTCACATCACGTGTTACACCTTATGGAATAAAAACTAATAATTGGATAATCAATTTTGCACTAAAAATATTAGAATTTTGAAATAGTAAGATACTTTAAAATATAAACATTAGAAGTGCTTGGATTTGTTAATATGAATTTAAGAACTAATGGATTTATTCAAAATTTAGTATGCAAACCACATTATGTGTAAGGAAGTAGCAAAAATTTAATTTTTGATATATGTATTATTATTGCACTCTTGTATGTGGACCGTTATTCTAATAAATGGTATAACTAGTTGAGATATTAAAAATAGATATTTGTTGCACTATTGAGTGTGGTTTCATAAAATGAATTGGTCAAAGAAAGTTCGGAGGAATTATTTTTCCTTTCCCATTTCTCCCTTAAAATAAGCTGATTACACCTTCATAAAACCTTTGCCCTTTTAATATTTTGCACATTTCCTCTTCATTTATTTTTCTTCTTTAACTCTTCACTCCAAGGACCATATTTGTAATGACCTTGAATTAGTACAATAATAAAATATATATATATAATAAAAAAAATTTATTGATATTGTAATGAGTGAAAATTTACTTAGAAACCTAAGAATATATTTTTGAAAATTTCACTTAGAAATTTATTGAATTTCTGTACCCGGTAAAGTGAAAAAGTGAGAAAGTGAGTCAAAATTATAGTAAATTAATTCAAAAAAATTAATGGATGATCAAAAATAATTTTCAAAGCTCAAAAATGGTTATGGGAAGTAAAAATAAAATTTTTAAGATATTTAGAAGCCTAGGGGTGAAAATGTAAAGAAAATAAGTAATTCGGGGCCGAATTGTAATAAACCCTTTTATCTTTTTAGCCTTTTTATTTTTTTTTGTATAGGTTGGGTTAGCCCATGTTCTTTTCAGACCCAAATGTGAAAAATTAAGGTCCAAATTCGTGATCCAACACTAGCCCAAACTTCCAAGGGAAGCCAAGGACCAAAATGAAAGAAAATGGTAAAATTTGGAGGCAAAAGTGTAATATTTAAAATTTTTTAATTTGTGTCTCATTTTTATTGGTTAAAACATGATTTGATGGTCTGAAACTCAGCTACTTGGACATCCTATGCAGCTCCCCAAGTGTCCCCAAAATCCAAGGCAAATTTAATGTTGAAATTGATGAAAATTGTAGAATTTTTCTAGAAACTCTTTAAGCAATTTTTTTATAAAACAAAAGAGGCTTAGCAACAGAAAATTTGCTGCTCCTCTCCAGCAAAAAAACGTGACCACATAAGAGAAGCAACAAGGAAAGCTAGACAAAGTAGATTCAAGGGAAATTGGCAAGTTAAATAGGTAGATTTTAATACCCCTAAACTCTTGTGAAATTCTTCTTCCTCTTAACTCTAAAATTTGATTTTTATTTCCTTGAATTCATCTCCCTCTCCCTTAGAATTCAGATTTGAAAAGAGGAAGAAAGAAGTAAGGATTTAAGGTGAGTAATAGCTTGTTATACATTTTATGAATTTCTAATGCTGGATGGTCATGATGAAAATGATTCCTTGGACATGATTTATGTTAGTTGTTGTGATAATTAGTTCAACATGATTTGAACATGTGATGATGTTGTTGGAAGTGAGTATTTGGATCATGAATAATGAGAATGGAAGTGGTTTTGGCTGTTGCAAAGAAATTGTTAATATTACGTTGGAAATGGTATCAAGAAGGGTGAAAAATGCTGTTGAAATTCTGGTTGGTGAATAGTCACGTGGAACCTAGGTGATTTATCGTCAAAAAATTTTATTTTTGATATCTTAAGGTCTCTTATGATGTGAGGTTGAATTCCGGAAATTTTGAGGATTTTTAGTAACTTTTAGGTATTTTAGAAGAATTTCCTAAACCAGCTCATCAGTGCTGTCCAGGAATAGGGCACTTTCACGTTGGCTTCTGTTTTCGAATTTCTTTGGACATAAAATGATCATGAAAAATCGTGAAAAAATTTAGGAAAACCAATTAAGATGTTATTAATATTTTGTAAAATTTTTATGGCAATCGGAGATGAATTGGTTACCCAATAAAATGGTGAAAATGAGCTGTTCATGACAAAACCGAATATGCCCAGTCTTGTTCACGAAAATTTTAGGAGTACCAAATGGTTGAGAAAAATTCTAGAAAAATTTTTATGAATCACTATGATTGTAATGTAGTATGGATTAAAATTTTAGTAATAGGAAATTTTATTTAGTTCTTCAAATAATTCCTGCCCTTATGCTGCTTAGATAGGGTCTATATAAAAAAATATTTTATGTGACATGAATTGTTTAATTTGTGGGTATGACATATGAATTATTTAATTTGTATACATGAATATCCTTTAGGGTTTGATATGAGAATGAGCATAGAAGGATAAATGAAGCATAAAACACTTACGGCATAGTTGGTATTTTGACACATTCCTCGAGGAAAATTGTGGTTGATGCATGTGGCGTCCCACAATTGTTTATTCTACTTACAAAATGTGGGAGGGAGAAAACATCCTTCGCATAGAAGGAGAGGAGCGGTAAGTAGTGGAGGGAAAAGGTTGGTGGCCTCGGGCCTAGGGTGGCGGGGGATAAGGTTGGACCGAAGATATAAGGTGACATTATATACCAACTAATGCCATTCCTCAAACAACGTAATATCTAAATTTGAGCTTTTAATTAGAAAAGCAACCTTAAATGGGAAAATCAAAAAAGGACAATAACAGGTTATTACTCACTGAGTATATTTATACTCATTCTATATTTTCTTTAAACTGTCTTTTCAGATAAAGACCATGGATCTGTGGACGCGCGGTAATACTTACAGAGGATATGCCACAACACCCCTTGGAACGTATGGAATAGAGTTGCATATAGAGATCCGGGTCACTCCTAATGAAATAAATATTTTGTATCATATGGACTATTAGCCTATGGACAGGGAGCCAAATATCCTTGATATTTTCTTCCCACTAGTTTTGGTCACCCCGAATGACGATTCTGGGAGCAACGTGACACCCTTAGGGCCCATAACACCTAGTTCCAGTTCTCTTCCAGAATCTGATCTGGAGGAGGAAGGCCCTAATCGGGTTAGTGAGTCAGATAACTAGGTTTAAAGTATTTAAAATTATAATGGACTTATCTTTGTAAATATTTTTGTGCTGTTATATGTATATTATTTTAGTATTTTAACTCTTTATTACCTACTTTCTTTCAGTGCGCCCTAATATTATTTTTATAAGTGTATGCAATATTGTGCTGTCTTTAGAGGCTAGTAAGGATATCTTATTAGTGTGGAATGCTAATTGGATATCTTTATGCCGATCACGATTAAAGCATGTCGGGTCGTGACAATATCATCTCATCTCTTCATTGTCAATCTTGAGCAAATAAGATAATAATCTTGTGGCATTTTAAAATTCTACATATTTCCTTGTTGTATTCTTCCCTTTTTACATGAAGGATTGCTACAAAACTTGTAGAGTTTGGATTTTGAAAGTGTTGAGCCCTAGCTTGAGATGGGGCTATCAATTACAATGTGAATTCTACAAAGGTTTCATTACACATTTCCATCATCAGTAAAGGGTTACTATAGTTGTTGTCTCTCTAAAGTTGAACCTTCAATTTTGTACCACCTAATATTCTTCCATTCATCATACTAATGATAGCTTATGTAGTTTTCAAGGAATCATAAATAAGACAACCTACAAATTGTTGCTTTGCCCACCAAATACAAGTTTTCATGCATACTTAATCTGATTTGATGTGCTCTCTTCTATTTTAATTCTACTAATGTAACTATCCTAGCTTATACAAATTGATTTTCTTCTAAATTTTTAAAAAACTTATGGCAAATTTTTTGAACAAATTTTTTTAATTGAAATATCTAAATCTTTAATAGAAAATTTTTCATGAATATTTAATAGAATTAACCTTTAAAAAGGGAGGGATTATGACCTTTACAATAAAATAATAATTAAAGGGTCATCCTACTAAGGCCATAGTTCATAATTGACCAATAGCTATAAGCTAGGGTATGTTAGGTCTTGCTAGGTACTTATAGCATTTAACTCTATAAACAAAATGTATTAGAAGTGAATGCAAATGGTCCCTCATGGTTCCAAGACATGGATAAGCATGGTGTCCTCAAATATTGGTATCTTGACGATCTAGTTGAGTACCTAAAATTTTAAAAATACATTAAGAAGTTGTGCCCACATAATGAGTAACTCATTTAGGAAAACACACACACACATATACACATGTATGTCTCTTTCTCTCTCATTCTCTCTATATATATACTTATTTGAACATAATCATATGTATTGGTCATCAAAGAAATAGTAAAAGCAATACAATACTTAGCATATGAACATATATGATCCAAGTATATAAAATTATGTCTTACTGATAAGCCATCTCATGTAAAATGTATCACTTTCACATAATCATAGATTATCTCAAAAGTCCACCCTTCACACAACCACTCTTATGCATTGCCAACTATACAATACACCCTCATACTTAATAAATGCATAAATGCACCTAAATTCTATGTGTTTCATCACTTATTTACTTAGTATTTTGTACAAATTGATTGAAAAGGATACTTAGACACTCTATATTTTGTTTTCAGGTCTTGAAATGACACATATGAGCATTAAAAAAGGATCCGGAAGCAAAACCATTCAAATTGTGAAGAATTGAAGCAAATTTGTTCACTTGACAAAGAACACGGGGTATGGGAACCCCATGTTTAGGGCCGTGTTTCATTCTGGATTGCTTCAAGGCTTCACTAGACTGCTCAGAGAAGAATACGAGAGAAAACACAGGCCGTGTTGGACCCCGTGTATCATACTATCCTGCAGTTCTGAGGTAAACACGGGGAGTGTCACACCCTGTGTAACATGCTGATCAGTCTTCGTTGAAGAACACGGGGTACAACATGGGACGTGTTCTACCCCGTGTACATTACTGCTTGACACTTCAGAGAAGAACATGGGGCGTGTCGCACAACGTGTTTCGTGCTGCTTAACTTTCACTGAGAAACACGGGGTACAACACGAGCCGTGTTTGACCCCGTGTACATCACCAATATAAGTTTTGCACGAAATTTTGAAAGGGGGGAGGAGGAGAAACCAAGAATTAACAAGAGGAGCTACTGGGAGAAACCCTAGGGGAGACCAAGGGCACCATCTAACGTGGATTCAAGCAAGGAATTGAAGAATCAAGCAAGAAATTTGTAGATCTTCATGAATTGTTTGACTTCCCTCTCTGTTTTCTGGTTTTCTTCTGATTTTGTAATGTTTTCACACTAAACCCTTGTGCTCAGCTTGGGTGAACTTGTTCATGAAGTTATGGAATTGAATTTATATAATCTAGCTTGATTTACTGTTGAATTATGATTTGATTATGTTGTTTTGTGCTTGAGCAAACCAATATATTCGGAATATTGGATTTGTGTTATGGATTAATTGATTCTAGGTTGAAATGACCAATTAATTAATCGGACCTTGCATGATCATTGGGAATGTCAATTAGACTTAGGAATTAAGCTAATTGGATTCTTTTGCACAAGATGAAATGTCCAAGAATGGATTCTAAGCAAAGTTAATGCAACCTAGATGAGTGATTACTAGAGTAATTCTGGGCACTTAATCTCTTGGTTAGTAGCTAGTAGCCTTGCAATGAGGTATAGCTTAATTTTAGTAATCCAGCAATCTTAATTAATAGTAAACCAAGTTAGAGAATTATATTCATTTCATAATGAAATGTACAAGGGATCCTTAAGCTGAGTACGCTTTTATTACATTGAATCAAACTTTATTTTTGATAGCTAAGCTCTATTTTACATTTCACTCTTGATTCTCAAAATCAATTGATCTGCCTAGATAATTTTACTTGAGATTTCTCAACCTACAATCCCTGTGGAGAACGATAATCTTTTATACTATAACTCGACTTAACCCATGCACTTGCAGGATAGCGGTCAAGTTTTTGGCGCTGTTGTCGGGGATTGTATCCAGTTGTTATTAACAGCAAGTTTTGAGTGAATTAGACTAGGCAATTCATTTTCTTTTAGTTCTTAATTCATCTTGATCAGATTTTCTTATTTCTATTCAATTTTTCTTTCTTACCTTGTTCTGTTCTAGTGTTACCTATTCATTTTGCAGCAAATCTTTGTATATACGAAGGAGAAGTCTTGAAGGAATTCTTGACTTAGATCCAGAAATTGAAAGAACTCTACATAGGAAAAGAAGAGAGCAAACATCAGTTCACATTCAAGAAGCAATTGACCCTGAACCAATTATTGAACACATGGATAATAGATCTCTTAGAGAGTTTGCAGCACCCAATGCCACTAGTCTTCAATCCAGTATAAGAAGGCCTGCTGTTGAGGGTAATAACTTTGAATTGAAGCCAGCTTTGCTGTCTATGGTGCAGCAAAACTAGTTTGGTGGATTGCCAATAGAGGATCCCAACCTCTATATCCAGATTTTCTTAGAATACTGTGATACAATCAAGATCAATGGTATAGTAGCGGATGCTATCAAGCTTAGGCTCTTCCCATTCTCCTTAAGGGATAGAGCAAGAGCTTGGTTACATTCATTACTAGCTGGATCAATCACAACATGGGAAGAGCTACTGAGGGCTTTCCTATCAAGATACTTTCCTCCAAGCAAGACTGCCCAATTAAGGAATGAAATCACTACGTTTTCTCAGAGAGAAGGAGAATCTTTGTTTGATGCTTGGGATAGATACAAGGAACTGTTGAGGCTGTGTCCACATCATGGGTTAGAGAAATGGCTAGTTCTTCATACTTTCTACAATGGTTTGAACTACAATACTAAGCTTACTGTGGATGCTGCTGTTGGAGGTGCCTTGATGAATAAAAGGCTGGATGAAGCTTATGAATTGATTGAAGATATGGCTTTGAACCATTACCAATGGTCAAATGAGAGGGGACCTTCAAGAAAAGCAGCAAGTAAGTATGAATTGGATGCTTTTAACCATTTGTCTGCTAAAGTAGATGCACTAGGAAGCCTAGGTAGCAAGGTAGATGCACTTATGGCTAAGTTTGATAAATTTTATGTTAACAATGTAAATGCAACAGGTGCTACTGACATTCCTTGTGAGATTTGTGGAATTACAGGGCATATGGCAGCTGAGTGTACATTGGGACAAGATTTTACTAAGCAAATGAATTATGTGAATAACAGTGGATTTAGACAGAAAAATTCCAATGAACCATTTGAAAACACTTACAATCCATCATGGAGGAACCACCCAAATTTCTCCTACAAGCCCACCCAGCCATACAACACACAAACTACCCCCAATAGACCACCACCACCCGGTTTCCAAAACTAAAGACCATATAACCCACCAGCCTAAACCTCTTCTACTACCAAATTAGAAGGCCTCTTGGAAAAATTTCTCATTTCTCAAGAGAAGACTAATGAGGAGTTTAGACAGCATGGTAAAGCCATGGAAGATTCAATTAGGCAATTATCCTCCAAAGTAGATTCATTGGCCACTCATGGAAAGATGTTGGAAACTCAAATAGCTTAACAAGCTTCTGCATCTTCTTCTAGAGCTTATGGCCAACTCCCTGCTTAACCTGAATCAAATCCAAGGGAGCATTGCAAGGCAATAACTTTTAGGAGTGGAAGGTTATTAAATGATCTAATTGCCACTCAAGAAAGTGAAAAAGAAATAAGTGTGGGGGAAGTGCAAAAAGAAAGCAAAAAGGCCTCAATTCCTATTGAAGCTGAAGAGAAAGATGGGGAATTACCAGAAAAATCAAAATATGTCCCTCCAGAACCATACAAACCGCCTATCCCTTATCCTCAAAGATTAGCCAAGGCTAAACTTGATAAGCAGTTTGGAAAGTTCTTGGAAGTTTTGAAGAAGCTGTACATTAATATCCCTTTCACTGATGCTCTTTCACAAATGCCGTCATATGCTAAATTCTTGAAGGACATTCTCTCAAACAAGAGGAAGCTAGAGGAGCATGAAACTGTAGCTTTAACTGAGGAGTGTAGTGCCATTATCCAGAATAAGCTACCTCCTAAGCTAAAGGACCCAGGCGGCTTCTCCATTCCTTGTGTGATAGGAAATGTTCCAATTGATCGGGCATTGTGTGACTTAGGAGCGAGTGTAAGCCTTATGCCACTGACGGTTGCAAGGAGATTGAACATAGAGGAGATGAAGCCCACCACAGTTTCTCTTCAACTAGCCGACCGTTCAGTAAAATATCCAGTAGGTATTCTTGAGGATATACCTATCAAAGTTGGTAAGTTTTTCATACCTGTTGATTTTGTTGTGCTTGAAATGGAAGAGGATTCACAAATCCCTATCATTTTGGGTAGACCATTTTTAGCCATTGCTGGTGCTTTAATTGATGTTAAAAATGGTACACTTTCATTATCCGTTAGGGATGAAAAGGTTGAATTTAATTTGAATGAATCAATTAAATTACCTGTTTGTGAAGACTCAATTTGCAGGGTAGATGTGCTAAACAAAGCTGTGAAAGAAAACCTTCTAAAGGGGAGCCTCTAAGATCCTCTTGAAGAATGTCTAGTCACAAAAGGAGTGATTGAAGATGAAGAAACTGCTGCATATGCACAGTTTTTGGAAGCAAGCCCACCACTTCCCCTCCCTGAAGCAGTAATTGAACAATTGGAAATGGAGTCTAACAAAACCACCACTGAGGAAGACACACCACCAAAGGTAGAATTGAAACCTCTCCCATCTTCCCTCAGGTATGAATTTTTAGGACCCCATTCCACTTATCCTGTGATAGTTAATGCAAATCTAACTGCTATAGAAACAGAAAAATTACTTAGGTAACTTAGATCTCATAGAAAAGCTTTGGGGTATACAATTTTTGATTTGAAAGGGATTAGTCCTTCTATATGCATGCATAAGATATTGATGGAGGAAAATAATAAGCCCTCCATTGAACATCAAAGAAGGTTGAACCCCAATATGAAAGAAGTTGTGAAGAAGGAAATAATGAAACTGTTAGATGCTGGGGTAATTTACCCAATTTCAGATAGTCAGTGGGTTAGCCCGGTTCATGTTGTGCCTAAGAAAGGGGGGTTAACTGTGGTAAAAAATGAAAACAATGAGCTAATTCCCACTAGGACTGTCACGGGTTGGAGAATGTGCATTGATTATAGGAAATTAAATAAGGCAACCCGAAAAGATCATTTCCCTCTTCCCTTCATTAATCAAACTTTGGAAAGGTTAGCTAAGCATTCACATTTCTATTATTTGGATGGCTATTCTGGTTTCTTCCAAATTCCTATACATCCAAATGATCAGGAAAAGGCTACATTTACATGTCCTTATGGTACTTTTGCATATAGAAGAATGCCTTTTGGTCTGTGTAATGCTCCTGCTACTTTTCAGCGTTGTATGATGGCTATCTTCTCTGATTTTATTGAAAATATCATGAAAGTTTTTATGGATGATTTTTCTGTATATGGCACTTCCTTTGATAACTGTTTGATCAATTTATCTCAAGTGTTACAGAGATGTGAAGAGGTAAATTTGGTTCTCAATTGGGAGAAATGCCATTTTATGGTGAGAGAAGGGATTGTTCTTGGCCATCAAGTATCTGAACATGGGATTGAAGTAGACAAGGCCAAAGTGGACATCATAGAGAAATTGCCTCCCCCAAATTCTGTAAAGGGAGTGAGGAGTTTTCTAGGACACGCCGATTTTTACCGACATTTCATCAAAGATTTCTCTAAAATTGCTAAACCTTTGACTAACTTGCTTGCTAAAGATGTTCCTTTTGATTTTAATCAAGATTGTTTGGATGCATTTTACAGGTTGAAGAAAGCATTGATTTCCGCCCCAATTATGCAAGCACCGGATTGGAATCTACCATTTGAGGTAATGTGCGATGCTAGTGACTATGCAATCGGAGCGGTGCTTGGCCAAAGGAAGGATAGGAAGGTTCATGCAATCTACTATGCTAGCAAGACTCTAGATAAAGCTCAATTGAACTATGCCACAACCGAAAAAGAACTTCTTGCGGTAGTATATGCAGTTGACAAGTTCAGATCCTATTTGGTGGATTCAAAGGTGATAGTCTTCACAGATCATGCAGCCATCCGGTACTTATTAAGCAAGAAGGAAGCTAAACCTCATCTAATCAGATGGATTCTTTTGTTACAAGAATTCAATCTAGAAATTCGAGATAAGAAGGGTACTAAGAATGTTGTAGCTGATCATCTCTCAAGGTTGAAGTAAGAGTTTGGAGATGAGGAAGATAAGGACATGCCAATCAATGATTCCCTTCCTGATGATTATTTGTTGGCTGTCTCTTCTTTAGCCATCCCATGATTTGCGGATTATGTGAATTACATTGTGAGTGGAGTTTTACCTCCGGATGCGGGGTATCAAAAGAAGAAAAAGTTCTTGGCAGAGGTAAAGCACTACTTTTGGGATGAGCCTCTTCTCTTTAGAAGATGTGCAGATGGCCTGTTTAGAAGATGTGTACCTGAGGAAGAAATTGCAAGCATCTTGTTCCATTGTCACTCCTCTCCATATGGGGGACACTTTGGTGCTTCAAGAATAGCTGCGAAAATTGCCCAAGCAGGTTTTTATTGGCCGACTCTTTTCAAGGATGTTTACCATTATGTCACTTCTTGTGACCAATGCCAAAGGGTTGGTAACATATCAAAGAGACATAAGATGCCTTTAAACAACATTTTGGAAGTTGAAATCTTTGATGTCTAGGGAATTGACTTCATGGGACCATTCCCACCTTCTTGCAGCAACAGATATATCCTTGTGGTGGTTGACTATGTTTCCAAATGGGTGGAAGCAATTGCCACTCGCACTTGTGATGCCAAGGCCGTGGTTCGATTCTTTAAGAAGGTGTTGTTTCCTAGATTTGGCATACCCAGGGCTGTCATTAGTGATGGAGGGTCTCATTTCATTGCCCATCAATTTCAATCGCTCTTAAGAAGGTATGCAGTAACCCATAAGATCTCTACTCCATATCACCCTCAAACCAGTGGGCAAGTTGAGCTTTCCAATAAAGAAATCAAATCCATATTGGAGAAGACTATATCTAGATCAAGGAAGAATTGGGCACTCAAGTTGGATGAAACCTTATGGGCCTATAGAACTGCTTTTAAAACTCCCATTGGAATGGCACCATTTCGGCTTATCTATGGCAAGCACTGTCACCTACCAGTAGAGTTGGAACACAAGGCGTATTGGGCAATCAAGTTGCTTAACTTTGATTTACAATCTGCTGGGGAGAAAAGGAAGCTCCAACTTCTTGAGCTTGAAGAATTGAGGAATGAAGCTTACAACAATGCCAGGATTTATAAAGAAAGAACAAAGGCTTGGCATGACAAGCGTATTCTTCGAAGGGAATTTCAAGAAAGAGATTTGGTGCTGTTATTCAGTTCAAGATTCAAACTCTTTCCAGGGAAGCTTAAGACAAGATGGACTGGACCGTATCTTGTGAAGAAGGTGTATCCGTTTGGAGCTGTGGAAATTTGGAGTGAAACCACCGGTAATTTCAAAGTAAATGGCTAGAGATTGAAGCATTATATTACTGGGCCACCACTAATGGAAGCTCCAAACTGATAAAGAAACAAGGGTCGAGCTTATGACCTTAAACAAGCGCTTCTTGGGAGGCAACCTAAGCTTATTTTTATGTTTTCTAGCTTTTAATTCTTAGTTCTCTACTTTTCAATCTAAGTTTCTGAGTAGTTGAGGAATTTAAGTCATGAAGTGTTGCTTTAAGATGTTCATTTTTGCATATGGTCTCTGTCTTTGAGGTAAATTAGGCATGAATGTATGTTTGTTGTCTGTTTTCTTGCACAGAGGGCTTAAAATGAAGTCCAGTGAGAAACACAGTGTAAACACGGGCTGTGTACTACCCCGTGTTCCTCACTGTCTAGCCAATTTAAAAGAACTTGTGATTTTCATCGCAGTCCAGTGAGAAACACGTTAATGAACACGTACCGTGTACAACCCCGTGTTCCTCACTATCTTATTCACATAAAAACTTTGTGATTTTCACGGAAGTCCAGAGAGATACAAGGTGTTGAACACGGGTAGTGTCCTACCCCGTGTACCTCACTGGTTGAACCAATGATGAGGACTTTTGAACATGAGCATTCCAGAGAGAAACATGGGGTACAACATGGATCGTGTTAAACCTCGTGTACTATTGCGCATTTTGTTAGTGTCATTCAGAGAGAAATACCCCGTGTACAATTGCGAGGATTGTTAACATGTTTCAGAAAGAAACACAGGGAATAACACGGGGTATGTCAGACCCCATGTAAGTTTGCGAAACCCAGAGCACTCATCCGCAGAGAAACACGGGGTACTATACGGGATGTGTTTGACCCTGTGTTCCTGTGCAGGCGAGCTTTTAATGGGCAAAAACCCAGATTTTTCCAGATTTTCCCGCATTTTCTTCTTTTTCCTCGCTACCTTAACCTCTCTCCTTGAATTTTCGCACACCATCTCGCCAAAATCCACCAATTAAAGTGCTTGATTTAGCCATTTGAAGTTGTTTTGCTGTTTGATTTGCAATTTAATCAGTTGAAAGTTGAGATTTGGATTCTTCTTGTCATTTCAACACGAACTTAGGGTTTTCTTCTTCATTTCACGAGATCATGTCTAAAAGGAAAAAGATCACTACTAGGAAGACTACCAAGGGTAGTACATCTAGAGGGACCTCTTCTAGAGGACCTACACACTCATTCTTGGAGTTTACTGAAAAGGCTCACATTCAAGCCTATGATAGACACAAGGATAGGTCATTTGTGGAGGGGAGATACTTAGACTGGGCAGTACTGAGAGAGTTTGGACTGGAGGATGAGATACGTAAGCTTATCAGTGTTGGAGCTTGGGAGACTTTCTTTGATATTAGAGAGCCTACCTACAGGGAGCTCACTTTGGAGTTCCTTAGCACTTTCTATTTGGAGAGGTATTTCGGGACGGTTGACTCAGCTGATACTGTTCAGTTCCGTCTAGGAGGAGTTGCTTATTCGATGAGTGTGACCCAGCTTTCTGTTCACCTAGGCCTTTATTCTGTGGAGTTTGTGACTACTCCAGAGTACCAGGACATGTTGGTAGGATTGCCCCATGGGACCTAGGAGTGGCGGGTATGGACTGACATAGCCACTGGGAACACCTATGATCCCACCAAGAGTAAGGCGTCTAGCCTTAGGAGGGTTGCCTGGCGTGTGCTCCACTCTATCTTTAGTCACACTTTGAGTGGACGGGGGCACAGTCATAGGGTTGTGAGCACTTCAAATATACTTTTCCTATACAGCATGATTGAGAGGGTGCCCATTCACATCGGAGGAGCATTTGCCCACTTCTTCTCGGCCCAAGCATCAGATAGGAGAGCTGCGAGTATAGCTGCTGGTCCGTATATCACTCGACTAGCCAGGCGGTTAGGAGTCTTTGACCGGCCGTATGGTTCCCTGACCATAGTTTCACACATGGCACCCCTTCGAAGGGGCATTCTTATAGCTATGGGGATCCAGCCTGTGCAGCAGCAGCAGTAGCAGGAGCAGCATATTCCAGGAGATGATCCAGCTCCTGATTTTGGTCCATCATCTTCTACGGGGAGCAGAGTTCTGTCCAAGGCCTATTTTCGAGATATTCTATCTGGTCAGCAGCAGATTCTGGCTGAGCTCTGGCTGATATCTGAGTGTCAATTGAGGATCGAGGGACTTTATGATGATTTGGACAGGCGCTCCAGACACATCGAGAGCATGGTCGAGCCCCTATTCCACCTTTTCCATCCCTCATCCCCAGCTGACCCGGACCCTCCTACACAGTAGCCTGGATTGGATTGTTTACTTAGCTATTCTGTTTTCTGTTTACTTATTCTTCACCTTTATTTCCATTTATCTTGGTCTGTACATATATTGACTATGCACTTTCATTTACTTGATATTATATTACCTATTTCTCTTTTATTTTCTTGCACTTCTCATATTAATGTCTATAATAACTAACAGTCTATTTTTCTAGTATTGTCTATTCTTTCTTCTAGATTCCAGCCTCCTCTCTCTCTCTCCTGCTCTATCTCTACTTCTGGATCTCCCTGCGATATACTGAGCCACCATACTCCACATGTCAAGGAAGTTTCAGTCCCCTAACTATTATCTGTCTCTTTTCCCATTTACTATTTTGTACATTAAGGAAAATGTCCAATTTTAAGTGTGGGGGAGCAGTGTTTTGCAATGTTTTGCACTTGAACTTGCTTGATTGATTTAGAGTACTGAAATTTGCTCCAATTTCAATGATATAAAAAAATATGATATAAAAAAAATAATGTGTAAAATAAAAAAAATGTGTAAATAAAAATATATATAAAAAAATTAAAAAAAAAATTAAGGCAATCTATTGAATAAAGTGATTGATTCATGCCTTGTTTCTTTAATGAATATTTGGCAACCTAGTAAGAAAAATCTAAAGCTTGAAGCTAAGAGTAATGAGCATAATTGACCCTTGTGAGATTTGAGCCTTTTGAGCAATTTTCACATTAGAAATCAAAGCTCATTTTTCTTCTTGAGGGATTATGCCATCACTCTTGACTTTTTGCTCTAGAACTTGCATTTACTCTTTTTGAGGCTACATTTTATGTATTCTACATGTCAAAAATGATGAGGCCATGTTTCTCTACCCTTTTTATTTGCTTGGCTTATTTGAATCCTTTTCTTTAATTTACCCTAAACTTTTTAGCTTTTTCCCTAGTTAGCCACCTTGAGCCTTGGACCCTCATTTCTAGCCTAGCCACACCATGTACATCCAAAGCCACTGCCCAAGTGAACTTGAACCTTAGAGTTTAAGGGAACTTAGACACATTATATGAGTTTGGCTATCTTAGAGGTCCTTACTTAGTGCTGCTAGTTGGATAAGTTGATTTATAGCTTTGGATGTTAAAAAAAACAATCAAACAAATAATAATAAAAAAAGCAACAAAACACCATAAAATAAATGGTGTCAAATAAATAATTTGGGGAAGAAGAAAAGGAAGAAAAGCTTGTTGGGAATAAATAAAAAAAATGTGTTGTGTTTGCTGATTAATTTGTAAAAAAAGAAAAAAAATGATGAAAATCAAAAGGAGAAGAATGGAGGTTAAAGCAAGGATAGAAGTAGGGTATTATGTTAAGCTGAGTAATGAAACTCGACAATGGTCAAATTCATGACCAATGTGTCTTTTTCCTACAAACTTAGGGTTCTATCACTTTTCATCCATGATGTTCCTTTCCCTTATCCTTACCTTTTTCCCTAATAAAGTCCTCTGATTTGCATGCATTTTACATTATAGTAGTGGAGATTAGAGTTTGTACAAGCATATGGTAGCATTAAGTCATGAGCTAATTGACTTCAGAGTAAACACAAGCCTTATTTTGGGTGTGAGAGTAAACACTTTACCTGTGAGGCTATTCTCTTTTGCTTCTATATTGAGGATTGACTTGTTTAGTTGCTTTATTTTCATTTAGTTGCTTGGCATGACTTGATCCTAATCATTGATTTTTTGAATGATTTCCTGATTATATATTAAAAAAAAGAGAAAAAAGAAGAAAAAGAAGAGAATAAAAATTGGAGTAGATTTTCTTGTTCTCTTACTTCCTTGCTCAAGGACGAGCAAGATTCAAGTGTGGGGGAATTGATAAATGCACAAATGCACCTAAATTCTATGTGTTTCATCACTCATTTACTTAGTATTTTGTGCAAATTAATTGAAAAGGATACTTAGATGCTCTATATTTTGTTTTCAGGTCTTGAAATGACACATATAAGCATTAGAAAAGGATCTGGAAGCAAAACCATTCAAATTGTGAAGAATTGAAGCAAATTTGTTCACTTGACAAAGAACACGGGGTATGGGAACCCCGTGTTTAAGGCCGTGTTTCATTCTGGATTGCTTCGAGGCTTCACTGGACTGCTTAGAGAAGAACACGGGAGAAAACACGGGCCGTGTTGGACCCCATGTATCATACTGCCCTGCAGTTCTGAGGTAAACACAAGGAGTGTCACACCCCGTGTAACATACTGATCAATCTTCGTTGGAGAACACGGGGTACAACATGGGACGTATTCTATCTCGTGTACATTACTGCTTGACACTTTGGAGAAGAACACGGGGCGTGTCGCACAACGTGTTTCGTGCTGCTCAACTTTTGCTGAGAAATACGGGGTACAACACAGGCCGTGTTTAACCCCGTGTACATCACCAATATAAGTTTTGCGCGAAATTTTGAAAAGGGGGAGGAGGAGAAACCAAGAATTAACAAGAGGAGCTGCTAGGAGAAACCCTAGGGGAGACCAAGGGCACCATCTAATGTGGATTCAAGCAAGGAATTAAAGAATCAAGCAAGAAATTTGTAGATCTTCATGAATTGTTTGACTTCCCTCTCTGTTTTCTGGTTTTCTTCTGATTTTGTAATATTTTCACACTAAACCCTTGTGCTCAGCTTGGGTGAACTTGTTCATGAAGTTATGGAATTGAATTTATATAATCTAGCTTGATTTACTATTGAATTATGATTTGATTATGCTGTTTTGTGCTTGGGCAAATCAATATATCCGAAATATTGGATTTGTGTTATGGATTAATTGATTCTAGGTTGAAATGACTAATTAATTAATCGGACCTTGCATGATCATTGGGAATGTCAATTAGACTTAGGAATTAAGCTAATTGGATTCTTTTGCATAGGATGAAATGTCCAAGAATGGATTCTAAGTAAAGTTAATGCAACCTAGATGAGTGATTACTAGAGTAATTCTGGGCACTTAATCTCTTGGTTAGTAGCTAGTAGCCTTGCAATGAGGTATAGCTTAATTTTGGTAATCCAGCAATCTTAATTAACAGTAAACCAAGTTAGAGAATTATATTCATTCCATAATGAAATGTACAAGGGATCCTTAAGCTGAGTACGCTTTTATTACATTGAATCAAACCTTATTTTTTATAGCTAAGCTCTATTTTACATTTCACTCTTGATTCTCAAAATCAATTGATCTGCCTAGATAATTTTACTTGAGATTTAGTTAGTACTCAACCTACAATCCCTGCGGAGAATGATAATTTTTTATACTATAACTCGACTTAACTCGTGCACTTGCGGGATAGCGATCAATACTTGTGTTAGCAACCAATTTCTTAATATTTGTATAGATTATTTTTCCATGGAAATCTTAAACTATGCCACTTCATGTGTTGGAATCTCTTTACCCACTTCACATATTATATAATTAATATCACGAATTCCATTATTAACACAATATTCAACAACAACATATGTTCATTTACACATATATCCTTAAATCTTAACCTTTCATATTGGGCACACAAGTTAAAATTATGATATGTATCTCATATTTATTAAACAATAAAAGTCATCCAATATAGCACACCATGGGCATATTTATGAGAATTTCCAATAATATCCCTCTAGGGCTGAGATACATTCAAGGCAACCTTAAAGGAGGATTCACCTGCATTATTTTTATTTGTTTTTATTTATCATCAATTTCTCAATTGATAAGGATACTTATAACTCCATACTTCTTGCCAATAACACTTCATGAAGGGATTCACAATTTGGAAGGCATCATTCATTTTCACTTACTAACATCAAATAAGGTTTCATGCACATTAAAAACTACTAATTTAATTTTCTTTTACATTTTTCTTCTAATTTTAGCCTCCATTTACATAGAGGCCAAAGCTATATCTTAGTTATTCTTTAGCATAATAATTTTTTGAATTTGGGAGAAAGATGAAGTGCTTATTAATAACAAGTCAATCAAAAATAAATTTTGAGTTTAAAGGGAAATACTCAAATAGAATTATGGGTTTATGATTAGGTCAACAGTCAAAGGATTGCACCTAGAAGAAAGGAATAAACTAAAAAGCACTTCCTTTCTTTTTCCATTTTAAAACTTGCTCCAAATCATTCTGATATAGAGTAACTCATTTTGGTAGGAGCTATAATCATTAAAGAACAAAATAGTCTCCTTGGTTTATGATCTGATGGAAACAACATCAAATAGCTAAATAGTTTCTGATAAAGAAAAATAAGGATGTTTATCTATAGGATTGTATCTCAATGCCAAAGTGCCCCACCAAATCTTCTTGACAATCATAAGCAAATAACTTTCACTTGCTAGATTGCATGGCACTTTTTATTGACCACTTGAAAGCAAACTAGCCAAGGATTAGTCCCACAACACCTAAAAGATGAATATGTCAAGTGGCAAGATAATAAAAAATACTATAAAAGATAATCAATCGTGGCAGCCAAAACCCAACATATCAAATACAAGCATGAAGTGCATAAAGGTAAAACATGCAATGTGAACAAATGCAGACAAATGGCATTAAAATCAATTAAAATTTAGGACATCATAAATTTAAGAAGGATTACTTCTATTATTCATTTAAAGCCTTCTTATAATGTTGGAAGTATGTAAAGAAGACACGAGTTGCATACTTTCTAAGCTAATGCCAAGTGATCATCAAGGCCATTGAGCATTGCCCTCTAAAGAGCATTCTAAACCAAAGCTCACCAAATAGGAGTAGACATTTTTTTTAAGTTAGTTTTAGTCTGAGTGGAATTTCACTACCAAAATACATCAACAAAATGATAAAAATTCAATAATCATAGCTATATGCTTAGCTACTTATGCTAGTCAAGTTGCCTTGGTCCAAATTATAAGAAAGACTCCAAAACAATGAAAAATTAGAAAAATAGTACACAACTCATAATGATCTCAAATTAGGCTGCAAGATCTTTATCTTAAGCTTGATTTATCTTCCCAAGTAGAGTTATTTGCTTAGTTAATTAGTGTTCAAGGCTAACTTATGACATTTTCCTCTACTTAGTTGGTCAACGTCTTTGAAGACTATGCTACTCAAAAGGCTTGAATCTATTACTTGAACTGTAAATCTTCTTCTTTCTCCTAGCTGATATTCTTATCTCCCAAACACCTTCATTTCACCAAATACTTCTTTCTAGGTTACCTCCTCATAATCATCACCCACTCTACTAGAATCTCTTTTATGTTCTTTAGCTTTTATTTGTTAAAGTTAATTTTTAGCTTAGTGGGTTAATTATAGGTTGGATCTTCAACATTTGGATTATTAGGCTTTAAGTTACTAATATGAATGACTAGATAAATTTATTGCCATTTAAGCAAAGCAATCATGTATATTACCTTTCTAACTTTTGCAATGATTGGAATTGGAGCCTCATGTTTACAAAGTAATTACTTATTTTTTGTCCTCATATTCTTTTGTCCTAATAGTAGTTTGATGAGGATAAGGTATCCCCCCTTAAACTCTAACTTTTAATGCCCTTTATATGCTTACTTCCTTATCTTTTCTAAAGCTTTCACAAAGTAAGCTTAGGTAACTTCAATATTTAGCTTCCAATCTTTAGTGAAATAGTATGCACTAAGATTCCTACCTTTATACAAATTGGACATGGTATAGGGTAAGAGTGGCTTTTGACCTATAATAATATCAATTTGACTTTTGTTAGTGGTAGAACTTTATTGAGCAATGAAACAAAAAGTGTACAACATCAACTAGTTATAGCTAATTCTTTTAATTAACACTACTAAAGTGCCTTAGGTATTCTTTAAGTAAGTTATTGAATCTCTCAGTTTGGCCATCATTTTAAGTATGATAGCTAAATAAGAAACTAAGTTGTAACTCAAAAATGTTGAAAAATTTTAACTAGAATGTCCTTGTGAAACAACTATCTCAATTACTTATAGTGTTCTAAGGCATTCCTCAATACTTTACAATAAACTCAAAAAATAACCGTGTTATCTCCTCTACTAAGCAATGCTTTGAATCTACAATAAAAGACCTATACTTCAAAAAGTGATCTACTACTACCAAGATAGTAGATAGATCCTTTACTTTAGGAAGGTAGAAAATAAAGTCTAGCAACATAATCTTCCATGGTCTACTAGGCTCTTACAATAGCTCTAAAGGTCCAGTGGCCTTATCTTAAATAACCTTATCTTATTGGTAAATTAAAGAGGTCTTCATGTAATCAATAACATTATTACGCTTCCATGGCCAATAGCAACTCTACTTTAGCAAAATGTATAATCTTTGCTAACCTCAATAACCTACCCATAAAATATCATAGCACTCCTTTAAAAATGCCTTCCTTGAGCCACCAACTTTAGGAATAATGAATTTTCTTAACTTTTCTAACAATATTCATAATGGTTTAGGCTACAAGATCTTTAGCAAGATTTTCCTTTATGCACTCCCACATCATTATAGTGACATAGCTTCAAGCCATACAAGCTATCAACATCATTGTTGCAAGCATTGCCTTGTAACTAAGGACATTTGCAACCTAGTTAGTATATCTCGCATTATGCTTGAACTCGAAATCAAATTCTGCTAGAAATTTTTACCATCGTCTTTACTTTAAGGTTAATTTTAGTTAAGTGAAAAAGTGGCTAACTGTGAAGTTGTCAATCTCCATACTTTTATGCAATAAATGGCTACTAGCATTTCTTTCTCCTATATTGTATATCTTTGCTTAACTTTTGACAGCTTATAAGTTTCATAGATAATAAGATAACTCTATTGAGTAAGACTTTACCTAATGCAAAATTTAATGTATCCATCTAAACTTCAAAAAGCTTGGATTAGTAAAATAAGCATGAAGTCTCTAGTCATAGTTAATTTTAAATCTTCAAATGTGGCTTGGCATTTCTTATTCCATTTATAAACTATATCTTTCTTAAGAAGGTCCATCAATGGTTCTGTCCTTCAGGAGTATCTCTCTAAAAATTGACAAGCCCTAAGAAAAATCAATTGAATCACATTTGTGGAAACTTTCCACTCTTAGATAACCTTCACCTGATGCATTCTTGAGCAAAAGAACATTCTCCCTTCTTCACATACAATTGATATTGTCTCAATTTCTTAAAAACCAATTATAGATGTGCAACATGGTCTTCCAATGTAAAACCAATTACGATAATGTCATCTAAGTAAACAACCATAAACTTATCTAGAAAGTCATGGAATACCTAGTTCATAAGAGTTCAAAATGTAGCCAAGGCATTGATCAACCTAAATAGCATCACCAAAAACTCAAAAGCCCAATAATGGGTGACACATATGATTTTCACTATATCCATTTTTACTACCCTCACTTGATAGCATCCTAATATTAGATTTACTCTCATGAAGTAACAAGTATTGCTTAATTGGTCAAACAAATCTTACACCAAAGGGATTAGGTACTTATTTTGCACTATCATCTTATTCAAAGCCTAATAATCCATACATAAATGGAAACTACTTTCTTGCTTCATTTGAAATAACACCAATGCTCCAAATGATACCTTAGATTGTTGAATAAGCCTTGTATCCAAAAGCACATTCAATTGTTTTTGTAACTTTGCCAATTTTAAAGGAGCCATTTTGTAAGGTCTTTTTGCATGGGATTTCACTCTTAATATTAACTTGATTTGGTGATCAATTTCCCATCAAGGAAAGCCATAGAGTTAATAGATTTGGCATAACATTTTCATACATTTTCAATGCACATTGAATTTCATGGAGCACCACTTTTCCTTTCCTATTTTCCTTGTCTCCCCATAATCATTGTTATAAATAATGGTTCTTGCTATGTTAGACCTTTCTTGAACTACATGGTTAACAAAAGTTCTATCTTTTTAGGTTATCTTAATTTGAACTAGCACCACACATGGGCTTTCCCCTATGAATAAAAGATAACTTGCTATAGGATTAGCATGACATGGTGCACCAAGCGGAACTCCATCCCTAATACTACATCAAAATCTTCCATGCAAGTAACCACAAAATTTACTCTTCTTTACTATGAGCTAAGCTTCACAATTGCTTGTTTAATCAATCTCCTAATGGTGAAGGCCTTGGAATTAATAACTTTCATATGACCTATGTCTTTCTCTAGGTTCAGACCTTACCTTTTAGTTTCCACTTTTAAGATGAAATTATGAATGGCACTACTATTCCCCTACTATTTGCCTTTTCACATACATAAGCCCTTGACTTAGGATCTTTTCCCCACTTTAGGTTCTTTTTCCTACTTTTAACTTGTTTCTTTAGTGTTCTAAGGATCCCTAATATGCTTATTCCCAAAATTGTTCCTATTCATTATCACAATCCTTTTCTTCCTTATTTTGATCTTTTGTAGAGATTTGCATTGCATTGGGACCATCTTTTTATGAGCAATCAACCATCTTGTGTGAACCTTTACATTGGATGTAGGCCAAAGGTCTCCTCTTTTTAGTGTTGTTAGCATTCTAAGATGATATTAGGTTACACTTTTGGCTCCCTTCTTATTGTCTCATCCCCTATTGTTACCTCTATTGGACTTGTTTGATTGTCATCCACTTCCACTAGAAGAAGATTCACTATTTCCTTATAACTTCTCATTAAGATTCTAAACATGGCAATTAGTTAACCATTTAGAAGCATCCAAAACAATAGATAACTCCTATACTTATTATCTTTGGAGATTAGTTCTTGCCTATGATTTGAGGCCCTCGAGAAAGAAAAACATCTTATCCTTTTCTAATATATCATGAATGTCCAATATCAAGGTAAAAGACTTCTTTATGTATTCACAAATGGCACTATTTTGTTTAAGGTCATTCTCTAGTAAAAATTGGAACTTTAACTTTTCTTACAAGTCTTTCCATGTATTGATAGTGTACCAGCCTACTAAAATATCTTTGTATTTTATTCTCCACCAAAGTTAACATCACCAATTAAGTACATAATTGTAGTTGTAACCATGGCTTCCCCTGAATTTAGCTTAATAGCATGAAAATATTGTTCCATGTTAAAAAGAAAATTCCCTAACTTTAGCATCTTGTGCACCTTTAAAAAAGCAAGGTTCAAGCATTCTCATATACCCATGCTCCAGTACTCCATAATTAAGGGTGTTGATTCCCTGAAGCTTGCATGAGAACACTTAGCCAAGCCTTCACATCAGCTAATTTAACTCTTAGATATTTAATTATGTCTCTTAAGTTACCTTTAGCATTGGCACTTGAGGCCTTTCGATTAATGCCAAAATAGGATCCTGTAGCTATAGCCTAAGTAGTAGATCCTTTATATTCCCTTGTTCTTTTAATGCATTTAGGAATATCATGGTTGACATTTCTTCAATAGCTCTATACAATTATTCCTTTTGCCTTATTTAACTATCTCGTTTAGCTATGCATGAAGTGTTCAACATGAATATTGTTACCTTTTAAATCCTATAACAATTTTGAAGTGATCTTTAAAGTAGGTCAAAACCTAGTCTAATATGAAATGTCACGAGCTGACAACATATTGACCATTTAAAAGCAAACTAACTAAGGATTAGTCCCACAGCACCTAAAGGTCAAACATATTGAACGATAATATAATAAAAGGCATGGTGAAAGATAAACAATTAAGGAAACTAAAACATGCACATGTTTGGGCAATGAATACACAACATATTGTATAAAGCATATTAAAGACAAGCATAAAGTGCATAAAGACATAACATACAATGTAAACAAATAGGGCTAGAACCTGATAAAATTTAGGCATCATAAATAAATGAGAGGTTACATCTATTATTCATTAAAAGATTGATTATAGTGTTGGAAATGTGTAGAGCAGGCACAAGCTACACACTTTAACCTCTAGACTAGTGCCAAGTGACCGCCAAGGCTATTGGGCATTCCTCTTTTAAAAAGCATTTTAAGCAAAACTTTATCTAACAAAAGTTGATATATTTTTTCTAAGTTGGCATTAAGGTTTTTCTCTTAACTATAAGTGGAATTTCACTTCCAAAATAGATAGAAAGATAAAAATCCAAGGATCACAATTGCTACTCACATTAGACAAGCTACCTTGGCCAAAATTATAAGAAAATCCCTAGATTGAGGAAAATTGAAAAAAATAGTGTATACGTTGAAATGATCTCAATTTTGAGATATAAGACCTTCATCCCAAGCTTGATTTATCTGCTGAGTTTTATCGCAAATGGAGCTTGTTTACCTAATTCATTGGTGCACAAAATTAACTTGTAACAACAATATTCCACATTTTTAAAGAATATTTTGATCAAAAGCTCACCTGACAGAAGTTAACATACTTTGCCAAGTTGTCATAAGCCATTTTTGTAATGCTTTGGATATCCAATTTGCACCAAAACACATTGACACAAGCATAAAAATATAAGGATCACATGTATAAGCTTTTCAAACCTTTCTAGATTCTCCAATCATGTTAAAATTACTAAGATACCCTCAAGTTTAGGAAAATTGATAAAAATAGTACATAAATCAAATTAATTCTAAATTTCAACCATAGGACCTCTATATTATGCCTATTTTTTACTAAGTCTTGCTCAAAATTGAGCACATTTACCTATTAGGCTATTACAACTGCCAATTTATGATAGTTAGGAAGTCATGTTTGCTTCCTTCATCTGCTATCGAAACAAATAAAAAATCTCAAAGAAAAATCATTTAATCCCATTTAAAAATAAAAAAAAGAAAAATTCAAAGGAAAAAACTAGCAAACCAACACATACTGATGATAACTTGGAAAATTTTTCTATATGCTTCCATTTGTCTAATACTTTCCAAATTCTCTTATACTCTTTTATTCTAAACAATTAAACTAGCAAAAAATTAAAAAAATAGAAAAAGAAGAAGTCTATAAAACTACTAGATTTTTTTATATACATATACTACATTGGTATAGCTAAGGTAGACTATAACACTTATAACTAAGTAAGGTTGCAGAAGTTCAGGCCTAAAATTACATATATATAGTATAGATGATCATATACCATATACATATTGATATCAAAGTTTTAAATTGTAGTATATTATGTGATATTACTATTGTAGACTATACTGCAACCACAAGTTTGCACCACAATGATTATATTTTTTCTTAATTTTTTGCATTTGTCTACATTTTTACTAATCACAGCAAAATCACAATTTAAAACCACGATTGATATAGTTGGAAGCTTGTAAAACAGAGTGAACTATTATATTAAAAGAGTGGGACCATGATATGGATGTTAATTTGCATGGCCTTAATCTCAATTCATTAGCAATAGTAAACTTAATAATTTATACAGCTTTTAACTTTTAAGCATTTTGGATATTGCTATTATTTCTAGTTGTAGATTGGACCTTTAGGGAGACACTATGTCAAAACACACAAGGCCTTATCTTTGGGGTGGATAATAATGATAGAAAAAATTTCGGAAGCCAAAGATGAGCTCCATATAGGATGCTAAGTGAGGTCTGTGATCTCTCTTATAAACATTAAATTTATCTACACTCTAATAATTTCCTTTAAATTATATTAAAAAAAACTAGAATATATCATGGTAAAAATAATAAACTATATGTTTGCCTTGAATTATATTATTTAACATGTAGAAAGCCTATTTAAGTTTCCATTTTCATTTTGAACAGAACTTCATGATGATACTCTACTTTTGTTTGCCAATAAGTAAGACATTCCTAATGCTATGAGTATTTCAGATATTGCATATATACTTAAACATGTTACTGAATCAATATAAAGGCTGACACACACTAGGGAATATAGATCCATGACAAAGAAATGGTCCATGTCTCATTAGAGAACAAATGATTACAATCAAATCATACTTTGTAGATTTCTAAGTTGTTTCAAATTAAAGAGATGCATTTAAGGTGGATAAACCACAATTGACTCATAGAATGAAGTAGAAAAATACCAGGATGGACAAATAATTAAATATATACATCTACTATAAAAATTAAACATACAATTGAAAAGTACTTAATCATATATTGGAAATGACTGAGTAATAGAAAAAACACCTAGAATGACAGTGACTTGACAAATGACTTTGTATTCCCTGCAAAATTTAGTAATCAATTTCTCTAATAAACTAAGGTTTTTAGCCCATACAAACACAAGAAATCAATCATTTAGATTACACATTGATGTTGCTTGAAATTGGGAAAAATCATTTTAAAAAAATGTGGGGCAAAATAAACAAGTAGTTAAATAGGAATAAAAAGTGTGCATAATCATTAAAATGTTAAAATCCAAATGACTTTCGTATAGTCTAAAATCAAAATTAAAAGAGATTAAGGTGGGAGTAAGGATTAACTTATAGTCCGTAATTGCAATACTATGCATATAGTTATGGATAACACTACTCTTAGTGTTAAATTTTGCTAAGTCCTATTTTTTATTTTGATTAAAAAATAAGGAGATTTTGAGGAGTTGAGGCTGGAGTTGATATTTCAAATTCAGTTCAAAATGGCAATTTGAGTGTGGTAATTCATGTTGCATAATAAATAAATCAAACAATTTGAAAGGATCTCAAAGAGGGCAATTGATGTGGTAATTGATATGATTTCAAAAAAGATGTCCATTCAATTTCAATTCAAAAAGAAAGCTATGAAGATTAAAGTTTGATTATTGGAGTGGGTTCAATTCGATTTCGAAAACTGAGGAATGCCCTGATTTCGAGAGTTGATTGAAGATTGTTAAAAGTATCGAAGTTCAATAATTTTTTACTTGATTTCAAAAATTGGTGACAGTTATTAAAAGTAGTTTTAACAAGTTTTTAGCAGTTTTTAGCAATTTTATATGATGTACACTTGTCAGATTCTTAAGAATTAGCCTTTAGCATTAGAAATATATAAATAATACTTCTGAATAATGTACGAAGGTTGGATTTCATTTTGCTCACAAATCTTTTACATGCCTAACACGCCTACTGTCACGGCAATTAACAAATAGAGAAGACTGAATATGTAATTCCACCATTTTTATTTTAGTTCTAATTTATTTTTGAGTTAATTTATTTCTTGCATTTATCTACTTTTTTCTTTACATTCCTTTTGCTTTTGTTTTTTAATTCAATTGACACATAAACCTATCAAACTAAGATCCCTTTGAGGAAGTAATGTCAAATTAAATGATTTCTATTCCTATGCATGATTTTATGTAGTGGAAGAAATTTAAACATGGCTAATAGTGGTTCAAATAGATGAGGTTCTGGTGATAATTTGAATGCCAGGAATAATGAAGGAACTAATGGGAATAATGGTTCTGACTCAAATCAAACTAATGTTCCTAATTCTTCTATGTTCAGACTGATGGTTATGAGAGTTCCACAAGATCATCCTATAAAATCTTAGATTGGTCAAATTCTAGTGGATCTAGAGGAGAATCTTAAGAATTTGAATGTTGATATTCATAATCCTTTATATGGTTTACCTCAAGGATTTATTCCCAGAATGGTTATACAATCCATAAGGACTGCTTCGATGATGGTTCCAAATCCGATCATTTCAACAATTTCTCTAGTAGGACCTTCAAGACATTTAAATCTAAATGCAAATAGAAATGATATGTCTCAATTTAGCATGTTAGGAAACATGGTGACTAGATAGCAAAGTATGTCTAGGGAGTTTATTCCTTCGACATCCTTTACAAGTGTTGTACTTCATTCCATACGTCAACAAATGGACGAGAGTAACCATGAGATAGTGAATATGTTGTCTCACTAATTGATGAGTGTTATTAATCCCATGGTAGAGTCAACTAATATCAATTATTTTCTATTAGCAAGACAAATGGGTCGAAGCCAATGTCCTTGGTGCACCTGCAGGCCCTATTATCAATCAAGTGGCAAACGCAAGGCATACAAATGTAGTATTTGCAAACTCAGGGCAAGCCAATGATGCACCTACAAATGTTACGTATGATAATGTGATTTAGGAACCACCTGCTAATCTTGGACATGGGAATGCAGTACTTATGAACCCAATTCGAAATCAAATCTTAGCTACAGATCCTAATGTCCTTAATAATAATATGGTTCTAGTAAGTAGGAATCAAAACCTTGATAATATTTTGAATCAAATTAGGCACAATGTTATAGGGGGCATCAAAACATAGTCAATGTTATGGAACGAGTGCTAAATTAACATAGTTTTAATGTTAGTTATGCAAACAACCCATATTTTCTCTTAGCATTTCCTGATATTGTTTTGCAAATTGAAATGCCTAGAGGTTAGAAAATCCTTAAGTTCAGTAAGTTTGCTGGTGAAATCAATGAATCCACAATTAAACATATTGCTAGATATCAAATCAAATGTGGTGATCTTGCCAATAATAAAAATATAAAAATGAAATATTTTGCAAGTTCATTGACTAAAGATGTTTTTACTTGCTTTACTAATCTGCCACCTAATTTGATACATACTTGGAATCAATTAGAAAGGAGTTTTCATGAACAATTCTTTAGGGGTGAAATCAAGGTAAGTTTAATGGACTTGTTATGTATTAAAAGAATGAAAAATGAATCTATTGATGATTACCTGAATAGATTTAGGCAGTTGAAAGTTAGATGCTTTACTTAAGTGTAAGAACACAAGTTAGTTCAAATGGCCATAAGTGGATTTGATTATTCTATTTGAAAGAAGTTGATTAATCAGTAACTTAGAGATATGGCCCAACTAGCAAATAAAGTAAGGCAAATTAAATAGCTTAAGTTAAAAAAAGATAAATATTGAAGAGTTGAGAGATCGGTTTGAAGAGATAAAATTGCTTATATAGATGTATTTGATCAGGAAATCAAAAATGTTAATGATGAAGATGATGATATTGATGTTGAAACTAATAATGAAATAAATATTGTTGAATTAAAGCTAGGACCTCCTTATGTATGTACTTCTTTAAAACCATACGAGTCCAAGGGCAATTCAAAATTCATGAGAAAGCAAGATTATAGTTTCGATATTACTAAAGCTAACCAGATATTTGATATTTTGCTTAAAGATAAGTAGATTATGTTGTTTGATGATCACAAATTTTTAACTTCAGAATAAAGAAAGGGTCGAAAATATTGTAAATATCATCATGTCTATGGCCATTGGACTAACCATTGTATACATTTCAAGGATATGATTCAAAAGGCAATCAAAGAAGGCAAATTGAAATTCGAAGAGAAATCGAAGCCTACCATGAAAATTGACTCTGATCCATTAAAGGTTTTAGTTAATTATGTTAAACCTCTTGAAATCAATATGATGAATGTCCATATTAAGGATATTTAGGATGATATTGAATCTGCTATAAAAGAATATGGAAAAAAGGTGAGGGATATTTATCCCAAAGTCGGAGAGTCTCTGTTGGAATTTTTTATGAGGAAAAAAGATTCTAACAATTAAGTAACTCTTTGCCCAAGATGTAGTGTAGTCTTTCATAAGTCTGCTGCAAAGGCATTTGAAGAGTCTGAGTTTAAGAAGCAGTATGAAGTAGCTCATAAGTTAAACAAAGATCAGGCCTCTAGCTCAAAGCCAAAATTCAAGACTATGTCTACCAAAGGCAAGAGCTTTATGCTTCCTTCGAATGTACCCCCAAATAAGTGGATAAGGGGGAGTGAATGAGACTGGGAATTGGTAAGGGGCTAAACTAGGAAAGGTGAATCAATACTGGAGGCCTAGGTTTTTAGAGCATGTTCCTAGCCCTTCAAAGTACCATTTCTATGGAAATCCCCCTATAACCAAGACTCAGAGGTGAAGGGCACAGAGGTTTAGAAAAGCTACTCGTGAAAATGTGCAAGCTATGGAGTAAGGAACTCAAAACAAAAGATCTTAGTATCATATTTTGTAGAGGAATTCTGTTCTATAGAACATGAAACAGAAGGAGAAGGCACCTGAAAATGAAGATAGTATGATTACAAGCTCTTTCAAATTTGGATTCGTTGATGATCTAGAAGATATTTGCAATGTGGTTTCTATCCTACTGGCTGAGTATGCGAAGGAGTATAATCAAGGTCAAAATGAAGATTTTGATGGAGAAGACTTCAAAGGAAGCGAGGCTATGAAGGAACCTACATTAGTTACTTATACAACTTGAATCCTTCCTAAAGAAAATTTTACAATATTAACAGGCCAATAGAGAAGATAAAAAATCATTTAAAGCCTCTCATCAAGGTTAAGGCTAATGGTAAAATTATTCATAGGGTGTTAGTTGATAATGGTGCAGCAATTAATCTAATGCCAAAGGCAATAATGAAGAAGTTAGACAAGATATAGGAGGATCTACTTCCCTATAACATGGTAATTATTGATTTCAATGGTGAAACTTTAAAGTCAGAAGGACTACTAGCTTTGAATGTTCAGGTTAGGTCAGTGATTCGACCTACTATCTTCATTGTTATTCCTTCAAAGGCTAACTACAATTTGCATTTAGGCAAAGAATGGATTGATGGTGTAAGGGCAATGCCTTCGACTTTGCATCAGAAGATGTTTATATGGGATGCAGAAGGAAATATGGAAGTAGTAGAAGCTAAAGACCTCCTTTCAAGTTGAAACCAATGTGATGGAATTCGATAAATGTCTTTCCTATATTGGACCTTATCAAATGGATGGCATGGAGCATTTGACAAGATCCAAGGTTCCTGCTTCTATGTGTTTTCGACCTGAAGTCAAGTTAATTTTGAAGTAAGAGGAACCATAGGCCGACTTGGAGGTGGCTTTCAAAGCGTTGAAGTTAATATGAATATTTCGAGCTATTTAGCTCGAATTTCAGCCTATGTGGCTGAACAAAGATTTGAAATAGCCATAAAGGCCAATTTAATTTTAGAATCTTTTGAACATAGAGAGGAATTAATTTATAAAGTTAAAGAAAGTTCGAAAGATTTTATTCGAGATTAATCCATAAGGGTTGATGTTCAAGATGTTGAAAGGCTTAATTGTATTTTTGACGACTCACCACTTGGGTTCGAGACATCTTTATCTCATGAAATAAAGAAGATGAAGGCTCAAGATCCTCTTAAAGAAATAGATCTTAATGATGGAACAAAGCTATGACCTACTAATATCAGTAAATATATAGATCAAGCCTTGAAGAAAGGGATAATTGAGTTGTTAATGGAGTTCAAAGACTATTTCACTTGGGACTATGATGAGATGTCTAGGCTGGATCGAAGCTAAGTGGAGCATAGATTGCCAATTTATCCTAGAAGGAAGCTAGTAAAGCAGCCACCAAGGTGGTTTGCCCCATAAATTGTTTCAAAAATCAAAGAAGAAATCGAAAGACTACTAAAGGCAAAGTTTATTCAAACAACTAGGTACGCTGACTAGATTTCTAATATAGTCCCTGTAATTAAAAAGAATGGATCTCTAAGGGTTTGTATAAATTTTTGAAATTTAAATTTCACAACTAGTAAAGATGAATATCCTATGCCAGTTGCTAATTTGTCAATTGATTCAGCAGCCAGAAATGAAATCTTAAGTTTACTAGATGGATATTCTGGTTATAACTAGATATTCATTGCTAAAAAGGACATTTTGAAAATTGCTTTTCGATGTCCTGGTGCAATCGGCACTTATGAATAGGTAGTGATGCTTTTTGGCCTTAAGAATGCTAGTGCAACATATCAGCGGGCCATGAATACAATTTTTCATGACTTGATTGGAAAATTTATGCAAGTTTATATAGATGATATTATAATCAAGTCGAAAATGAAAAATGATCATATAGGCCTTTTGAGATAAGTTTTCAAGAAGATGAGAAAATATGATCTAAAAATAAATCCAATTAAATGTGCTTTTGGTGTTTCCACGAGAAAGTTTCTTGGATTCTTAAATTAGGAAAATAGGATTGAAGTTGATCAAAATAAAGCGAAAGCTATTTTGGAAGCTTTACCACCTTCAAACAAAAAGCAATTGCAATTTTTGCTAGGCAAGATTAACTTTTTGAGAAGGTTTATTTCAAATCTATCTGGCAGGACAAAGATCTTCTCACCTTTATTAAAGTTGAAAAAGGAAGAAGAATTTCAATGGGAAGATGTACATCAAAAAGCATTCAAAGATATTAAGCATTATTTGATAAATCCTCCTATCATGACCTCTCTTAAAAAAGGAAGACTTTAAAGTTATATATTTCTGTTTCTAAATATACTATAGGTAGTATGTTAGCTCAAAAATATGAAAATAGCATTGAAAGAGCTATTTATTATCTAAGTAGGGTTTTAAATGATGCTGAAAGTAGATATTGTGCTATTAAGAAATTATGTCTTTGCTTGTATTTCTCATGTACTAAGCTAAAACATTACATCAAACTTTTTGATGTGATTGTAATTTCTCATTATGATATAATAAAGCACATGTTATTTAAACCTATACTTCATAGCAGAGTTGGTAAATGGGCTTTAGCTTTGATTGAATATTCTTTGAAATATATGCCCTTGAAATCCATACAAAGTCAAGTGGTTGCTGATTTCTTGGCTGACCATTCTTCAAAAGAGATTAATGAAATTGATGAAAATTTTATAGGATTAAAACCTTGGAAATTATATTTTGATAGTTCTAGGCATCAAAATGGAAGAGGAATTGGAATTTTGATTATTTTCCTTGAAGGGTTTCCCACGAAGTTGATGTTCGAAATAAAAATACCTTATTCAAATAATGAAGCAAAATATGAAGCTCTTCTTGTTGGGCTTGAAACCTTAAGGTTATTTTGAGCAAGAAATGTAATTATTCATGGTGATTCTCAATTGGTAGTTAAACAAATTACTCGAGAATACAAATTAATAAGTGAAAATTTAGTAAGGTATTTTACTCGAGTTATGGAATTACTACAAGAATTTGATGAATTCGCCATTGAACATATCCCAAGATTGCAAAATTATGAGGCTAATGAGTTGATGCAAATAACATTGAGTTATAAAGTTTTGAATGAAACTTTGGATAATTTAATTGAAATAAGAAATAAATATGCTACAAAAAAGTTTGAAATACTTGACATAAGCTTGCTTTTAGATGATGATTGGAGAAAACCAATTATCAAATACTTAGAAAACCCCAATTTGATTATAGATTGAAAGATGAAGTATAAAGCTTTGCACTATGTGATCCTTGGTGATGAACTTTATAAGGAATTCATGAATGGAAACTTACTAAAGTGTTTAGGTGAAACTGAAGCTTTTATAGCTTTACCTGAAGTTCATGAAGGGATCTATGGTGCACACCAAGCCGGTGAAAAGATGAAATGGGTGTTGAAAAGATAAAGAGTTTATTGGCCTTTAATGATAAGAGATTACCATGAATATGCAATATCATGTGAACAATGCCAGAAACATAGAAATATTCAACATGTGCTAGCAAGTGATTTGCATTCGATTATAAAGCCATGGCCATTTAGAGGATGGGCTTTAGATTTAATTGGCCAGATTCATCTAGCACCTTTAAAGGGCCATAGGTATATTTTAGTGGCAATTGATTATTTTATGAAATAGGTCGAAGCTATTCCTTTGAAGGATGTTGATCAAAGGGATATAATCGATTTTATCGAAGAATATATTATGTTTCAATTTAATGTATCTGAGACTTTGATAACTGATCAAGGTACAATTTTTACTGGGAGAAAAGTGATTCAGTATGCCGAATTGAGAGATATAAAATTGATTAATTCCATTCTATATTATGCACTAGCCAATGGTCAAGTTGATATTGCTTTAATTAAAAAGCACATTGGGCAGAAGCCCAAGAATTGGCACGGAACACTTTGTCAAATTTTATGGGCATATAGAAATTCTCCTAAAGAGGCTATTGGAACAACTCCTTATAGGCTAATTTATGGCCATGATACTATTTTGCCTATAGAAATTAATTTGTAGTCTATTAGACTACAAAAATAGAATGAGTTACTGGTTGAACATTATTGGAATTTAATGTTCAATGAGTTAAATGATTTAGATGATAAAAGGTTGTTGGCTCTAGAAAACATTATTCAACAAAAAGAAATAATTTCTCAATTTTATAACAAGAAAGGTAAATTGAAAATTTTTAATATTGGTGACTTGGTGTGGAAGGTTATATCACCAACAGAAAGAAAATTGAAGAAATTTAGGAAATAGTCTCCAAATCGGGAAGGACCATTCGAAATTAAAAAAGTGTTTACTAATAATGCCTATTTGATTCAAGATCTAGCTGCGACTAGTTGAATAATATCAATAAATGGAAAATATTTAAAAATTTATAGACCAACAATTCATGAAGTCAAAATAACTATTTAAAACCAATTCAAAATTTGAAGTACATAATGTTCAAAGGAAAATAAAAGAAGCTTTTCATAGAAAGTAATCTTAAATTTTCCAAAACTCCATCTTCAAAATTATTTCAGTTTGAGCACGAGAATGTTTTGAGGCTTTTTGCTTCTTTATTTTGATTAGATAATCCTTCATGTGATGATTCATGTCTATGATCTGCAAAGTAATGTCAGATTTTACTTTTGCACAGCTTCGGCAACAATCTTCAAGCAAGCTTTTTTCCTTTCTGGCCTCTTCGAGTAACTTTTCAAGGTTCTGGATTCTAGCATCAACTTCAACCATCTTTTGAGTTCCATCCTTGATTGAGTTTTCAGCCTTCATTATAGTTGAATTGAATTCATTCAATTTCTCCACTTGAGTTTTTTGAAGATCTTCAGTTTCAATCAAGGATTTGTTTGTCTCAAGTGTGATCTTCAAGTTACTCTCAAATTATGCTAACTAATTCGTAAACTTTGTGAGGTGGGCAACCTGAGGAACCTAATATAGTCGAATGATTGTTAATTTTTGAAAGTAAAGCTTGTAAATTTAATATGAAGTCTTGGTAAGAAAGTTTGTTGAGAAAGTTTTCTTCAACCACTATATTTTTCAGATTGGTGAGCAATTAGTCCAATTCTAGGCTAGTGATTTCTGTTGACTCCATATAAGTTATGGATTATTGAGTTTTCGAGGACAGAGAGATAGTCCCTACAATCAACTGATCCATTGCTGCTACGAGATCATCTTCAATGAATTTGTTTAGGAATTCAACATCCATGGTAGTGAAAGTCTGCATATTAGAGGTTGCTTCACCCACTAAGAGTTCGAATCCTTCAGTTTGTTTTAAAGGAGAAGAATCAGATGCACTTGAAGCCTTGTGTTGTTCTTTGTTCAAGTGGGCATCTTCAGGCAGAATATTCTAATTTAAGTCTTGAGAATTCACCATTGGCTTTATCCTTTCTTCTTCGAGATTTTGTTCTTTTAATATGGGAAATTCTGCAAAAAATGTTTATGGAGATTGTTCATCAGGATTAACCCCCATAGACTTATCAGACCCTGGTGCAGCATCTCAAATGACTTCTTTAGGTTAGGGGTTCAGATTCGAAACATTCTCTATATCTTCAGAGACTTTTTCTTTCTTCTTAAAAGAATCATTTTCAAGTTTTGAACTAGAATCCAAAGCTACAGTCTAATATATATATATATAAGAGAAAAGAAGAAAGAAGATATACCTCAGATGTTTTTGGATTTGAATCTAATTTTTATGAAGCTCTTTTTCTTCCGCTACGTCTCAGTGGAGATTTCTTTTTTAGCTAATAAGGAAACAAATTTAGTCCTACTATACCAATATTAAAGGGACAAGATAAGGTTTTAGCGGTATACTTTTATTTTCTTTGAAGGGATGTCTTTGCTTGTTTGATGTGTTGCTGTAGGAGATTCTGAAGTGTTAGAATCCTTTGGTTTTGTTTTCTTTGAATCCTAAAAAGAGGAAAGAAAGGTAAGTTGTTATTTGTTAAGAAAATATTCATAAAAGAATATGCTTACTTTCTTTTCTGGCTTTGGGGGCTTGGAGGAAACAACATGTCTTTTTCCTTTCTTTTTAAGACCTTCTTCTTCCCAGTCTTCACTTTCATGAGGTTCTTTGAAGACTTTAATGCTTTTAGTCACTATAATAAAGTTTGGTTAGAACAAGTGGGGAGATAAAGCAAATTGAATTCAAAGGAAAAAGTTACCTAGAATCCCTTTATCTAATAGGTAAGTTCTTTGATATGGATGAAGATTAAAAAGATAATTCAAGACATTATATTTGGTTTTTTCAACCTTTTCCAATTGCAATTTTTGCTTCGATTCTGGCTTTGGTAATATGTTTGCTAAAGAAAATTCAAATGGGTTGAACCATTTTGGACAAGGTAAAAGTTTTGCTACTCCAAAAGGAGCATTTGACAAATGGGGAAATGAAGGACAAAATTTCTGAAACTTGGTTCTTGTGTCAATTTTTATAGGTCGATAAGTTATATATCCAATTTTAAGGTCCTTTATTTCAAGGCAGTTTGATAAATCGAATCTGTGTTTTTAGCAATCTTATTTATTTTATCCTTTAAAGTCTATGCTGCATTAGCAATTGTTCTTCCTATAACTCTCGGTACATAACTAGCTCGAAAATACTTTTCAAAGGCAAAGATTTCTTGAATATGCATACCTTTGGTCTTTCGGCCAAGGTTCCCTTTCTGCATGGATTGATTAGAAGAGAGTTGGCTAGTCACCTTTTGAAACATGTAGTTAAAGATTTATGAAGATGAGAATAGTAGTGGTCCCACCACTCTGTGAAGTCAAAAGTGCAATAGAAAGAAGGTTTAAACTCGAAAGGGATCAATTCTAGTTTCTTCTTCCCATAATGTTCCATGAGGGCAAGGAAGTTAGGTAAATTGATAGTTGATGATTCGAACATGACCTCAGAAGAGTCCTCATACATGGTAGTTGGAATATTTTGACTAAGGCCGAATTGTCTTGCCACTAAATTAGGCTTATAAGAGTAAACTCTCATTTTTGGCCTAGAAATGCGAGTAGATAGAATATCACAAGTCAAAAAATCCTTCCAGATTTCATTATTTTCAACTTGAATCCCAAGGGTTTCAAAAAGAAGAGAATAGTTAAACCATTCTAGACCTCGAGTCCAACTTGAAAAAGGAGAAAGAGATGGAGAATGGGCTTTGAGGAAATGAAACAAAGAGAAGTAATATTGAAATTGTTCTAAATTATGGAATTTCAAAGAAGTGATAGTCAAATGGTTAAGTCTTACACCTTCAATAGTTTTTGAAACATCATCAGGGGCTTTTATGCTCAGCTTATCTTTGGAAATGGCATTAAGCCAAAGTTGCAGCAACTAGAAAGACCTGTCGAGATTATGAAGAGGTTGATTTGATCTTAAAACAAATATAGCATCATTCATAGCCTCATAAAAATGACCCAGAATCAATTTACTCATATTAATGTTTACTTTTTGTGGAGGAGTTAGCCTAAATGAGGAAGGGATTTAGAAATCTGATTGCTAACATAGCCAAAGCAAAAGAAAGGCAACATGCTCGTTATCCGAAACTTCCTCACTATCAAAATGGTTATTAGCAATCAACCAGGTGTAGGTAAGTTTCAAAAATTTTGGGTGAATCTGGTTGTTCGAAGGCTTAACATCAGGATGCAAAGTCACTCCAGTAGGTTTAAGACCCACAATAGCAACTAAATCGAAAAGAGTTGGAGTGATCATACCATATGAAACATGAAAAGAATTGGTGACTCTGTTCTAGAAAAAGAAAGAACTAGCCACCATTGGAAAATTATAACCAAGATTACAATGACTTAACTGGATAAAATCATAAATCCCTAAAGCTTTCCAGGCATCTCTTTTGTAGGTTTGCATCCTAGTTAACTAATCAAAATAAGAAGAACGATTTGCAAGAGGATTCGTTTTGAAGGTTAATTTTATGTTTTCAATAAAATTAGTTCTAATGATGGAGTGGGAAGCTACAATCTTTTCTTGGTCAAGTGAAGGAAAGAAATCATTTTTCATCTTAACCTCAGCAGGTGGTGAATATGAACTAAAAAAGGCAAAGGTTTTGTCATTTATAGAGAAAGGAATCAGTACCAAAGACCTCAAGATAGCTAGTTTTTCTTCCTAGTTTTTCGGTCTAGGCACGTAATCGGTATGATCTTTAGATATAAAGCCGGCGGCCATGATAGCATTGGGTAAAGAGCTAGAAGATGAAGAAATCTTTTCCTTATGAGCTATTTTTGAGATAAAAGGATGAATCGTAAAATGGAAAAGGGTGATGGTAGAAAGGAAATAGCAAAGAAGTCACAGGGTTTTCAGAACAAGAAGACGAAGATTGAAGGAGGTGAAACGATGAAAAGGATTGTAAAAGGTAAAAGGTAAAATAGTCATTTTGATATTTTCACCCTATCTTGATGGAATGAACAGCTGAGATGATTTCAGATAATGGGAGTCCATTAGGAATAAGCAGTTTTATTACTGACTATGGCGAGCCCGTCCTTTGAGAATGTGATTATTATAAGGATCGTGGCAATTAAGAATCTTGTCATTTATTTTCTCCCTCCATTTTTTTTGGAATTTAAAATATTTATTTTTTCGTTACACTTAAAAGATAAATATTTTGGGGGGCATCTATTAGTGTTAAATTTTGCTAAGCCCTATTTTTTATTTTGATTCGAAAATAAGGAGATTTTGAGGAGTTGAGGCTGGAGTTGATATTTCGAATTCAGTTCAAAAGGGCAGTTTAAGTGTGGCAATTCGAGTTGCACAATAGATAAATCAAACAATTTGAAAGGATCTCAAAGAAGGCTATTGATGTGGTAATCGATATGATTTTGAAAAAGATGTCCATTTGATTTCAATTCAAAAAGAAAGCTATGAAGATTGAAGTTCAATCATTTGAGTGGTTTTGATTCAATTTCGAAAATTGAGAAATGCCTTGATTTCAAGAGTTGATTAAAGATTGTTGAAAATATCGAAGTTTGGCAATTTTCGATTTGATTTTGAAAATTGGTGACAGTTATTAGAAGTAGTTTTACTAAATTTTTAGTAGTTTTATGTGATGTGCACTTGTTAGATTCTTAGGAATTAGCCATTAGCATTAGAAATATATAAATAAGACTTTTGAATAATGTACAAAGGTTGGATTTCATTTTGCTCACAAATCTCTTACACACCTACTATCATGGCAATTGACAAATAGAGAAGACTGAGTATGTAATTCCATCATTTTTTATTTCAGTTCTAATTTATTTTTGAATTAATTTATTTCTTACATTTATCTATTCTTTTCTTTACATTCCTTTTGCTGTTTTTTCTTAATTCGATTGACACATAAACCTATCAAACTAAGATCCCTTTGAGGACACGATTCAAATCCTAGATTGTTCTTTGAAAAAAAGTATATTTTTGATTTTATATCAAAACAAAAATTCATCATGAACAACTACATTGTATTCACAATTTTCCACTGTCACAGCCGTATTTGCTCATAATATGGTCATGGACGTTGGGGACTAACAAATAGAAAACTAGGAGGAATCTAATTACATATATGCAAACGGACGTTATGATTTCAAATTGTAGATGTACTTTTGTTACGATTATCAAATTAGGACTAGATATAAAAAAATACAATTATTACGAAGCAACATTATAAAAAAAATATTATCGTAATATATCCTACGATAACAATATTCTAACATTATAATTCTGGTCCGTTACTTAAATCCTTTGGGTGACGTAATTAAAAGGGATGAAGTCCCTCAAATTAAATTTGTGATTAAATTTAATATCTTAAAAGCACAAATGGGATGGACAAAGAAAAAGAGGGCAGAGAGGAGAGCGATTAATCTCGCATTAGACGCAGATTCACCCAATGAAAATTTGAAGCTCTTGAAAACCTCGGTCATGCGTTTCATTTTGAACCTATTAAGCCCACCAAAATTGGACCAATAAACATTAGTTCTTCGAAACCTTTCGTCAGAGAAAGAAATTAGAAAGCAAACCAAAATATAATGTTAGAGCTTTCGCAAGAACAATTTTTAGAAATGAAATCAGGAACAACAGAGGACAATTGTTTTGTAGGAACATAATTCTAAATTACGGTTGCAACAACGATTACAGTTTTGTTAGGACTAGCAAAATTACCAACAAATATAGGAAAATGCAACATTATGATCAAAATTACTGAAAAATTGCACTTGCATTTTGATTTGCAACAACAATGCTGCATTATCAATCGTAATTTAGAACTTGTGCGGAGAAGTAAAACCCCATTTCACATCTGTTTATACTGCCTCCAAATTCCATTTTAACACTTTTGCAAAACAATGGAACTACCGTACAAATCACTTTGACACTCCAACAATAGGTGCCAATTTTCTCATAATGCCAATATCAAGTACGCGAAAGGCTCCCTTAGATGACATATCAAATAATATGTGTCATCTGAGGAACCTTTCGCAAACTTGACATCGACAAAAAGAAATAAATAAATAAGAACAGAAGAAAATTTGAGAAGCAAGAAGTGGAAAAAGGATTAAGCACAAAATTGTGAGTTATCGGGGGAACGATGGAGTTACAATCTTACAGGCATTTATTTGAACCAAGAAAAGCAAAAGAAAGAAACCATAAAGACAAAGATATGACGTAAGTTCAGTTAAAATCACACCAACTGTAAATCCAACTCCATACCTCATTTTAATTACCATCTCAAATAATAATAATAATAATAATAATAATCTACGTTGGATATTTAAGTTCTTTATGATGTTGCATGCTAGAGAATTTTACTTAAATGATATATGATATTTTTTAAAGGCTTTGGCTTCCTTTATATTTGTGTTCAATTTCAAGATTCAGCATGCATGTATTGACCACTTGTATTATTAAACAAAAAAGAAAGAAGGAACGAAAAAAGAAGATCCTAAATGAATTCAAAGGATAAATTGTCATTTCATAACTTTTTTAATGAAAAAATAATAAAAAATTGATAGTTATATTTTAATGTAATTCTAAACTTCATGTTAATTTTTATCAATAAAAATAATATTTTATTTTAGATTTGCCTGTTAGAAACATTTTATGTAATAAATAATAGTCAATATTTAATGTATTTGAAATTTTTAAAAATTCTTGATGCATATATTTAATAAATGCAATTTCTTCACACACAACAATAGTTATTTCTTTCTATTTGATAATTGTGCAGGGGGAATAATCATCTTCTATTCCAAGTAAGTGCTAAGGATTTAAAAACAATAACGTGTAATGTGAAATAATGTGATTATTATTATTATTATTATTATTATTATATTGCTGTGAGACTTCTAAATGAGTTAGCAAATCACTATAAGCAAGAGAAGAAAATTAGCAGAAGAAAGGAAATGAAGAATTTAACCCAAAGCTAAAGGAAACCACACAAAAAGAAAAAAGCCAAAAGTCGATTCTGCCAGAAGTAAGAGGGTAAGCGAATGTAGGAGTGGAATCGGAAAGAAAATGTTATCTATCTTTAGAATGCAAAATATGTCTTCATCGATCAAAACGTTTTGATCTAACATTTCTTTGTTCATGTAATGCAATATAAACCACTAAATTATATTCATACATCGTACGAGGAAACGAATTTGAAATTTACTTTTCCCGTTCACTAAAAAAATTAAAATTTAACATGCTCGAAATTAGATGTATGAATAATTTTATAAGAAATTCAATTTAAAATAAATTAAATTCACATTTTTTGTAGTTTTAAACAATTGTGGTATTTCGATGTTAAAATTAAATTCATTATGTACGCAAATTAATATAATGAAAAGTATAAATTGATCTAAGATGCATGCACATGCATATAACCTACAATCATATAAGCCATTTTCAGATTAATTTGCGAACATCTTAGATTACTTCAAAATTAATTTGTATTTTTAAACAGAAATTACTTAGGTTTTAATGCTGGAATATTAGAGAAAAATATCCGTTTATAGTTAAAATTAAGGGTGTAGGAGTTCTTTATTGGGATGGACTAAGTGCCATACAGCCAGTAAGCCTTTGTAGCAATATTGCTATATATTTGTACGATTCATTTTCTTCAATAATTTGCTATACAATCGAATCAAAAACTAAAAACGAACAAGGATTTTCAATAATAATATGAACTGGAAAAAAAAAAAAGCCAATCTTCAGTGCATCCAATCTTATGACATTAAAATCGAAGCTTTTTTTTTTTATTTTTGTAGCTCAATAAGTAAAATGCAACCCTGAATTTCTTTCTTCAAACTTTGATTAACTTCCAGAAATTGCAACTGTCTCTCCTTATGAAATTACAAAAGGAATATAAATGAAATATTTGCTAATCAGTTGTGAACACCAAATCATAACTAACATGCATAATTGGATAGAATGAAATGAAAAACAAAAAAAAAATATTAAAAAGTTTGTTTCATTCACACTATAAAACATTTGTTAATAAATATATTTTAATTTTAAATTTGATTCACTATTAGTATAAATAAATTTTGCACTATTATGCACTTATGTATATGCAGAATATTCTTATTTTTGTAAAAATTATTATATTTTTTAATGATGTATTATCTCTCCTTATTCGCTAATAATGTAAAAGTTTATGCACTAACTATACATTAAATTTAAACTCATATACTGTTACCTTTTAGTAGGCAAAGTCCATAAACAAGAAAAGGACTATGCTTGCAAAACAATTATTTAGTTATATGTTGTAAATATTGATTCAAAAAGATGATTTCAATTAAAAAATTTAACAAATAAATACTAAATTGATTTTCCTATGTTCCTCGCTTTTGCTTGAATCTAATTAACTAATTAATTGTTTTTAAGGCATGAAAATTTTTTTGTTTGACACGATTTTATTATTTATTTTTCCTAGCAAGATTTTTTGACAAGGGACGGAACTTATACCCATACTTGCGATTTCCATTTATTGTCAAGAGCTAACAACATGTTTTTTTTTTATACACCCTATTTGTCTTCTAAAAATCTTAGCATTTGAATGCAAGTACAAACAAGCCTAGAAGTCTTTCCTCTAACTTAAGCATGTAAAATAATTTTTTTTGTATTAATTCACAATACTTGACAATTTTTAAGTTAATACATATGTAAACTAAATTTGAACTCATTAAAAATCATAAAAATGCATATGTAAACTACCATTTTCATATGTCAAACAAGACGATTAAATTTTAATCTTGTTCCAAGAAAAATCATTATGAAGTACTAGTGATGACTCCTGAATTCTTTGGTAGTCGATAACGACACAAGATAGTAAATAAGCAGTTAGAGATGCATGGTAGGGTGGCCCACTATGTACATTCTGATGCCTGAATTAGCACTTATTTAGATAGAGTAGTAATTAAGAATTATTCCTTAAGTTCAAATTGGCATACCTTAACTTTTTATAGGCTTAAGTTAGTGTGAGTTATGTTAGGAATGACGAGCTCTCACAATTGTTGATTGCTAATTATTAGACATTGATCATAATATGACATAATAATAGAGCATTATAAGCCTTAAGAAGGAATGATTAGCCTTAATGGCCATTATGAGCTCTCTATGAAGCTGATGATGGATATCAAACTCAATATAAGTTGAAGGCTAAACCTATGAGTTAACTTTGACTAAGCTAGATAAACATAAAGATTAAGATTGCACTTATTGATGTATGCATCAAGTAGAATCAACATGTTGTGATCTAGCCAGACATTTTGGTAATGATGAGAACAATTGATGGTGTTACAACCAAAAGTCGAGCTTTTAGCTCACTACTAATAAAGATACCATTCGAGGCTAAATTTTTTAGATATTGGCTCATTAATGATAAAGAAGTCATTTAGGCTTGATTTTAAGCTCATGGCTCTCTTTATTTTAAAAAAGCTACTTAGATAGCTAAAATTCGAATGTTGAGAATGCTGTTTGAGCTTGACTTTGGGCTCATGGCTCTTTCTTTTGAATTTTCTATTTACCCCTACCTTCCTTCACTGAGGAGAAGGTCTAATGAAAGCAATTGTATGGGAGTATCACTTGGGATAAAGGACTTATGTGTTGAAACATTTATGAATCAATGGATGCATGTTATCTATGTTTACTATCAGGTAAGCTATATCCACTATCAAGTAAGGAACTACAAAGCTATGGATTGGAGATTAGATTGTGAGTGGATGATTAGTGTCTACAGCCATACCTTCTGTTAGATAGTGTATATATATAGAGAGCATAGCTATGTATGAAAACTTGATAAGCATTGATTGTAATAATATATTTCATTCTTAAGTCTTGCCCTTTATTAATCTTGACTATGTTTAAGCTTGTTTTTTTGTCAATCTCAACTTAGTATAGTCCTTATCTTTGATTTTTGGCTTTTTCCTGAAGGTTTTGCCTAAGTCCTCTTACTTATCTTGTATTTTTATGCTTCCTTTCAGCTTAGAATCCTCAAGCTCTTCAATCTTGTTAGCTTTTAGCATCTATTGATTACAAGTTAGTTTTACTCATAATTGTTCATGGTTCTGATATAGTGGACATGCCTTTTATTTGAAAAAAGCCCCTAAATATGTAAAATGGAAAAAGTTTAAAAGTAAAAAGTATTGCCTTTTTCAATTGATCAGAAATGTTGAACACTATTACTTGCCCCCTTTTACCACACATCTTTTGCATAGCTTCATAGGTCATTTTGAAAATTCTAATTCATCTTTAAATGCTTGTGTGCCTTTGTCATTATAATATCATGTCGTTTTTCCACATCAAAATAGATTCCTAAGTTTAATTGACTTCAGTAATATCATTATCTTGTTTGTAGATGTCATACTTTTTTTTATTAGATTGGAGAAAATCATCTATAGTCCTCATCATAGAAATTATTCATTATTTATTTTGACTATCAGATCATCATGACCATTTGTGAGGTTTGTACACTCCAATTTTGGCATTTATTTGTTATTCATCTTTAAAGCTTTCTATAAGTTTCTCAATAATATGCCAACATTTGAGTTTTTCATCTTTCTTAGGTTCTTACTTCAATATCATTCAAGTATTCTTCTCCAATTCTATTCTTTCCTATGCTATATAGTTGAGTGTAATTTCATGGTAAGGGACAATTGTCTAGCTTTGTCAATCAAACTAATATTAGATATAACTTAGATATAGATAATCATGTGGAAAATATCAATCATCCTTCATCTTCATTTTAGTTTTTTATGTCACCTTGTATTCCTTCTAATACCTTGTAATTGCCTTGCTAATTTTCAAATTTTACTTTGAAGGTTTGCCATTTTGATAATTCCTCATTCTTCATGAGTGTTTGAGGTACTTTCTTACTCAAATTCTTTTAGTTGTTCTGCTTCTTTTTCCTCTTTAACCCATTTGGAATAGGAATGCTATCTTTGTTCCCTCATTCATTATTATAATGGCTAGTTAGTTTTAGAATGGATTTAGTTTATCATTTAGAAGGTAGCTAGAAGACCTTATGACAAGTAAATGTAGTAGTAAAAAAGATAATCATATCTAATCAATGTTTACAAAGGTCAAGTATTATAGTTCACAATGGTTGAGTTCAATTAGGCTTTAGGCACCCTTTTGAATTATTTTGTATTTGTTGAGTCAATCAAGAGTTATTCCTATAAAAATTAATCTTAGAGAATATAAGGAAAAGCTTGGAGGCCAAGTCTCTTGAACTAGTTGGTACGATTAAGGTAGAATTAAGCCTTTAAAAGGCTTTATGAAACAAGTAGTGTACACATGCTAATCAAGAAGGATGAAAAGATTAGGTTAAAGTAGAAAGTTGAGGTCGTGGATACCAAACCTTTGAGTATTTAAGCAAGTTGTCAGACACTTCTTTCATTTTTGCTTCCGTTAAGCTTCTTTGGTAGTTATTTAGACCTTACTTCTCAATACTAGATTTCTAAAGCCTTTTTGAGGTTAATTAGACCTTCTTAACTTTTAATAGTCATTTAATCCTTTGTAAATTGTATTGATCTCAATGTCATTGAGACCTTTTCTTAGAGTTAGATTAAGTGGATCATGGACAAACTTTTCTCGAAATCTTCAATCAATTTTTTATATTATTTTATCTTCCTTTGAATTTAGCATTTAAGGTGATTCTAACATTTAGGTCCACAAGTCCATTGTTAGATTGATGGTATAGTTTAGATTTCAAAGGTAAGTAACTTGCTCAAACTTTAAAGTGCAGAAGGGGTGTAGGCTACTTTGGCTTTAAGTATCAGGGTTTCATAAGTCATTAAGGCTTTAAGGTGCTAAAGGCATGTAACTCATTTAGGCCTTCAAGTGGCTAAAGGTGCAAAACTAGCTTATGCTTTCAAGGATCGAGGGTGTAAACTCACTTAAGCAAATGATATATACTAAAATGTCTAACCAAACCATAACTAGTTAATTTTATTTGATGCATGCAAAGATGATTGCAATGTATGGTCTTATTTCTATCTAACCTAGTCAAAATTAACTCATATGCTTATCCTTCAGCTTAAATCATGCTTGATATCAACCATTTGCCTCATAAATAATTCATAATAGTCATTAAGGCTAATCATGCATTACTAAGGCTCATAATTCTCCATTATTATATCAAATTATGACCAATGCCTAATAACTCACAATTAATAATTATAAAAGCTTATCATTCCTAATATGATTCATGCCAACCTAAGCCTAGATACAATCAAGGTATACTTGCTTGAACTTAAGGAATAACTTGTAATTAGTACTCTATAACAAGTATTGGTTTAGACATTGGAGTGTACATGGTGGGCCACTCCACTATGTACCTCTAATTGTTGTTTGCTACCTTGTAGAGGTTTCTCAACTGCTATAAAATTTAGGAGTTATTAAGTAGTTATTTAAGTGTGTATATATATTGGGTATTAAAGCCTTCTCGATGAATTAATTCTCCATGCTTTATAAATATTATTTTCACGATTTTTATTATGGATTTGACTTTTTGTTAGCTAAAGTACTATAACTTGGATTCCATTACAATAGACAATAAAATATACATGGACAAATTAGCTTATGCTTTTGTAAAAATTCACACCCTACTATAACTTTTACATTTGTTGAAGAGATAAATATTCAATTTGCATGGAATGCCAATGAACCTTGCATGATTTATGAAGGAAGAGTTTTCTATCTATATGAAGAAATTCTTGTATACTCTACATCTATTCTCACGAAAAGCTTTGTAATTTCTTTATGCCTTTTAGTGATGGAAATTTTCATGAAAATTTTTATTCACCACTAACCTTGACTTTCATATAAATACCTACCATCTGTATAATAAGCTTGCTCACTAATGTACTAGGAATCCCTTCTTCAGCAATCTCTCAGTCTCCGTACAATAGATTTCATTGATGTAGCAAAAAACCACCTTAGAGAGATATGAAGTAGGGACCCTATATATATTACTTAATTTTGGTACTAAATCTTATTCATCATAGGATGCAAACCCATTTTAGTAATGTTGGGCCTATGTACCTATTTATTTATTCAATTATGTCACACAAGACTTAATTAAAAATAATTTTTATTAATAAATTATATATAGTCGATAGAAATACTAACAATCTCCCACTTGGACATACATCATTTATTAATAGTAGCCACATAAATGATTAATGTTAATATAAAAATTGTACTTTTACACTTTTGGCTAAATTAAGATCATTGGTATCTAATAACATAAATGCTATATCCAGGGGATATTAGCATCATAACATATTAGAGACCCATACCTCATTAACCAACATTATCAAGATGAGAAAAATAAGACTACATATAAATCTACGTACAATGACTCCTAGCAGCCCCTCAAGATGCTTAATAAATATGAGCACAATAATAAGACAGGATCTAAATCTCTCTATAAACATGCCATAACCAAAATGTGCATAAATATAGTGACATAACATGAAATTTTATTCATAAATGATAAATTATGTCGTATACATGAACTCTCATTAATACAAAACATCAAAGAGGCTTTGCATAGACCTATATAGTTTATATGTTCAATAAAAATTCCTACTACTAAGCCTTTAGTTAGCAAATCCACAAGCATATAGTCTATGGAAATGTGCTTAGTAGTAGTAACATTCTCACACACTTTCTCTTTCACATAATGATATTTCACATTAAAATGCTTTGAAAAAGTGGAACCCTGGTAACTAAGAGACAAGCTCACAACAGCAAAATTATTGTCGAATGTAGTTAAGGGCCCAGTAATACTCTCCATAAGATGGAATTCTAAGAGATAATTCTCAACCATATAGCTTGATGAAAAGCTTCATGGGTGACATACTCTATTTCCAAGGTGGAAGCTATAACAATTGACTGCTTAATGCTTTTCTATAATATAGCACCTCCATGTTAGGTTTTGGATCATCTCTATGCAACAAAATTTAAAATTTTTTTATCCGAATTCTACCTAGGATCCATGCAAAAGGGCATAATCAATGTTTAAGGTTTTACCTTTTATGTGGTCATGTTCTTTATGAGGAAAATCTTGTGAGAGTGGGATAAATCACGGATCAAATGCCAACCAAAGGTACAATGTCTCTACGGTATCCACACAGAGTGAACAAAGACCTCTCACCCTCTATGAATCTGCTAGGATACGTCTCTCTCTCTTACTATGATTAGGGTTTGTGCATTTTTGGAGTGATTTTAGGATTTAAGGGTAGCTCATATATATCTATGATGTTGCCTTCAATTTCCTTTTATAAAACTAAGATATACAACATTCCTAATCCTATTAGGATAATGCTTCTAGAATCCTAAAATCATTCAACAACTATTACCTTATCCTTATCATAGAGAAAGAGTGAGGAGAGATAAGACTTATCCATTAATTATCTAATATTAGATAATAATATTATTTCATAATATAAATATTCAATATTAAAATGCATATAGTTATCAAATATCAGAAATAATATTATCTCATAATATAATTATCTAATATTTAATCACACAATTATCTAATATTTCCTTAATATCAAATAATATCACATAATAACCATATTTATTATGTGAAAATATATTATTATTTTAATAATATATATATGTATGAAAATAAGCTTAGTTAATTAGATTTTAGTCTAACTAAAGCCTAATTAATTATTGTCTACATTCCTACTCCTTTTGTGTCACCCTATAGGTTTTTACTACATTGATAATGGCCCACTTGTAAATCATATATAGTGAGTGGTATCTAACAATACATCACACCCAATTAGTAAAAATTTATGTAACTCAATATTCACTTAATGTGTGAACAACACTTTACAATATAGTCCTTTTTGTAACAATATCTAAATTAAACTTGAGGCATGGAATGCATCATCCTCATTAATGTTCAATTTATGTTTCTTGATACCAAGTAAACTAATTTAAGCAAATGATCAATATCTCATATTGATCCATTTGAGCAAAACCATGCATTTCTTAATCTCACTCAATCAAGGGGCTTAAGGATCTCACTCTCATTATATAATAGGAATAAAATTCCTATCTACATCACTCACATCCCTCTATATGATTCATGACACACCCAATCAACCTTCTACAATACATCCTAATTAAAGGTGATACATGACGATATCAAAGTGTGTGATTCCTCATGTAGGGAACTATAGTAACTTCAGGTCAAAGGACTACGCATATTATGGTCACATAAGAATAACTAATAATACATAATAATCCATGTAGTTTTCTCATTGCAAGCCAGTCTAGTATATTTGTTCACTAACTATGTACTAATATATTGACTTGATATCTCATATCCATGATTCACAATTATCAGTCACTATACATGCTAGTCTTGATGTATTATTACTATTCTTTTCGCAATAATACTTGACTAGTGTTGGGATCGGGAGCCATATGAGCATAGCGGAATAAATCGATCCCATCCATCGAATCCATGCAAAAATGTTAAATTGGAATAAGGGTTCGTTTAATACCTTTGTTGATGACTCTAGAAGTCGATCATTGATCACCTCTTTAGCTTCCTTTCGACCGAAGACTTTGAAGTATCCACACAAATCCATGAATCACTGATGAATGTCCACATAAACACCGGTTGGAATTGATCTCCTTTCATCTCGTAGTGCTAGCTACGCCTCTTCAGGGGTTTTTGGTCAAAGAGATGTGCTATGATTTTTCTGTGCTTTTTTAAGGTGCGTGAATAATGATAATCATATCATCTATTATTACCCAACAAGCCTATTTAAATAGGTGTATAGAAAAATCTAAACTATTTGGGCTTTATTCCATGTACAATTATAGGTTTACTATTGGGCCTTATATTTATAACATAAATTCTCAAATATTAGGTCCAAACAATTTAGTCCATTAATTCCAAATTCACTAGACTCTAAGTGTGCGACCCTACAGGCTCTCATTACGTTGGCAATGACCATTGATCATATTAATGATCATAAATAATGATCGATATCTAGTAACACATCATTGTTACCCAAGTAATGAGAAAGTAGGTGATTTGACTAAACCTTTACACGTGACCATCACCTATGTCCTTTTATCCTATACATCTAGATTGAGCACGAGACATAGACCGTGTCATTCCCGTATAGCCCAATCTTAAAGTTTCTTGATTCCTAAGTAAGCTGACTAAAACAAATGTAATTGACATCCCATGTCAATTCATCTGAGCATGACCATGCATTTTCTTAGCTTTACTTAATCAAGAGGCCTACAAATGTTACTCTTGTTATATAGGAGGGACAAATCCCATCTTGATCAAACAAACCCCTCCACGTGATATGTGACATATCCAATATCTACCTTTGCATTCACTTAACCATTAGTGATATAGAATAGTATTAAAATATGAAACTCACATGTAGGGAACCTTGGTGATCTCAAGTTAAAGAACCATATTAATAATGATCACTAAGAACCACTCATGACACTCATATAACAATCCATGTAGGTTCAGTATACAAGTTCTCTAATTTGTACTCATGTGTGAACTTAATATCCCATATAAGTCTTCACACATGCTAGTCTTAACATATCAAAGCAACCTAATCCACATATGACTAGGGATATTTAAGAATATAATTATTTTAAGGTTATTATCATAATTGAATATATTACGCAAACTATATATATAAATATAATAATTGAAATTGCCATTAAAATAACATGATTCAAAATTACAATCATCAATATAATTAGTTTTAGGGCATATACACTAACAACTAGGGGTATTTTAGGAATAGTAAAACTATTAGAAAAATAATTATTATATTAAATTATAAATTATGCAGAGTAATAAAAAATATAAAATAAAATATAATAATTTGAATTACTTGAAATAAAATATAATACATTATGTATTTATTACAATCATCTCTATGATTGGCTCCTAAGACACACACCAACAATCCAGCCATTATGAAAATGTGCCCAGATGTAGATTTTAAATCATTAGGATGATTGTCATTGTCCTAGTTTGAGTAGCTTATAATGTTGAGATCTCCCATTATTTTCTAGGTTAACATAAAGTCCTTTGTGTCTTAAAGGAATGTCAGAACTCTTTTCATGACAATTTAGTGTCTATAACCTAGATTACTTAAGTATCTTCAAGTACACCTATAGAAAATGCTATATCAGGTCATGTGCATACTTAAGCGCATATCAAACTACCAAAAATTGATGCATATGGGACTTTCTCCATCTTTTCTTTGTCTTTATCAGTTTCAAGATATTAAGCTTTATAATAACTTCACTCTTTTGAATAGTTGAAGTAACTTAAGAGCAAGTAGACATATTAAATCTTTTCAGAATTTTATCAATGTATGACGTTTAAGACAAGCCAAGAATACCCTAGGACCTACTCATCCTAAAAGAAAAGGGATAGTAATCACTTTGTCTCATACAATAAGCTCAAGTTATTTCTCATTAAGAGAATCTCATCTATGTATAGGATCAAAATTATAAATTTGCTAGTATTTTTCATTATACAAATAAATTGGTTTATATTATTGAATTTAAAACTAAGAAAGGTAACTATTTCATGAAACTTATATAACATTATTGAGAAGCTTGCTTCAAACCATATATGGATTTGTTCAATTTGCATACCAAGTACTTTTTACCCTTTTCTCAAGATCCATCTGGTTGCTCCATGTATATGGTTTTAGATAAATCATTATTCAATAATTTTGCTTCCACATCCATCTAGTGTAGCTCCAAATCAAAGTAAATAAGAAGACCTATAACAATTATGAAAGAATCCTTCATTTATACTAGTAAGAATGTCTTTTTATTATCCACTCCTTCCTTTTGGGTATAGCCTTTAGTCACAAGCTTGGCTTTATATCTCTCAATATGCCTATAAGCATCACACTTGATCTTGAAGACCCATTTACATCTAACCAATTTGGAATTTGCAGATAACTCCATAAGATCTCATACTTAGCTTTTATTCATTGAAGCTAATTCATACTTCATTGCAATGATCCATTGATCAAAATTAGAGCTAGACATTACTTGAGAGAATTGAATGGGATCTAAAACTTCATTTAGATCATACTAGTGTTCCTTCAAGTATATCATATAATCATTTGATATCATTGATCTACACTATGTTAGTGATCTGTTCAGCTTAACCTCAATATTAGAATCCTCATCTTCCTCTAAAGGTTGTGTTAAATCATGTTGTGGAGGACTAAAAGATGAAGAACTAGTAGATTAAGACATTAAGGGAATCACTACACTTTCTTCTTAGAAGTTTGTAATTCATAATATCTGATTCCTACTATTCAACTTATCCTTAAAATAAATGTTTTTGTCAAATTCAATAATCTAAGTAATGTGAAATAGATAATAGAATCTATTACCTCAAGAAAAGGTGCTGGGCTTCTCCTAGTCTCATTATATCTAGCCTCAATGCCAAACTCCTATAGATACTTAGCAAAAGGTGTTAGGCTCCTCCTAGTCTCATTGTATCTATTATAGTACTCTTCTCCTCGATTAGAATTTACACATTTGATTTTCTTGCTGTGTGCTACCTTAAATGTCCTTAATGCATCCAAAGACTTTAACTTTTTTGCAAGTAACTCTATCCATAAAAAGTGTGAATAATCATTAACAAAAATAAATGAAGTATCTATGACCTTCCATGGTTGGGGGTGTGATGGGATGGCAGACATCAATATGAATAAGTACCAAAGTTTCTTGTCTTGTAACTCTCTTTCCCTTTCTAACTTCGGTAATGAGCTTCCTTTTAATATGTCCTTAATGCATCCAAAGACTTTAACTTTTTTGCAAGTAACTCTATCCATAAAAAATGTGAATAATCATTAACAAAAATAAATGAAGTATCTTTGACCTCCCATGGCTGGGGTGTGTGATAGGATAACAGACATTAATATGAATAAGTACCAAAGTTTCTTGTCTTGTAACTCTCTTTCCCTTTCTAACTTTGGTAATGAGCTTCTTTTTAATATAATCCACACAGGTGTCTAGATAAAAGAAGTCCAAATTATGCAGGACACCTTCTTTGATCAACTTCTAAATTCAATCTCTAGAAATATGACCTAGATGCTTGTGTCATAGCATTGAGAAGTTCTCTTCAATTCTATTTCTTTTCTTCCCTATAATTGTGTTAACAATATTAAGGGAACGATTTATCTAATGCAATCTATCTATCATTTCACCAGTCTTTATCACTGTTAAGCTTTGGAATAAATTCACTCTTTAGACTCTAAAATTACAAAAAATACACTCAGAGATCCAATGCAACAATTGATATTAGGTTCTTTTTGACGTGATCCCACAAGTGCACGGGTTAAGTCGAGTTATAGTATAAAAGATATCGTCTCCACAGGGATTGAACGTTAAATAATAACTGAATTTCAAGGAAAATTATCTAAGCGTATCAATTGATATTGGGAATTAAAGATAAAAGAGTAAAACAGGGCTTAGTTATCAAAAAGGTTTAATTCAATGAAATGAAAGCGTACTCAGCTTAAGGTTCCCTTGTACATTTCATTATGGAATGAATATAATCCTCTAACTCGGTTTACTGTTAATTTAGATTGTTGGATTACCAAAAATAAGCTATACCTTATTACAAGGCTACTAGCTACTAATTAAAAGATTAAGTGCCTAGAATTTCTCTAGTAATCACTCATCTAGGTTGCATTAACATTGCTTAGAATCCATTTTCAGACATTTCATCCTATCCAAAAGAATCCAATTAGCTTAATTCCTAAGTCTAATTGATATTCCCAATGATCATGCAAGGTTCGATTAATTAATTGGTCATTTCAACCTAAAATCAATTAATCCATAACACAAATCCAATATTCTGAAAGTACTGATTTGTTCAAGTACAAAACAGCATAATCAAATCATAAATCAACAGTAAATCAAGCTAGATTATATAAAATTCAATTCCATAAATCCATGAACAAGTTCACCCAAGCTGAGCACAAGGGTTTAGTGTGAAAGCATTACAAAATTAGAAGAAAACCAGAAAGCAAAGAGGGAATTCAAACAATTCATGAAGCTCTACAAATTCCTTGCTTGAATCTTCAATCCTTCACTTGAATCCACGTTAGAAGTTACCCTTGGTGAGTTTGGGTCTCTCCTAGGGTTTCTTCCAGCAGCTCCTCTTTTAATTTTTGGTTTCTCCTCCCCTCCTTTCAAAATTTTGCGCAAAACTTATATGGGAAATGTACACGGGGTGAGACACGGCCCGTGTTCTACCTCGTGTTTCTCAGCGAAAGTTGAGTAGCATGATACACGGGCTGCACTCCCCGTGTTTACTTGCGAAGTGTTAAGCAGTATGGTACACGGGGTATGACACGGCCCATGTTGTACCCCGTGTTCTTCTGCGAAAGCTGGTCAGCATGGTACACGGGGTGTGACACTCCCCGTATTTTACCCCGTGTTCTTCTCTGAGCAGTTCAGTGAAGCCTCAAAGCATTCCAGAAGGATACACGACCTTCCACATGGCGTGTTCTTTGTCCGGAGGGCAAATTTGCTTCGATTCTCCACAATTTGCATGATTTTGCCTCCGGATCCTTTTCTAATGCTCAAATATGTCATTTCAAAACCTGAAAATAAAATATCGAGCATCTAAGTATCCTTTTCAATCAATTTGCACAAGATACTAAGTAAATATGTGATTAAACACATAGAAATCAAGTGCAATTGTGCATTTATCAATTCCCCCACACTTGAATCTTGCTCGTCCTCAAATAAGGAAGTAAGAGAACAAGAAAATCTACTCCAATTTTTATTCTTTTCTCTCTCTTTTTTTTATATATACATCAAGCAATCATTCAACGAAGCAGAGATTAGGATCAAGTCATGCCAAGCAACTAAATAAAAATAAAGCAACTAAATAAGTCAATCCTCAACATAAAAGCAAAAGAGAGCAACCTCATAGGTATAGTGTTTACTCACACTCTCAAGATTAGGCTTGTGTATACTCTCAAATCAATCAGCTCAAGACTTAATGTTACCATATGCTTGCAAAAACTCTAATCTCCACTACTATATTGTAAAATGCATGCAAATCAAAGGACTTTGTTAGGGAAAATGGTGAGGATAGGGGGAAAGGAAAATCAAGGGGTGAAAAGTGATAGAGTCATGAGTTTGAAGGAAAAAAAACACATTGGTCATGAGTTTAACCATTGTCGAGTTCCATTACTCAGCTTAACATATTACCCTGCTTCAACCCTTGCTCCAACCTCCATTCTTCCTCTTTCTTTTCTCCTTTATATATATATATATATATATATATATATATATTGTTGGTAATTCGGATTATCATATGCAGCGGAATTTAAAAATTTTGATCCGAATTCTACCTAGGATCCATGCAAAAGCATAAGTCAATGATTAGGGTTTTACCTATTGGGCACTCGTGTTTCTACTGATCAAAACTTGAGAGCGGATGAATCAAACGCCGGCCGGAAGGTACAGCGTCTCTACGGTATCCACACGGAGTGAACAACGACCTCTCACCCTCCACGCGTCTGCTAGGATGCGTTTTTCTCTCTAAGAATTAGGATTGGATGTTTTCTGAGTGATTTAGGGTTTATGTGGAAGCTTAAAACGTGATTATTAAGTGCTGCCCTCAAGTCCCCTTTTATAGAACTTAGGCAAGCCATAATCCTAGTCCTACTAGGATAATTCTTCCAAAATCCTAATCACACTTAACAACTCATCTTATCCTTATCCTAGAGATAATGGGAAGAGATAAGACTTATCTATTAATTATCTAATATTAGATAATGATATTATCTCATAATATAAATATCTCAATATTAGATAATTGCATATAGTTATCAAATATCAAAATAATATTATCTCATAATATATTTATCTAATATCTGATAAGATAATTACTTGATATTACTTTAATATCAAATAATATCACATAATATATATATATATATATATAAAACGTGAATTTATTATTCTTAATAATATATATGCACGAAAATAAGTCCAATTAATTGGATATTAATATAATTAAAGTCCAATTAATTATTGTCTTATTCCTACTCCTTTTGTGTGACCTTGTAGGTTCTTACTACGTTGACAATGACTTATTATTGAGCCATAGACAGCGAGCGGTATCTAGCAATACATCACTGCCACTCAAGTAGTAAGAATGTCTGTGATTCGACATCCACCTAATACATGATCAACGTTTTGCATCATAACCCTTTTGTAATAATATCCAAATTGAACTAGAGGCATGGAATGTGTCATCCTCGTCAATGTTCAATTTATATTTCTTGATACTAAGTAGACTTAAAATAAATAATTAATATCACATATTAATTCAACTGAGCATGGCTATGCATTTCTAAGTCTCACTCAATCAAGGGGCCCAAGGATATTTCTCTTTTATACAAGAGTAACAAAATCCCATTTACATCACTCACTTCCCTCTGCATGATTTATGACACACCCAATTAATGCCCTACTTGTCATCCTGATTAAAGGTGACATAGGACAATATTAAAGTGAGTAATTCCTCATGTAGGGAACCGTAGTGACTTCAGGTCAAAGGTTTATGTGTAGTTGTGATCATATGAGAATAACTTATGACACGTTTATCCATGCAATATTCTCATAGTGGGTCAGTCCAGTACATTGTTTACTAGCAATGTACTCATGTATTGACTTGATATCACATATCCATGATTCGTAATCATCAGTCACTATACATGCTAGTCTCGATGTATTATTACTATCCTTTTCGTAATAATAATTGACTAGGGGCATTTTAGGAATAGCAAAGCTATTCCAAGGATAATTATTATATTAAGTTATAAATTGCGCATAATAATAATAAAAACAAAATATAATAATTAAATTGCCTAAAATAAAATATAATACATTGTGTATAACTCTAATCATCTTATATGATCGGTTCTAGGACACACACCAACATATATATATATACATAAATCAACAAACAAAACTTTTTCTTCTTCTTCTTCTTCTTCTTCTTCTTCTTATATTTATTCCCAACAAGCTTTTCTTCCTCTTCTTCTTCCCAAATAATTTATTTGACATCATTTTTTATTTATGGTATTTTGTTTTTTTATTATTATTTGTTTAATTGTTTCTTTTTCTTTTTTTTATTTTTGTTTGTTTTTTTTTAACAACCAAAGCTATAAATCAACTTATCTAACTAGCAGCACTAAGTAAGGACCTCTAAGTGATAGCCAAACTCATATAATGTGTCTAAGTTCCCTTAAACTCGAAGGTTCAAGTTTACTTGGGCAGTGGCTTTAGATGTACATAGTATGGCTAGGCTAGAAATGAGGGTCCAAGGCTCAAAGTAGCTAACTAGGGGAAAAGCTAAAAATAGTTTAGGGTATAACAAAGAAAAGGATTCAAATAAGCAAAACAAATAAAAAAAAGGTGAAGAAACATGGCCTCATCATTTTTAACATGCAAAATACATAAAATGTAGCCTCAAAAAGAGCAAATGCAAGTTCTAAAGAAAAAAGTCAAGAGTGATGACATAATCCCTCAAGAAGAAAAATGAGCTTTAATTTCTAATGTGAAAATGGCTCAAAAGGCTCAAATCTCACAAGGATCAATTATGCTTATTACTCTTAACTTCAAGCTTTAGATTTTTCTTATTAAGTTGCCAGATAATCATTAAAGGAGTAAGGCATGAATCAATCACTTTATTCAAAAGATTGCCCTAAAAACTTAATTTTATATATATATATATATTTTTTTTTACATTTTTAATTTTTTTTATCATTGAAATTGGAGCAAATTTTAGTACTCTAAATCAATCAAGCAAGTTCAAGTACAAAACATTGCAAAGCATTCTAAACACTGCTCCCCCACACTTAAAATTGGACATTGTCCTCAATGTACAAATAAGGTAAATGGGAAAAGAGACAGAGAATAGATGGGGGATTGAAACTTCCCTAACAAGTGGAGCATGGTGGCCCAGTATAGATCATGACTTCAGGGAGATCCAGAAGCGGAAACAGATTAGGAGAGAGAGAGAGACTAGTAATCTAAAAGAAAGAAAATGCAATACTAAGAAAAAATATTGTTAGTTATTACAGATATTAATATCAAGAGTGCAAGAAAATAAAAGAGAAATAACTAAAATAATAACAAGTAAATGAAAGTGCATAGTCAATATAAGTACAGACCAGATAAATGGAAGTAAAGAGTAGAAATAAGTAAAAAGAAATAGGATATATAAGTAAAAAGGAAAAATAAATGATCCAGGCTACTGAGCAGGAGGGTCCGGGTCAGTTGGGGAAGAGGGGTGGAAAAGTTGGAACAGGGCCTTGACCATGCTCTTGATGTGTTGGGATCGCCTGTCCAAGTTGTCATAAAGACCCTTAATCCTCATCTGACGCTCGGAGATAAGCCGAAGCTCAGCCAAAATCTACTATTGACCGGATAGTATGTCCCAGAAATAGGCCTCGGATGGAACTCTGCTCCCCGCAGAAAATGATGGACCCATATCAGGAGCTGGATCACGATCGCCATCATGTCCTGGAATATCCTGCTCCTCCTCATGGGGCTGCTGCTGCACAGGCTGGATCCCCATAGCCAGAAGAATGCCCTTTCACAGGGGTGTCATGTGGGATACTATGGTAAGGGATCCATAAGGTCGATCAAAGACGCCTAACTGCCTAGCTAATCAGGTGATATATGGACTAGTAGCTATACTCGTAGCTCTCTTGTCTAATGCTTGAGTCGAGAAGAAGTGGGCGAATGCACCTCCAATGTGAATAGGCACTTTCTGGATCATGCTATACAGGAAAAGTACATCAGCAGTGCTCACGACCCCATGACTGTGCCCCCAACCACTCAAGGTGTGACTGAAGATGGAGTGGATCACTTGCCAAGCAACTCTCCTGAGGCTAGACGCCTTGCTCTTGGTGGGATCATAAGTGTTCCCGGTAGCAATGTTAGTCCATAATCGCCACTCCTGGGTCCCGTGGGGTAGTCCTATTAGCATGTCATGATACTCGGGAGTGGTCACAAACTCCTCATAATAGAGTCCCAGGTGCACTGAGAGCTGGGTCACACTCATGGAATATGTAACTCTTCCGAATCGGAACTGCACTGTGTTGGCCGAGTCGACTGTCCCAAAATATCTCTCTAAGTAGAAAGTGCTGAGAAACTCCAAAGTGAGCTCCTTGTAGGTAGGCTCTATAATCTGAAAGAAAACCTCCCAAGTGCTGGAAATTGCGCATCATACATGCACAGCGGAATAAAATTTTTGCACAATTTCCACCAAGGATCCATGCGAATTTAGAACGTCATAGATTAGGGATTAGGGTTTATACCTTTCGGCAAAATTCTTCTGACCGCTGCAGCAAATCCGATCTGCTTCCAAATCACGAACCGGAATGGAAACCAGTAAATCAGATCACCAGTACAACGTTTTATGGCTGCACCTTTGTGGTATCCACACGAACCCGTGAATCACCGATGAATGTCTGCTACACACACCGGTTGGAATTGATCTCCTTAGACCTCGTAGTGCTAGCTACGCCTCTTCAGAGATTTTAGTCAAGGAGAGTGGCTAGGGTTTTTCTATGCTTTTACTTGGGGTGCGTGAAGAATAATAGTAATCCTATTATTACCCAATAAGCCTATTTAAATAGGTGCATAGAAAAACCTAACCTATTTGGGCCTTATTCCATTGTATAATTATAGGCTTACTATTGGGCCTTATAATTATAACATGAATTCCCAAATATTAAGCCCAAACAATTTGGTCCATTAATTCCAAATTCACTAAGCTCTAAGTGTGCGACCCTACAGGCTCTCATTACGTTGGCAATGACCATTAATCATATTAATGATCATAAACAAAGATTGGTGTCTAGCAACACATCATTGTTACCCAAGTAATGAGAAAGTCGGTGATTTGACTAAACCTTTACACGTGATCATCACTTATGTCCTTTTGTCCTATACATCTAGATTGAGCACGAGACATGGACCGTGTCATTCCTGTATAGCCCAATCTTAAGGTTTCTTGACTCCTAAGTAAGCTGACTAAAACAAATGTAATTGACATCTCATGTCAATTCATCTGAGCATGGCCATGCATTTTCTTAACTTTACTTAATCAAGGGGCCCATAGATGTTACTCCTGTTATATAGGAGGGACAAATCCCATCTTGATCACACAAATCCCTCCGCATGATATGTGACATATCCAATATCTACCCTTGCATTCACTTAACCATTAGTGACATATAATAGTATCAAAATATGAAACTCACATGTAGGGAACCTTGGTGATCTCAGGTCAAAGGACCATACTAATAATGATCACTAAGAACCACTTATGACACTCATATAACGATCCATGTAGTGTTCTTAATATGGGTCGGTCCAGTATACAAGTTATCTAACTTGTACTCATGTGTAAACTTAATATCCTATATAAGTTTTCACACATGCTAGTCTTAACATATCAAAGCAACCTAATCCACAATGATATATGACTAGGGACATTTAAGAATACAATCATTCTAAGGTTATTATTATAATTAAATATATTACGCAGACAATATATATAAATATAATAATTGAAATTGCCATTAAAATAACATGATTCAAAATTACAATCACCAATATGATTGGTTTTAGGGCATATACACTAACACCAAGCACCTACACTAATGAGCTCACGTATCTCATCTTCCAGGCCGAACTCTATCAACACTGCACAATCTAGGTATCGACCCTCTACAAACGACCAGTCTTTATGTCTATCAAAGGCTTGAGTATGAGCCTCTTTTGTGAAGTCCAAGAATTAGTGTGTTGGTCCTCTAGAGGAGGTCCTTCTAGAAGTACTACCCTTGGTTGTTTTCCTGGCAGTTATCTTTTATCTCTTAGACATGATCTGTAAAAGAAAATGACAAAGTGAGAGAGAGTATTGACAGTTTGACAATCAGCAGATTCAAAGGCAATAGTTCAGAATGCAATTTCAATATCATTTAATGTCAAATGAAATACAATTCAAAAGTCAATGCCATCAATGCAGATAAGAGGTCATATCAATGAGGTAAAGCAGACAATTAGTCAATCAATTAGTAAACTTCAAGGGATTTAAATCCAATCAATCAAACATTTCAAGTCCTATTAATCAAAGATTCAAATTCAATCCATCAATCAAAGATTCAAATTTAATCAATTAATCATCAAACCAATCAAACATCAAACCTCAAAGAATATGAACATTCCTATAAATTCTAACATGTATTGGAGTTCAAAAAACATAAGCAATTGCAAATAACTCCAAAGATTTCTAAGAAAATGCACTTACCTTGTGAATTGCAGATGAAAACCCTAAGTTCTTGGTGAAATCACAAAAGGAATCAAAATCTTGAATTTCAACTGATTGAATTGAAAATCAAGTAGCAAAATCACTTCAAACAGCCAAATAAAGCACTTTAATCGGTGGATTTTGGCAAGATGATGGCTGAAAATGATGACAGAGAGGCTAAGGCATAGAGGAAGATGAAGAAAATGAGGGAAATTGTGGGAAAATCTAGGGTTTTTGCCATTAAAAGCTCGTTCGCCTAAGAACACGGGGCCAAACATGGCCTGTGTGGTACCCTGTGTTTCTCTGCGGATGAAAGTTCTGGGATTCACAAACTTACACGGGGTCTGACATACTCTGTGTTCTTCCCCGTGTTTCTCTCTGAAAGATACTAACAGTCTTCACAATAGTACACGGGGTTAAACACGACCCGTGTTGTACCACATGTTTCTCTCTGGAAGGCTCATGTTTAAAAATCCTTCCTCATTGGTTCAGCCAGTGAGGAACACGAGGTAGGACACGACCCGTGTTCAACACCGTGTTTCTCTTTGGAATTCCATGAAAATTACAAAACTTTTATGCGAACCAGACAGTGATTTACACGGGGTACGACACATACCGTGTTGTACACCATGTTTTTCACTGGACTGTGAGAAAATCATAAGTCCTTTTTTACTGGCCAGACAGTGAGGTACACGGGGTATGACATGGCCCGTTTTTACATTATAACTCCCTCACTCATTAACACCTTAATCCTCATTAAATAGGTAATTATTGCATACTAATTTGCCTTCTACTTTAGACTAGCTCACAATAGCTCAAATTTTTGTATCTCATACAATACAGGCAAGGGTCATGTAATTATACAAAAAGTTCAACTTACAAAACATACATCCATCACTTACAACATCACTAACTATATAATCATTTTTTAATACAACTTCGAATCTTTATTCTCCCTTGTTAAGAGGGTCTCTAGAAGCATCACCTGGAATGGTTAGTATAATACAGAAACATAAGAAACAAAGTTTCCCAGTAGCTAGCTATCACTATAAAAATATATCGAGCCATTCCAGATCCTTAAGAAAATAAAACATACATTTCAAATTCAAAATCAATTAATCATTTATCATCTCATTCCATACCATTGTAAGAAATGTGCATCATACATAGCAATCATCAAGCCCATTCAAGGACTCATATAGATATCTAGATGGCCATCACAGATAATCGTACCTAGGCCTTATATATAGCAATTTCACTGTCTTCCCGAGGTATTCGGGCCGCAGGCCTCACATACAGTATTTCACTGTCTTCCCGAGGTGTTTGGGCCATAGGTACCGCACACAACAATTGCATTATCATCCTGAGGAACTCAGGCCATAGGCCTTACACACAGCATTTTACTGTCTTCCCGGGATGCGCACACAACTATTTCATACACATTCCATGCAATGGCATTATATACAGAAAATCATGTAAATAGAAAACAGAGCTTAAGGATAAAGCTAGCTACCTTTTATAAGCTTCCAATAGTGATGTTTCCTTTGCCCTCACTTAAAACTTCTTTACAATTTCTCTTGCCTTTCCAACTTGTCACTCCTTAGTCTACATAAATACACATCGTAGTTCTTATTAGAACATCATCATTTTCCTTAAACCTCATGTATTCTTCCCTTCCTCCACATTGATAAATGCACGCACAAATGCACTTAAGTTCTATGTGTTTCATCATTCATCTACTTAGTATGTTGTGCAAATTGATTAAAAAAGATACTTAGATGCTGTATATTTTGTTTTCAGACTTTGGAATGACACATATAAGCATTAGAAAAGGATTTTGAGGCAAAACCGTGCAAATCGTGAAGAATCGAAACCAAATTGTTCACTTAACAAAGAACACGGGGTATGGGAACCCCGTGTTTAGGGCCGTGTTTCTTTCTGGATTACTTCGAGGCTTCACTGGATTGCTCAGAGAAGAACACGGGGGTAAACACGGACCGTGTCATACCCTGTGTATCTTATTGCCCTTCAGTTTTGAGGTAAACACGGGGAGTGTCGCACCCCGTGTAACATACTAATAAGCCTTCGTTGAAGAACACGGGGTATAACACGTCCACGGGGTACAACACGGGACGTGTTATACCCCGTGTGCATTACGAATCTTCCAAAAACACAATTTAAATGGCTAAATCTCCTTCCCTCATTCTTTTCCACATTCATGGTTTTGGCTTCTCAAAAGGGAAGTTTCATACACACTTTCATAATTCAAAATTTCATCTTCCATAAGCTTCATAATTCATAAGAATCATTCTAATTTCATCAATTTAACCAAATTCCAAACAAATCATGCCAAATCCACACATGCACCATTATGCCTCTAAAATCCTAGTGTGTACATCATGGTTTCTTGTTGTTTTTACACCAAACCAAAGCCATAAATCAACATAACAACATCCAAAACACCATTAAACATGTTCAATTCATCCAAAACTCCATGGCCAACTACCTTTGACCACACCAACACCAAAATTTCAAGAAACTAAAAAGAGTACATTAAAGAGCTTTTAGAGGAGAACATTTTTACCTCTTGCTGCAACTTGAAAACTTGATCAAACTTGAGCTTTCTTCAATCTAAACACACCAATAGATAGAGTTTGATGAGAAGAGCAACTTTCCCTTTTACAACTAAGCCTAATTCTCACTATATTTAGGTGAAAAAGTCAAAAGAAGTTTTCTCTCTCTTGCTTCTCTCTCTTGCACATTTTTGGTGCTTTCATGGAGGTGTTCTACGGCTTGGAGAAGAAAGGAGAAGGAAGAAGAGCTTTCATGAAGCTTCAAGGGTATTTTGGTCCTTTTTCACCAATTAATAAGGCTATTCTTGCCATTTTCTTCTAATAATAACACTTGTCATGTGTCTATTGGTCTCACTAAATAAAATCACATGTTACACCCTAAATTCTTGGTTATCATAGTAGATCCCAAATTCTTGATTATTTACACTTTAACCACACCCGATTTTGCACTTTTGCAATTTAGTCCATAGGGTTTCTGTTTGTTTAAAATTTCTTACACTGTTAGACTTAAACAACTTCACTTTTTAGGGTTTTCTAACCTCCTCTAATCATCTATACTGTTTAGGGAAATTAATTCTTTTCCTACTATCCTTTTTCCTTTAAAATTTCGTTTACCTTTACACTTAATTCCTTTCAACTTAAGATTCACCCACCAAGCTAATTCAAACGTGCTCTTCATTTCTACAGCCTCAGAATTTAGAGATTCAAATGATAGAATTAAAAAATTTAGGACATTACATACACCATGTATCTCACTGGACTGCATTTTGAGCCTTCTGTACAAGAAAACAAACAACAATCATGCATTCATGCCTAATTCACCCCAAAGACAGAGATCAAGTGCAAAAATGAACATCTTAAAATAACAATTCATGACTTATACGCCTCAAACTACTCAGAAACTTAGATTGAAAAGGAGAACACTAAGATTTAAAAGCAAGAAAACAAAAAAATAAGCTCGGGTTGCCTCCCAAGAAGCGCTTATTTATGGTCATAAGCTCGACTCCTATTTTTATCATTCTGGAGCTGCCATTAGTGGTGGCCCAGTAACATAATGCTTCAATCTTTGGCCATTAATTTTGAAACTGGCGGTACCTTCACTCCAAATTTCCACAGCTTTAAACGGATACACCTTCTTCACATGATATGGTCCAGTCCACCTTGTCTTAAGCTTCCCTGGAAAGAGCTTGAATCTTGAACTGAACAACAACACCAAGTCTCCTTCATGAAATTCCCGTCTGAGAATACGCTTGTCGTGCCAAGCCTTTGTTCTTTCTTTATATATCTTGGCATTATCGTAAGCTTCATTTCTCAGTTCTTCAAGCTCAAGAAGTTAGAGCTTCCTTTTCTCCCTAGCAAATTGCAAATCAAAGTTGAGCAACTTGATTGCCCAATACACTTTGTGTTTAATCTCTACTGGTAGATGATAGTGCTTCCCATAAATGAGTCTAAATGGTGCCATACCAATGGGAGTCTTAAAAGCAGTTTGGTAGGCCCATAAAGCATCATCCAACTTGAGTGACCAATTCCTCCTTGATCTAGACATAGTCTTCTCCAGTATGCTCTTGATTTCTTTATTTGAAAGCTCCACTTGCTCACTAGTTTGAGGGTGATATGGAGTAGAGATCTTATGGGTTACTCCATACCCTTTCAAGAGTGATTGGAATTGATGGGCAATGAAATGAGAGCCTCCATCATTGATGATAGCTCTAGGTATCCCAAACCTAGGAAACAACACCTTTTTGAAAAATCGAACCATAACTTTTGCATTATAAGTCCGAGTGGCAATTGCTTCCACCCATTTGGAAACATAGTCAATCGCCGCAAGTATATATCTGTTGCTGCAAGAAGGTGGGAATGGTCCCATGAAATCAATTCCCCAGACATCAAATATTTCAACTTCCAGAATGTTGTTCAAAGGCATCTCATGCCTTTTTGATATATTACCAACCCTTTGGCACTGGTCACAAGAAGTGACATAATGGTGAACATCCTTGAAAAGAGTCGGTCAATAAAAACTCGCCTAGGTAATCTTCGAAGCTGTTCTTGAAGCGTCAAAGTGTCCTCCATATGGAGAGGAGTGACAATGGAACAAGATGCTTGCAATTTCTTCCTCAAGCACACACCTTTTAAACAGGCCATCTGCACATCTTCTGTAGAGGAGAGGCTCATCCCAAAAGTAGTGTTTCACTTCTACTAAGAACTTTTTTTTCTGTTGATACCTCGCATCCGGAGGTAAAACACCACTCACAATGTAATTCACATAGTCTGCAAACCATGGGATGGCTAAAGAAGAGACAGCCAACAGATAGTCATTAGGAAGGGAATCGTTTATTGGCATCTCCTTATCTTCCTCATCAACTAACTCTTGCTTCAATCTGGAAAGGTGATCAGCCACAACATTTTCTGTACCCTTCTTATCTCGAATTTCCAGATCAAATTCTTGTAATAAAAGAATCCATCTAATTAGATGAGGTTTAGCTTCCTTCTTGCTTAAAAGGTACCGGATGGCTACATGATCCGTAAAGACTATCACCTTGGAATCTACCAAATAGGATCGAAATTTGTTAACTGCATAAACTACCGCAAGAAGTTCCTTTCCGGTTGTGGCATAGTTCAGTTGAACCTCATCCAAGGTCTTGCTGGCATAGTATATGGCATGAACTTTCCTATCCTTCCTTTGTCTATGTACCACTCCTATTGCATAGTCGTTAGCATCGCACATCACCTCAAATGGTAGATTCCAATTTGGTGCTTGCATGATTAGGGCAGAAATCAAGGCTTTCTTTAACCTGCAAAATGCATCCAAACAATCTTGATTAAAATAAAAAATAATATCTTTAGCAAGTAAGTTAGTTAGTGGTTTGGCAATTTTAGAGAAATCCTTGATGAAACGTCGGTAGAAATCGGCGTGTCCCAGAAAACTCCTCAATCCTTTTATAGAAGTTGGGGGAGGCAATTTCTCTATGATGTCCACCTTAGCCTTGTCTACCTCAATACCATGCTCAGATACTTAATGGCCAAGGACAATCCCTTCTCTTACCATAAAATGGCATTTCTCCCAATTGAGAACTAAATTTACCTCCTCATATCTCTGCAACACTTGAGATAAATTAGTCAAACAATTATCAAAGGAAGTACCATAAACAGGAAAATTATCCATAAAAACTTCCATGATATTTTCAATAAAATCAGAGAAGATAGCCATCATACAATGCTGAAATGTAGCAGGAGCATTACACAGACCAAAGGCATTCTTCTATATGCAAAAGTACCATAAGGACATGTAAATGTGGTCTTTTCCTGATCATTTGGATGTATAGGGATTTGGAAGAAACCAGAATAACCATCCAAATAACAGAAATATGAATGCTTAGCTAACCTTTCTAAAGTTTGATCAATGAAGGGAAGAGGGAAATGGTCTTTTCGGGTTGCCTTGTTTAATTTCCTATAATCTATACACATTCTCCGACCCGTGACAATCCTAGTGGGAATTAGCTCATTGTTTTCATTTTTTACCACAGTTAACCCCCTTTTCTTAGGAACAACATGTACCGGGCTAACCCACTGGCTATCTGAAATTAGGTAAATTACCCCAACATCTAGTAATTTCACTATTTCCTTTTTTACAACTTCTTTCATATTAGGGATCAACCTTTTTTGATGTTCAATGGAGGGCTTACTATTTTCCTCCATCAATATCCTATGCATGCATATTGAAGGACTAATCCCTTTCAAATCAGAAATTGTATACCCTAAAGCTTTTCTATGAGATCTAAGTTGCCTAAATAATTTTTCTATTTCAAGAGCAGTTAGATTTGCATTAACTATCACAAGATAAGTGGAGTGGGGTCCTAGAAACTCATACCTGAGGGTAGATGGGAGAGGTTTCAATTCTACCTTAGGTGGTGTGGCTTCCTCAGTGGTGGTATTGTTGGACTCCACTTCCAATGATTCAATTGCTGCTTCAAGGAGGGGAAGTGGTGGGCTTGCTTCCAAAAACGCTGCATATGCAGCAGTTTCCTCATTTTCAATCACTCCATTTGTGGCTAGACATGCTTCAAGTGGGTCTTGAAGGCATCCCATTAAAAGAGTTTCTTTCAAAACTTTGTCTAGCACATCTACCCTGCAAATTGAACTTCACAAACAGGTAATTTAATTGATTCATTCAAATTAAATTTAACTTTTTCATCCCCAACAGATAATGAAAGTTTTCCATTTTTGACATCAATTAAAGCACCTGTAGTGGCTAAAAAGGGTTTACCCAAAATGATAGGGATTTGTGAATCCTCTTCCATTTCAAGCACAACAAAATCAATAGGAATAAAGAACTTACCAACCTTAATAGGTATATCCTCAAGAATACCTACTGGATATTTCACTGAATGGTCGGCTAGTTGAAGAGAAACTGTGGTGGGCTTCATCTCTTCTATATTCAGCCTTTTTGCAACCGACAATGGCATAAGGCTCACACTTGCTCCCAAATCACACAATGCCCGGTCAATAGGAATATTTCCAATCACACAAGGAATGGAGAAGCCGCCTGGGTCCTTTAGCTTAGGAGGTAGTTTATTCTGGATGATGGCACTACACTCCTCCGTTAGGGCTACAGTTTCATGCTCCTTTAGCTTCCTTTTGTTTGAGAGAATGTCCTTCAAGAATTTTGCATATGATGGCATTTGTGAAAGAGCATCAATGAAGGGGATATTGATGTACAACTTCTTCAAAACTTCCAAGAACTTTCCAAATTGCTTATCAAGCTTAACTTTTGCTAATCTTTGAGGATAAGGGATAGGCGGTTTGTATGGTTCTGGAGGGACATATTTTGACTTTTCAGGTAATTCCATTTCTTTCACTTCAACATCATTAGGAATTGAGGCCTTTTTGCCTTCTTTCTGCTCTTCCTCCACACTTATCTCTTCTTCACCTTCTTGAGTGGCATTTGGATCCTTCAATAGCCTTCCACTCCTAAGAGTTATTGCCTTACAATGCTCCCTAGGATTTGATTCAGGTTGAGCAGGGAGTTGACCAAAAGCTCTAGAAGAAGATGCAAAAGCTTGTTAAGCTATTTGAGTTTCCAACATCTTTCCATGTGTGGCCAATGAATCAACTTTGGAGGACAGTTGCCTAATGGAATCTTCCATGGCTCTACCATGCTGTCTAAACTCTTCATTAGTTTTCTCTTGGGAAATGAGAAATTTCTCCAAGAGGCCTTCTAACTTAGCAGCAGAAGAGGGTTGAGCTGGTGGGTTGTATGGTCTTTGGTTTTGAAAACTGGGTGGTGGTGGTCTATTGGGAGTGGTTTGAGTGTTGTATGGATGGGTGTGCTTGTAGGAAAATTTTGGGTGGTTCCTCCATGATGGATTGTAGGTATTTCCAAATGGTTCATTTGCATTTTTCTGTCCAAACCCACTGTTATGCACATAGTTCACTTATTAAGTGAAATCTTGCCCCAATGTACACTCAGTTGCCATATGACCTATAATACCACAAATCTCACAAGGAATGTCAGTAGCACCTGTTACATTTACACTGTTAACTTAAAATTTATCAAACTTAGCCATAAGTGCATCTACTTTGCTACCTAGACTTCCTAGTGCATCTACCTTAGCTGACAAATGATTAAAAGCATCTAATTCATACTTACTTGGAGCTTTCCTTGAAGGTCCCCTCTCATTTGACCATTGGTAGTGGTTCAAAGCCATATCCTCAATTAACTTATATGCTTCATCTAATCATTTGTTCATTAAAGCACCTCCAGCAGTAGCATCCACAGTAAGCTTAGTATTGTAGTTCAAACCATTGTAAAAGGTATGAAGAACTAGCCATTTTTCTAACCCATGATGTGGACATAGCCTCAACAGTTCCTTATATCTATCCCAAGCATCAAATAGAGATTCCCCTTCTCTCTGAGAAAATGTAGTGATTTCATTCCTTAATTGAGTAGTCTTGCTTGGAGGAAAATATCTTGATAGAAAAGCCCTCAATAGCTCTTCCCATGTAGTGATGGACCCTGCTGGTAGAGAGTGCAACCAAGCCCTTGCTCTATCCCTCAAAGAGAATGGGAAGAGTCTAAGCTTGATAGCATCCGCTGCTACACCATTGATCTTGATTGTATCACAGTATTCTAAGAAAATATGGATATGGAGGTTAGGATCCTCCATTGGTAGTCCACCAAACTGGTTTTGTTGCACCATAGAAAAAAGATCTGGCTTCAATTCGAAGTTATTAGCCTCAACAATAAGCCTTCTTATACTGGATTGAAGCCTAGTGGCATCGGGTGCTACAAATTCTCTGAGTGATCTATTGTCCATGTCTTCAATTACTGGTTCAAGGTCAATTGTTTCTTGGATTTCTACTAATTTTTGCTCTCTCCTTCTCCTATGCAGAGTTCTTTCAATCTCTGGGTCTAAGTTAAGAATTCCTTCAAGACTTCTCCTTCGCATATACAAAGATTTTCTGCAAAAAGAGTAGGTAATACTCAAACAGAACAAAGTAAGAAAGAAATGCTATATATAAAAATAAGAAAATCAGAACAAGATGAATTAAGAACTAAAAGAAAATGAATTGCCTGGTCTAATCCACTCAAAAGTTCCTATTAATATCAACCAGTTGTAATTCCTAGCAACAGCACCAAAAACTTCACGTGATCCTGCAAGTGCACGGGTTAAGTCGAGCTATAGTATAAAAGATATCGTCTCCACAGGGATTGAACGTTGAATACTAACTGAATTTAAAGGAAAATTATCTAGGCGTATCAATTGATATTGCGAATTAAAGATTAAAGATAAAAGAGTAAAACAAGGCTTAGTTATCAAAAGGTTTAATTCAATGAAATGAAAGCGTACTCAGCTTAAGGTTCCCTTGTACATTTCATTATAGAATGAATATAATCTTCTAACTCGGTTTACTGTTAATTTAGATTGCTGGATTACAAAAAATAAGCTATACCTCATTGCATGGCTACTAACTACTAATCAAAAGATTAAGTGCCTAGAATTTCTCTAGTAATCACTCATCTAGGTTGCATTAACATTGCTTAAAATTCATTTTCAGACATTTCATCCTGTGCAAAAGAATCCAATTAGCTTAATTCCTAAGTCTAATTGATATTCCCAATGATCATGCAAGGTTCGATTAATTAATTGGTCATTTCAACCTAAAATCAATTAATCCATAACACAAATCTAATATTCTGGAAGTACTGGTTTGTTCAAATACAAAACAGCATAATCAAATCATAAATTAACAGTAAATCAAGTTAGATTATATAAAATTCAATTTCATAAATCCATGAACAAGTTCACCCAAGCTAAGCACAAGGGTTTAGTGTGAAAGCATTACAAAATTAGAAGAAAACCAGAAAACAGAGAGGGAATTCAAACAATTCATGAAGCTTTACAAATTCCTTGCTTGAATCTTCAATCCTTCACTTGAATCCACGTTAGAAGTTGCCCTTGGTGAGTTTGGGTCTCTCCTAGGGTTTCTCCCAGCAGCTCCTCTTTTAATTTTTGGTTTCTCCTCCCCTCCTTTCAAAATTTTGCGCAAAACTTATATGGGAAATGTACACGGGGTGAGACACGGCCCGTGTTCTACCCCGTGTTTCTCAGCAAAAGTTGAGTAGCATGATACACGGGGTGCGACACTCCCTGTGTTTACTTGCGAAGTGTCAAGCAATATGGTACATGGGGTATGACACGGCCTATGTTGTACCATTGTTCTTCTACGAAAGTTGGTCAGCATGGTACATGGGATGTGACACTCCCCGTATTTATCTTAGAAGTGAAGGGCAGTAATGTACACAGGGTATGACACGTCCCGTGTTTTACCCCGTATTTTTCTCTAAGCAGTTCAGTGAAGCCTCGAAGCATTCTAGAAGGATACACAACCTTTCACACGGAGTTCCCATACCCCGTGTTCTTTGTCAAGAGGGCAAATTTGCTTCGATTCTTCATAATTTGCATGATTTTGCCTCCGAATCCTTTTCTAATGCTCAAATGTGTCATTTCAAAACCTGAAAACAAAATATCGAGCATCTAAGTATCCTTTTCAATCAATTTGCATAAGATACTAAGTAAATATGTGATGAAACACATAGAAATCAAGTGCAATTGTGCATTTATCACTTTTTCATGGAAGGCTCAAATACCATATCCTTTAACACTAACTCATGTCTAGTAGATAATCATAGATATACCCACTAAGCTTTACTCCTAATTTCTCACCATTTTCCACTTTAATAATGAATTTACCTTTATTTGATTTTCTAAAATTTTTTAGTGATTGGGAAGAATTGGTGGCATGAATTATGGAGCTGGTATTCAACCACTATGCATTTAATGGTACATCTATTAGATCGGATTCAAAATAAACATTGGCCTAGTCCTTTCTCATTGTCCCACTTAACATCTTTTTAGGGTTTTCTTGCATAATGATTAACTAATAACACATCAAATATTGCATGTATAACATAATCATGTCAATGCCTTCCTCATAACATTTAAATATGCAACCTTACATAATATCATGTTATAAAATCAAATATCTAAAGGCATTTAGGACTTTACAACATAATACAAGAGTCAAATGTTATGCCCTTAAAACACTAACATTGAAGGGTACACTTATCTCTACACTTACATTATAACCAATAAACTATATTAACAACATAATGCTAAAGGGAATTTATGTTATTAACATAGCCTCTCTCTTTTCAAAATAATTTTTCTGGTTAAAATCAAATAAAAAGTTTATGCAATTGACCCCACAAAGGTGGGTATGCAATTACATAAATTTTTCATGGCATAGTGCAAACCTTTAACAATTCCTTTTATCAAGACAATATTTTATAAATTACTAAACTACACAAATAATGTCCAAAAATTCTATAAAATTTCAAAAGATGGACAAGAAATAAAAAATTACACAATAAAAAAATAGGCTCAAAATAAACTCCTTTCAATATTCAAATAAAATAGGCAAAATATGATTAAAATTAATTTTATTTTGAAAAATTATAGAACAATGCTATTAGAAAGTGACAAATGCACAATTGTACATAAATTCCATGAGTTTCATCACTTATTTACTTAGTATTTTATGTAAATTGATTGAAAAAGATACTTAGATGCTCGATATTTTTTTTTAGGCTTTGAAAGGACACATATGAGCATTAGAAAAGGATCCAGAAGCAAAACTGTGTAAATTGTGAAGAATCGAAGCCAAGTTGTTCATCTAACAAAGAACACGAGGTATGGAACCCCATGTTTAGGGCCGTGTACCATTCTGGAATGCTTCGAGACTTTACTGAACTGCTCAGGGAAGAACACGGAGTTAAACACGGGTCTTGTCATACACCGTGTATCATACTGCCCTTCGCTTCTGAGGTAATGTAACGACCCTAAATTAGTACAATAGTAATATATATAATAATAATAATAATAAATAAAAATTATTGAGATTGTAATGAGTGAAAATTGCTTAGAAACCTAAGAATAGATTTTAAGATATTTCATGTAGAAATTCATTGAATTTCTGTATCCGGTAAAGTGAAAAAGTGAGAAAGTGAGTCAAAATTATAGTGAATTAATTCAAAAAAAAAACATTGGATGATCAAAAAATAATTTTCAAAGCTCAAAAATAGTTATAGGAAGTAAAAATAAAATTTTTAGGAAGTTTAGAAGCCTAAGGGTGAAAATGTAAAGAAAATAAGTGATTCGGGGCCAAATTGTAATAAACCCTTTTATCTTTTTAGCCTTTTTATTTTTTGTTGTACAGGTTGGGTTGTCCCATGTTATTTTTAGACCCAAATGTGGAAAAAAATGAGGCCCAATTTCGTGATCCAACATCAGCCCAAACTTCCAAGGGAAGCCAAGGACCAAAATGAAAGAAAATGGCAAAATTTGGGGCAAAAGTGTAATATTTGAAAATTTTTAATTTGTGTCTCATTTTTATTGGATAAGCATGATGTGCTGGCCTAAATCTTAGCCATTTGGACCTGCTATGCAGCCTGCCAAGTGTCCCCAAGATCCTCCCAAAATCCAAGGCAATTAATGATGAAAATGATTAAATTTGTGAGATTTTTCTTAGAAATTCTTTAAGCATTTTTATATAAAGTAAGTGAGGCTTAGCTGCAGCACATTTGCTGCTCCTCTCTAAAAAAAAAACGTGACCACATAGAGAAATAACAAGGGAAGCTAGACAAGCAAATTCAAGGGAAATTGGCAAGCTAAATAGGTAGATTTTGATACCCCTAAACCTCTTGTGAAATTCTTCTTCCTCTTGACTCTAAATCTTATTTTTATTTTCTTGATTTCATCTCCCTCTCCCTTAGAAGTCAAATTTGAAAGGAGGAAGAAACAAATAAGGATTTAAGGTGAGTAATAGCTTGTTATGCACTTTATGAATTCCTAATGCTGGATGGTCATGAGGAATATGATTTTTAGGACATGATTTATGTTAGTTGTTGAGATAATTAGTTTTGGATGATTTGAACATGTCTAATTGTGTTTTTAGTTGTTGTTATGTTGATCTATGGCCTTGGTTTGGTGTAAAAAGCAATAAGAAACCATGAGGTATACACTAGGACTTAGAGGCATAATGGTGCATGTGTGGGTTGGCATGATTTTGTTTGGAATTTGGCTAGATTGATGAAATTAGGATGATTTTTATGAGTTATGAAGCCTAAGGAAGATGAAATTTTAAGTTATGAAAGTGTGTATGAAGTTTCCCTTTTGAGAGGCCAAGAGGGGAAGGAGGTTTAGACATGTAAATTGTATTTTTGGATGGTCAATAATGTACACGGGGTAGAACACGGCCCATGTTCTACCCCATGTTCTGAACATGGGGTAGAACACGGCCCATGTTCACCCCCGTGTTCTTTGTCGAAAGCTGGTTAGTAATGTACACGGGGTAGAACGCGGCCCATGTTCACCCCCGTGTTCTTTGCCAAGTGAGCAATTTGTGTATGACATATGAATGATTTAATTTGTATACATGAATATTCTTTAGAGTTTGATATGAGAATGAGCATAGGAGGATAAATGAAGCATAAAACACTTATGGCATTGTTGGTATTTTGACACATTCCTCGAGGAAAATTGTGGTTGATGAATGTGGCGTCCCATAATTGTTCATGTTACTTACAAAAATGTGGGAGGGAGAAAACATCCTTCGCAGAGAAGGAGAGGAGGGGTAAGTAGTGGAGGGAAAAGGTTAGTGGCCTCGGGCCTAGGGTGGTGGGGGATAAGGTTGGACCGAAGATATAAGGTGACATTGCATACTAACTAATGCCATTCCTCAACTAACATAATATCTAAATTTGGGCTTTTAATTAGAGAAAGAGCCCTAAATGGGAAAACCAAAAAGGGGCAATAATAGGTTATTATTCACTGAGTATGTTTATACTCATTCTGTATTTTCTTTAATCTATCTTTTCAAATAATACCCATGGATCCGTGGACGCGCGGTAACACTTACAGAGGACATGCCACAACACCCTTTGGAACTTATGGATTAGAGTTGCAAATAGAGATTCGGGTCACCCCCAATGAGATAAACATTTTGTATCACATGGACTATTGGCCCATGGACAGTGAGCCAAATGTCCTTCAGATTTTCTTCCCTCTAATCCTAGTCCCCCCGGATGGCGATACCGGGAGTAATGAGACACTGTTAGGGCCCATAACACCTAGTTCTAGTTCTCCTCCAGAATCTGATCTGGAGGAGGAAGGCCCTAATTGGGTTAGTGAGTCAGATGACTAGGTTTTCTGTATGTAAAGTTATGATAGACTTATCTCTGTAAATATTTTTTGTACTGTTATATGTATATTATTTCGGTATTTTAACTCTTTATTACCTACTTTCTTTCGGCGCGCCTTACTTTTATTTTTATAAGTATATGTAATATTGTGTTGTCCTGGGAGGCTAGTAAGGATATCTTATCAGTGTGGAGTGCTGATTAGGTATCTTTACGCCGGTCACGACTACAATATGTCGGGTCCTGTCGGGTCGTGACAGAGTTGGTATCAGAGCATGATCCTGAATGCTTGTGAGTCTTTAGAGTCTGTTGTGATCTAAGTAAGTTCTGGGGTTGTGAAAGGCATGTGAAGAAGTAAGTGTTAGCAGCTACGGATCCATGATGATTCCAGGTAACATTTTATATTTTTTAAATTTTAATATTAATCATTAATTAAATTTATTTTAGATAGCTATGCCTAGGAAAAGGCAAGTACAACCTCCAATGCCTCGCTGACCTACCAGAACACATCCGGAAGTGTCAAAAAATGAGGCATCTGTAAATGCACCTATTGAAAATCCAGAAAAGACTGAGCAGGAACAACCTGCAGCCCCGGATTAGGCTATAAGGCTACAGCAGACACTAGATAAATTCCTGGACCAAACCCAGAATCCTATCGCTCCACCTCCGGCATCTCCACCTAAAAGACCAGTTCCAATATTGCCTCCAAGGGAGAGATTGCAATTAGTGCATGAGTTTCAAAAGCTAAACCCTCCTAAGTATGATGGCACTGACCCTACAGCTGATCTGTATCAGTTTATAGATCAAATTGAAAGAGTGTGTAAACTGCTGGGATGTGACGAAAACATGATGGTAGAACTGGTAGGCTACCAGTTGGAGGATGTTGCACACTTTTGGTACGTGCATAACATTGAGCCCACTATTACAGCACAGGAGCCAATTACTTGGAAGCGGTTCCAGGAGGAATTTATCGATAGATTTTTACCGCCAAGTATTAGGGAGGCAAAGGCTCGAGAGTTCGAGAAGTTAACTCAAGGGTCAATGACGGTGGCCCAATACGATGCTCAGTTTACTCGGTTGTCACGATATGCAGAACATTTGGTACCGACAGAGAAAGCTCGCGTCAATCGATTTGTGTACGGACTTCGAGATTATTTCTATGATCGGGTAGATGTTTCTGACAACACTACTTACCAGCAAGCGTTGAATCAAGCTATTAGAGCAGAAATTCGGGCAGCAGAAAGATAGAATCGAGAAGCTAGTTCAGGAGAGAGGCGAACCTTTCCATTTCAAGCAGAAAGCAATAAGAGTGCAGATAAGGCAGTGATTGCTTCAAGTATTCCAAGAAGTACTGCACCAGCTAGTTGGAGAAAAGGCAACCAGCGGCGCCCTCAACGAAAACCAGCTGGAAGCAGATCTGAAGCTAGTGTCAATGCTCCCCGTCAAATATATTCAGTACCAATCAATAGGCCTTCACAATGTTCTCGTTGCGGCCTTAGTCACATTGGGCCATGTGGCTCATGTTTTCGGTGTGGACAAATGGGGCATCGGGCTCTTGAATGTCCATCAAAGCCACAGGGAAGTAACACGGCAAACCCTAATTTCCGTCCTATTCCGAATACTACTTTTGTGAAGCCACCAGCTGTACCAAATAGAAGAAATACAGGAAAAGAACCTGCAACAACTCAAGCCCGAGTGTATGCCATAACACGTCAGGAAGCTCAAGATTCAAACGCGGTAGTGATAAGGTACGGTCCTAATTGAAACCTTTTCTGCAAAAGTATTATTTGATCCAGGCGCCACCCATTCGTTCATATCTGCCAATCTAGCAACTAAGTTTCCTAAATCAATTAATGTTCTAGATGAATCCTTGATGGTGAACACACTAGTAGGAGAAGTTATGCTAGCCACATCTAGTGTTGATAGCTGCGACATTAGAATAAACAATCATTCGACCACTATAAAACTGATTGTATTAGAAATGGTAGATTATGACATGATATTAGGAATGGACTGGCTCTCGAAATATCATGCCTGTGTTGATTGTTATCATAAAACAGTCACCTACCAAATAGAAGAAGGGGTAGTCCAAATTTTCTAAGGTGAAAAGAAGCCTGGATTGCCAACCTTTGTGTCATGTACGAAAGTCCGAAAGCTGATTAATAAAGGACGTGTGGCATGGGTTGCTTCAGTGGTAGAAGTGGAAAGGGAGAAAGGAGTATTGGAGCAAATCCCAGTAGTGAAGGAATTTCCAGATGTTTTCCCAAACGACTTGACAGGATTACCACCAGATCGAGAAATAGAATTTGTAATTGAGACGATTCCCGAAATAGACCCGATATCAATTGCACTGTACAGGATGGCACCAGCAGAATTAAAAGAACTGAAGGAGCAATTGCAAGATTTATTAGACAAAGGCTTCATACGTCCTAGTACATCGCCTTGGGGAGCGCCGGTGTTGTTTGTGAAAAAGAAAGATGGATCGCTGCGACTGTGTATTGACTACCAGCAGTTAAACAAAGTCACCATAAAGAATAAATATCCTTTACCCAGAATCGACGATCTGTTCGATCAACTGCAGGGTTCCCAATATTTCTTAAAGATCGATTTACGCTCCGGGTATCATCAGCTGAAGATATGGAAAGAAGATGTTCCGAAGACGGCGTTTCGAACCCGCTACGGGCATTATGAATTTCTGGTGATGTCGTTTGGCTTGACAAATGCTCCTGCAGCATTCATGGACTTGATGAATCGTGTTTTCAAACCTTTCTTGGATAAGTTCATTGTAGTATTTATTGATGACATTTTGATCTACTCCAAGAATGAAGAAGAACATGCACAACATCTAGAGATAACTTTGCAAACATTACGAGAGCATAAGCTTTATGCTAAGTTCTCGAAATGTGAATTCTGGATGAAGGAGGTACACTTTCTAGGCCACGTAGTATCGCAAGAAGGAATACGAGTAGATCCTCAAAAGATTGAGGCGGTACTTAAATGGCCATAACCATCATCAATAATAGAGATTCGTAGTTTTCTTGGTTTAGCTGGATATTATAGGAGATTTGTCAAGGATTTCTCAAAAATCGTAGCTCCCTTAACTAGATTGACACGTAAAGGAGTCAAATTCAAATGGGATGATGACTGCGAAAGGAGTTTTCGAGTACTGAAAGAGCGACTTACCTCAGCTCCGGTATTAGCTTTGCCTGATGGTGTAGAAAAATATATAGTATACTGTGATGCTTCTAGAGTAGGTTTGGGATGCGTGTTGATGCAACAAGGAAAGGTAATAGCGTACGCATCTCATCAATTAAAGAAACATGAAGTTAACTATCCTACTCATGATCTAGAAATGGCTGCTGTGGTGTTTGCTTTGAAAATATGGAGACATTATTTGTACGGAGCCACTTGCGAGATTTATAAGGATCATAAAAGCTTGAAATATATTTTTGATCAAAAGGAGTTGAATATGAGACAAAGAAGATGGATGGAATTCATAAGTGATTATGACTGCTCTATCCATTATCATCCGGGTAAAGCCAACGTAGTGGCTGATGCTTTAAGTCGAAAAATTCTGAAAAGCAAGGATGAACAAAGGGGTGATGATGTGAACAAAACTCTAGCCTGCATTATGGTGCATTCTACCATAGTGGACCAAATTAAGGCAAGTCAAAAGGAGGACCCACAATATGAGCAGTTGAAAGATAAAGTCAAAATAGAAAAAAATGACAAACTAAGAATGGATGATGATGGAGTAATAAGATATGAAAATCGTCTGTGAGTACCTACTGCTTTAAGAAAGGAAGTGTTAAGGCGAGCTCATGAATCATCCTACACAATGCATCCTGGTGCAATGAAAATGTATCAGGATCTGAAAGCTGTATATCAATGGGATGGAATGAAACGAGATGTGCGGGAATATGTAATGCGGTGTTTAACCTGTCAGCAAGTGAAAGCAGAGCACCAACGCCCGGCAAGTCTCTACCAACACACTTATATCCCTGAATGGAAATGGGAAAGTGTTACTATGGACTTCATGACCGGATTACCACGAACTAACAAAGGATATGATTCCATTTGGGTAATCATTGATCGTTTAACTAAGTCTGCCCACTTCGTACCAGTGAGGACAACTTATACTGCATCGCAATATGCTCAACTCTATATGGATAAAATTATTCCGTTGCATGGAGTACCGCTTGTGATTATCTCGGATCGTGGGTCACAATTTACATCGCGATTCTGGCGATCATTTCAAGAAATGCTAGGCACTCAGTTGCGATTTAGTACAGCATTCCATCCACAAACTGATGGGCAATCTGAGAGAACAATTCAGACATTAGAAGATATGCTCAGGGCTTGCACAATAGAATTTGAGGGAAGTTGGGATAAGTATCTGTCATTAATGGAGTTTGCCTATAACAATAGCTATCATGCGAGTATACAGATGGCTCCATTTGAGGCATTGTATGGTAGAAAATGTCGATCACCCATTGGATGGTTTGAGCCAGGAGAAGCAAAAATGATTGGTCCAGACCTTGTTGAAGATGCTATTCGTAAAGTTCAGTTTATTCGAGAAAAACTACGAGCAGCTCAGGATAGATGTAAGTCTTATGCAGACAACAGAAGAAGAGAGTTGGAATTTCAAGAAGGGGAACAAGTGTTTTTAAAGGTTACCCCTATGAAAGGAGTCATGCGATTCGGTAAAAAGGGAAAATTGGCACCCAGGTTTGTAGGGCCTTATCGGATCAAACGTCAAATCGGAAAGGTGGCTTATCAATTGGAGTTGCCAGATCATATGAAGGGAATACATCCAGTTTTTCATATATCTATGTTGCGAAAATATCTCCTAGATGAATCCCATGTATTGAAAGAAATACCGGTGGAACTAGATCGAAAGCTAACATATGAAGAACAACCGGTATAGATCGTTGATTGGCAAATACGGAAATTAAGATCTAAAGAAGTCCCCATGGTGAAAGTAATATGGGATAGACATGGAATCCAAGGGGCAACCTGGGAATTAGAAAGGGAAATGAGTGAAAAATATCCCCATATATTTGGTAAGTTTTCTTCTTACAACCATTCTTTAGTCAGTAATAAGTTTATACCTTATCCAAAGAAAATTCGAGGACGAATTTTTTTGAAGGGGGGAGAACTTGTAACGACCCTAAATTAGTACAATAGTAATATATATAATAATAATAATAATAATAATAATAATAAAGAAAAATTATTGAGATTGTAATGAGTGAAAATTGCTTAGAAACCTAAGAATAGATTTTAAGATATTTCATGTAGAAATTCATTGAATTTCTGTATCCGGTAAAGTGAAAAAGTGAGAAAGTGAGTCAAAATTATAGTGAATTAATTCAAAAAAAAAACATTGGATGATCAAAAAATAATTTTCAAAGCTCAAAAATAGTTATGGGAAGTAAAAATAAAATTTTTAGGAAGTTTAGAAGCCTAAGGGTGAAAATGCAAAGAAAATAAGTGATTCAGGGCCAAATTGTAATAAACCCTTTTATCTTTTTAGCCTTTTTATTTTTTGTTGTACAGGTTGGGTTGGCCCATGTTATTTTTAGACCTAAATGTGGAAAAAAATGAGGCCCAATTTCGTGATCCAACATCAGCCCAAACTTCCAAGGGAAGCCAAGGACCAAAATGAAAGAAAATGGCAAAATTTGGGGCAAAAGTGTAATATTTGAAAACTTTTAATTTGTGTCTCATTTTTATTGGATAAGCATGATGTGCTGGCCTAAATCTTAGCCACTTGGACGTGCTATGCAGCCTACCAAGTGTCCCCAAGATCCTCCCAAAATCCAAGGCAATTAATGATGAAAATGATTGAATTTGTGAGATTTTTCTTAGAAATTCTTTAAGCATTTTTATATAAAGTAAGTGAGGCTTAGCTGCAGCACATTTGCTGCTCCTCTCTAAAAAAAAACGTGACCACATAGAGAAATAACAAGGGAAGCTAGACAAGCAAATTCAAGGGAAATTGGCAAGCTAAATAGGTAGATTTTGATACCCCTAAACCTCTTGTGAAATTCTTCTTCCTCTTGACTCTAAATCTGATTTTTATTTTCTTGATTTCATCTCCCTCTCCTTTAGAAGTCAAATTTGAAAGGAGGAAGAAATAAATAAGGATTTAAGGTGAGTAATAGCTTGTTATGCACTTTATGAATTCCTAATGCTGGATGGTCATGAGGAATATGATTTTTAGGACATGATTTATGTTAGTTGTTGAGATAATTAGTTTTGGATGATTTGAACATGTCTAATTGTGTTTTTAGTTGTTTTTATGTTGATCCATGGCCTTGGTTTGGTGTAAAAAGCAATAAGAAACCATGAGGTATACACTAGGACTTAGAGGCATAATGGTGCATGTGTGGGTTGGCATGATTTTGTTTGGAATTTGGCTAGATTGATGAAATTAGGATGATTCTTATGAGTTATGAAGCCTAAGGAAGATGAAATTTTGAGTTATGAAAGTGTGTATGAAGTTTCCCTTTTGAGAGGCCAAGAGGGGAAGGAGGTTTAGACATGTAAATTGTATTTTTGGATGGTCAATAATGTACACGGGGTAGAACACGGCCCATGTTCTACCCCATGTTCTGAACACGGGGTAGAACACGGCCCATGTTCACCCCCGTGTTCTTTGTCGAAAGCTGGTCAGTAATGTACACGGGGTAGAACACGGCCCATGTTGTACCCCATGTTCTGAACACGGGGTAGAACACGACCCATGTTCACCCCCGTGTTCTTTGCCAAGTGAGCAATTTGTGTATGACATATGAATGATTTAATTTGTATACATGAATATTCTTTAGAGTTTGATATGAGAATGAGCGTAGGAGGATAAATGAAGCATAAAACACTTATGGCATTATTGGTATTTTGACACATTCCTCGAGGAAAATTGTGGTTGATGCATGTGGCGTCCCACAATTGTTCATGTTACTTACAAAAATGTGGGAGGGAGAAAACATCCTTCGCAGAGAAGGAGAGGAGGGGTAAGTAGTGGAGGGAAAAGGTTAGTGGCCTCGGGCCTAGGGTGGCGGGGGATAAGGTTGGACCGAAGATATAAGGTGACATTGCATACTAACTAATGCCATTCCTCAACTAACATAATATCTAAATTTGGGCTTTTAATTAGAGAAGGAGCCCTAAATGGGAAAACCAAAAAGGGGCAATAATAGGTTATTATTCACTGAGTATGTTTATACTCATTCTGTATTTTCTTTAATCTGTCTTTTCAAATAATACCCATGGATCCGTGGACGCGTGGTAACACTTACAGAGGACATGCCACAACACCCTTTGGAACTTATGGATTAGAGTTGCAAATAGAGATTCGGGTCACCCCCAATGAGATAAACATTTTGTATCACATGGACTATTGGCCCATGGACAGTGAGCCAAATGTCCTTCAGATTTTCTTCCCTCTAGTCCTAGTCCCCCCGAATGGCGATACCGGGAGTAATGAGACACCGTTAGGGCCCATAACACCTAGTTCTAGTTCTCCTCCAGAATCTGATCTTGAGGAGGAAGGCCCTAATCGGGTTAGTGAGTCAGGTGACTAAGTTTTCTGTATGTAAAGTTATGATAGACTTATCTCTGTAAATATTTTTTGTACTGTTATATGTATATTATTTCGGTATTTTAACTCTTTATTACCTACTTTCTTTCGGCGCGCCCTACTTTTATTTTTATAAGTATATGTAATATTGTGTTGTCCTGGGAAGCTAGTAAGGATATCTTATCAGTGTGGAGTGCTGATTGGGTATCTTTACGCCGGTCACGACTACAGTATGTCGGGTCCTGTCGGGTCATGACAGGTAAACACGGGGAGTATCACACCTCGTGTAACATGGTGATCAGCCCTCGTTGAAGAACACGGGGTAAAACATGGGTTGTGTACTACCCCGTGTACATTACTGCTTGACAATTTGGAGAAGAACACGGGACGTGTCGCACAACGTGTATCGTGCTACTCAACTTTTGCTGAGCAACACGGGCCGTATTGGACCCCATGTACATCACCAATATAAGTTTTGTGCGAAATTTTGAAAGAAGAGAAAGAGAAACCAGGAATTAACAAGGGGAGCTGCTAGGAGAAACCCTAGGAGAGACCCAAACTCACCAAGGGCACCTTCTAACGTGGATTCGAGCAAGGAATTGAAGATTCAAGCAAGGAATTTATAGATCTTCATGAATTGTTTGAACTCCCTCTCTGTTTTCTGGTTTTCTTATGATTTTGTAATGTTTTCACACTAAACCCTTGTGCTTAGCTTGGGTGAACTTGTTCATGGATTTATGAATTTGAATTTTATATAATCTAGCTTGATTTACTGTTGATTTATGATTTGATTATGCTGTTTATGTTGGAACAAACCAATATATCCGAAATATTAGATTTGTGTTATGGATTAATTGATTCTAGGTTGAAATGACCAATTAATTAATCGGATCTTGCATAATCATTAGGAATATCAATTAGACTTAGAATTAAGCTAATTGGATTCTTTTGCACAGGATGAAATGTCCAAAAATGGATTCTAAAGCAAATTAATGCAACCTAAATGAGTGATTACTAGAGTAATTCTGGGCACTTAATCTTTGGTTAGTAGCTAGTAGCCTTGCAATGAGGTATAGCTTAATTTAGGTAATCCAGCAGTCTAAATTAACAGTAAACCAAGTTAGAGGATTACATTCATTCCATAATGAAATGTACAAGGGAACCTTAAGCTGAGTACGCTTTCATTTCATTGAATTAAATCTTTTCTTGATAACTAAGCTCTGTTTTACATTTTATCCTTAATTCACACTATCAATTGATACGCCTAAATAATTTTACTTGAAATTCAGTTAGTATTCAACATATAATCCCTGTGGAGACGATAGTCTTTTATACTATAACTCGACTTAACCCGTGTACTTGCGGGATTGCGGTCAGAAAGTAGTCAAAGAGTGGAGCATGGTGGTATGCACAGCATTGCTAGCCGCCACTAGAAGGGTGGCAAGTGGTTGCCATGCACCAACTATGCAACTAGGTGACACACACATGCAAACTATAGTTTGTCTTCAAGATCCAGCCAAATCTAGTGCAAACTTGGTTCTAGACTCGATTTTAGCCCGATAATTATAGGCAATTTTCACTTATTTTTATGCGAATCTCAATGTGATTCTTGCCTATAATTTTTGCTCTAACCTCCTACCACTATCTTGAATGGTTTTTGGCCCTGAAAATGCCCAAAATTGAAGTTTCAAATCTTCTAAAATTCAAGTTTATAGCTATGATGATACCGGTTTTCAAGAGGTGAGGGTTCTATATTTTTTGCATCTCATATGCCAAAATTCTCATTAAAGACTAGATTTCAAGCTACCAATAGTTCCCTCTCAATTCCTTTCAATTTTTAAACACATTCAGGTTCTACAATGGAGGCTACAAGTATTGTTCATATCTTTTTTTTTCTTATAAAATTTCTACTAATTTTTATGGCTTTATGTCAATTTTCTACCAAATTTCAATTTTATAATCACTATGGCAATATCTATATATCCTCTAATTTTAAATATCATTTCTATGCATAAAACCATACAAGTAAACTTTCATGATAGAAAAGCATAGCACATCTATATATATAACCAAAATTACCAAATAGATATGGAGGCATATATCTAAAAGCAACTACTTAATTAATCATTGGCATAAATTTCATGGCAAAGTCAATAATCATCATTCATAATTCCTCAAAATCAACCATAATAGAGAGCCAAAACTAGATTCTAATACTAATGGATGGAAATCTTCATGAAAAATTTTTATTCACCACTAATCTTAACTCTCAATTGTAGTATGATAAGGAGGAAGAAAAATAAATTAAATTAATAAATTAACAAAGCATTTCAAATAAATACCTATCATCCATAAAATAAACCTGCTTACTAATATAATAGGAATTCCTTCTTCAGCAGTCTTTTAGTTTCTGTATAATAGATTTCATTGATGGAGTAGAAAATCTTAGACCTTAGAGAGATGTGAAGTTGGGATCCCATATATATATATATATATATATATATATATATATATATATATATATATATATATATATATATATATATATATATATATATATATATATATATATATTACTCAATCTTGATTCTAGACGCTATCCATTATAAGATACAAACTTTTTTTACTAGTGTTGGGCCCAAGTACCTATTTGCCCATTCAATTATGTCACATAGGGCTTAATTAACAATAATCTTTTTATTAATAAATTATGTATACTCTATAGAAATATTAATGTTTAGATGATACGATAGAAACTAAATAAATTAAATTGTTTCTATTCTCATGGAAAGTTTGTTAATTTACGAGAGATGGTACTTGTAGAAAGGATACACTTGAAACATCTAGCTTAAACTAGGTTTGAAGTGCTGTCTTCTATTTTACTTCATAAATATGGCATGAAGCTGGCAACTGCCATTCGTGGAAAATAACAGTCCCATTTCTTCCCCACCGTACTATATATATATATGTATATATATATATCTCCCTTCTGCGCTTGAATCAACTTGACACACAATTACCAGAGAAAACGTATAGTTCCTTTCTTTAAGATTTCATCCAATATCCATTGTTCTTCGACCATCAGAGTATTTGTGATCTTTCATTACCATTTCTTTTTATTCTGGCTAGGTTTGAGCTGGTACATATTTGTTGTTCCCTATGAGCACCACGCAAAAGTATTATCTTTGTCCCTCGTTATTATTTTATAGATGAAATTTGTAAGGCTTTTGGATCTGAATTTATGATATAAAATTTGGAACTTTTATGTTTTAAATTTTTATATTTTACTCTCCTAATTTTTTTCATAAATTAATAAATTCCATCCCATGATTGCATGATGTGCCATTGATGTGGTTTCGATGCATCTTGGGAAACCAAAAACCAGGAGTCATCAAGATTTTCAATCTTGTTTGATTATCTTTTAGATGTCATAGAAATGCTAATGGCATTAGTGTTGGTAATGACGCCAAGTTGGATTTCATTAAAAATCCTTAACTTTTACATTTTATAGACGAGGATAAAAAAAAGAAAGAAAGAAATACTGTGTTCAATATTTTTTTGAATAATTATTTTACTTAATATTTTTTAAGATTCTTGAAAGACTAATTGATTTGTGAAAGACTTAGTACTCAATTTTAATAAAAAGTCCTATTAGGATCGTTACAAGAAAACAACAACGAATTACCATCGCTTAATTACGAAAATTGTTTAAAGTTGTTGTTCTCATTCGAAACTAAAGACTGTAGCTCGAAAGAAAGCAACTAACCAATTATCCTGTGAGGTGTTTCTTTATTACATGATTATTATTTGATTTAAGTTGCACTATATCTTACAATCATAATTATGAGATGATTATAATTTGTGTTGTCTTCGATTACTGAATATATATTTAAGTTCACTTCTTACAATTTGACATTATATTTGTATTTCTATGAAACCGGGGCCAAGGAGCAAATACTGTACGAAAAGGTAATATTATTATTTAATTTTATCCTTATGTTTTTTTTTTTTTTCTCTTTGAAAGAAAATCTAGTATGCTTCACTTTTAAGGCTAAGATGCCATGCACCTGGTCATGTACTATTAATGCTTAATTTGTGTGCCTTTAATTTTATTATAACCTTTGATCTCTACTGATATATGGTTTGGATACTGCATATGTTTATCTGTGACAAATTAGTTGATCAAGATTTTTTTAACCAAGCATTATATTATGTTTTGTTACTTCACCTTTTTTTTTTTTGTTTTTTTTGCTTTAATGGTTTTTCCTCCTATTAAAAGGAAGTTTGGATTCTATATGCGTATTTTCTTTGCAATTTTTCTATTTTATACATATATGATCCCAACTTGAACTTTACATCATTACATGTATGATTTGTTTTGCATATTCTAAGATAGATTTTTTAGTCAATTAATTGTATATGAAATTATAAAAGCCTACAAAACACTATATATATATATATATATATATATATATATATATATATATATATATATATATATATATATATATATTAAAATAGTTTTGTGTAATACGCCAATACGTACTATTTATAAAATAAATAAGTTTAAACTATTTTTAATTAAATATATTTATGAGAAATATCAATATAATACTTGATAGATATTAAATGTTAAGTTTACATATTCTTGTCTAAAATATACAATTCAACTTGTAAAAGATGCACCTTGCTTCGAGAATATAGGTTTGCATGTATGTGGAAAAAGAGCCACACTCGAATGGTTTGGTGATACGTATATTAATCTCGACCATTTAATTTTATCTTTTATTGAATTCTAGCAACTATTTCAGCTTATAAGTTATTTACCAAGAGTCAGTCTTATGTACAATTTTGTCCATTTTTTTAAATGGAAGCAGCAGCATAATACTCCGACAGGTTGCTCTTAGATTGAAATTTCAATTGCCACTAACGGTGGATTCTGAAAATGAAGATGTGTTTGATTAAAGTTCGAAATTTATTTTTGAAATGGTATATTCTAAAGATTAATATGTCTTTTATAGTGTCAATAACTGACTTGAAGGAAAAATAATTTATTTTATTAAATTTAGTGTACAAAGTGACAGGTTGAATACACAGTAACTAAATGAGCTATTTACATATTCTTGTAGTTGAAAAACTACGTAAAACATGAATAGCTAGGTGGATCCAATATATTTTACCCTCAAACATACTACGGAAACAAAGAATTATTTTGATAGGGTGAATTAAGACAAAGGCATAACTTCTTTGAACCTCTGCTTCGTCCATTTTATATTGTAGGTACCCTATTTTGTCTGAATTTGATATGTTGTGATAACATTACAAAAAGTTTTGAAGACAAAAATGACAGTTTATTTTTACACATATTGATGAGAATGAAAATTAAAAACAAATCCAAAATGGTGCTTGGCTGAAGTTTAATGGATTGAAAATGTAGTTCAAAAATTGACAATAACTTGTTTGAATGATATTTGTTTTGAGAAAATATTTAATTTTCCTGAGAAAGGGAATAATGATTTTAAGTACTGCATTGTTTTGAAAAATATAGTTCAAAAATGTTATTTTTCCCTAAATGAGAAGAGGAGATCCTTTGTAGTATATTAGTTGATATCCTAAACCCTAAAACCTTTTTTGGTTATGAGGCACCATAATATAATAAATACCGTTTAAAGCTAAACATGATGAAATTAAGATGAATTGAATTATCATAATTTTATTTCTATTTGTCAGCTGAAATTTAACTAGCAATTTCTAGTTGAAATTAAATTTGCACCATAATATGCACTAAATTGTATACTTCGTTTTTTTCTTTTCTAAGAACTTCAAATGAACGCAAACAATAATAGCGCCGGTAATCGAACACACCAACGAACTAGTACTTGTCACCACTTCGTGCATGCTAATCATGAGTCCAACCACACGCGCGCAGGTATATTAAGTGTTATTGCGTTTTGTGGCACTTTATTGGTTATTTACAACCTTTTTTTAGGATGGAGGGAAATGAGGAGGAATTCTTGGGTAGAGGACATTCTTGAAAATTTGTAATGTAATTTTATATTATCTTCGTATAATTTTTTTAATTTAATTAATTCTCTTCTCCTTTTCTTGGCAAGATTACATCAATAGACACTCTTACAATTGCAATCCAAGGGGAATTTTTCAGTTGATAACTTTGCAAAGAATGATGGAAGCTATTTAGTAACAATATAAAATGATAAACTGACTAATCTAAAGTACTTATTTCTGCTTGCCTGAAATGAATCCCATTCACGTCAAAACATACTATTTATGCTGCTGTAATTTAATATGACTTCTAATGCATATCATTAAAATTAATACATTATAGTTTTTGGATAACTCTTTCAATAATTGCCAAAATAATAGCGAATAAAACTCCCAAATTACGACTGATTTCATTTTATTTGAAAATATTTCAAACTACAAGTTTTTTTAATTTTAAACTAATTTTGTTTGAAAATTAAGGAGATTAAGTAAATAATTATTTTTCATTTGGTCCTGAATATGTATTGATATGTGATAATTTTTAAAATTTGTACTGAGAAATAATGAAAATCTCAAATTACAACTTAAATAATATTACTTGGGATGGGAATCTATTTTGTTAAAACCTCTCAATTCATTGGAGAGTAGAAGTAGAATAAGCAAATAAACAATTGCTTATAAGTGGAAAAGATTTTCTACTAACTCTTTTTAATTGAGTTAGGCGATTACTTTTGTCAACAGTAATACGTGGAAAATATTGTTAAGCTCATCTTCATTGATAAAGATATATATATATATATATTGAGTTGTTAACACGTTTTCTATAAGTTTATAATATCATATATCTTTATCCATTTACTTTAAAAAAATTTAATGGCATAACTTTATCCTTTATTTATTATTATACATAATTATTATATTTATTTTTATGAAATAAATCATAAAAATTTATAAAAAAATGAAAATTTATATATTTCAAAAATTTTAAACTAGTAAGGCGGTAAGAAAAAAAATACATCTTAAAATTTTGAAGCAAGCAATTATTTAAAAAAAAAAAAGAGTAAGCGAAAGAACTCCCCTTGGCAATTTATATTATTTAAGTTAATTCGTTTATTAAATGTGTTAAAATGAGTCATAATAATTTTAATTAATAAAATTTATATTAAAAATTATTTTTTAAACTTAATTACTTACTATTTTTTATAAAAATATTTTTAATTATTAATAAAATATTATTTAAAACTTTTATGGTTATTTTATTAAAATAAAAATTTTATAACTTTATTATATATACCTATTTATAATTTAATTATTAATTATTTCTCAAAAATTATTTTAAAATTTAATATAAATTCTTGAACTAGTTGACTAAATGTGTTGCATTCATGGGCTATCATATCATATTAAAAATCGCCCCTACTTACACGTTTTAAAAATGAGAAAGCCAAAGGCTACTAACCTTCGGATGAAAGAGCCATGCAACATGTAATTCCCCTCAATATATGCTTGTTCATTGGCCTGAAAGCCGGAGGCCTAATTGGGCTTTGCCCATTAGAGAAAAAGGAAAAAGAAAAGTTGATCAATCCAACATTTTTTAAAGCCCATTTTGAAATTCAAACTAGATTATAGTGAGATTAGATCAAATTTTTCATATTTAAGCCCATTAGAGAAAAAGGAAAAAGGAAAGTTGATCAATCCAACATTTTTTTAAGCCCATTTTGAAATTCAGACTAGATTATAGTGAGATTAGATCAAAATTTTCATATTTAAGCCCATTAGAGAAAAAGGAAAAAGGAAAGTTGATCAATCCAACATTTTTTTAAGCCCATTTTGAAATTCAGACTAGATTATAGTGAGATTAGATCAAAATTTTCATATTTAACAAATATAAATTTTAAACAATTTTTTTTTCAAATTCTTCATATTTAATAAATAAATAAAATATTTTTATTTTAATATATATAATTATAATTTATAGATTTCGTTTCCTAATGTGTCATCAATCAAACTATTTAGGTTCAGTCTGATGTGTAACCATTACTATATCCAATATCATTTCTTGCAGAGTCATAGACTGGAAATCGATTACTTAATGAGTATTTCATCTTAGATCCCTTTCTGTTTGAATAAGAATTTTCCCAGCATTCGTTTTCTCAAACATTTTGCCCTAATGTTGAATGGGGAGAACGAAGAAAGAGAGTACTCGTAGGGCCGTTTGGTTCGGGGTCTTCAGAAGGGGGAAAGGGAATTGCAAGGTTTCATTCCCTTTATTTTTGTTTAGTTTAGAAAAAATTCATTCCCTTTCCCCTTTTTCCCTTAATGAGATTACTCCATTTAAGGGAATTGTGCATTTAAGGGAATGGTGATTCCCCCCCACTCCATGGAGAATCCCATTCCCTTTCCCTATCTTCTCTAATAATATTATTAAATAATTATTATATATAAATAATATTGTTAAATATTAAATATATAATAAATATTTTATTATTATTAATTATATTAATAATATTATAATATTTTTGAAAAATTATTTGTAGAGATATTATCCTTCAAATTTCACATGAGAAATAGTTCCTTAAGATTGTTAAAAAAATATAGATGTGCAATATGAGGAATGACATAAGTCATTATCCTTAAGGAATTATCCAAGCTTCTCATGCGGATTTTGAACCAATAATTCCCTTAAGATTTAGCAAACTTTTCATTCTTGAAAATACACAACTAGAACAAGAAGCAGGGAGTGGGAAAATGAAACCCAGCAAGTAAGAGAACGGTGTTTGTAGAAAAGTGATTATAGCTAAGTTTGTTGTTAAAAAATGAGAGGAATAGTATGCTTTTTATAGACTTTGAAATCTAGCAATTGGAAATATACCTACTGAAATCTGGCAATTGGAAATACAACTGTGGAAAATATAACCATTGAAAAATAAATGTTAAAATAATCATTAGTAATAAATGTTTAAATAGTCGTTGAGTATTAAATGTTCAAGTAAATACATTGATATTTTAAATTTTATTAGAGTTAAATTTTGGTTTTATAGAAAATAGGCTTAGGCCTAGTCTAACGTGTTATTTGTGTTCAGAGGGTTACTTTCCTTCTTTATCACTTTATATTAAAAAATTTTTCCATATATAAACTTTCTCTTAAAGCTAAACTTGTCCGATATAGGACTTAGTCTTTTCAAATACTACTTAATATGCAATAGAAGTTACTTTATTATGCAAATTATGTTCAAATCAAAAGGTAGAGATTGTAGAAGTTCTCTTAGCCATTTATTGCAATTGCACTTTAGTTCAAAAATATGCCAAAACTCGCCAATGGTTATGCTGATTTGGTGCCCAGATGATAGAAGAGAGCTTGCATTTCTATTAGATAGCTTACTTGTTCCTCAAGTGTAGGTTGTTCCTTTACAATTATACACAATCACATTATCTGAATTAAGTCAATTTCATTTGGGTTTTTACTAATGAAAGATCAATTTGATTCAAACTGAACAGAACATGAATTGCAAAAAGTAGTATCTTACTCAACACAATAGAATACTACCACTATAACAAGTTCCATTTATGATCATTTTCATAGCCACAAGCAAAATACAAGATTTGTGATTAATTTACGTGCTGAATATAACATAATTTCTTTTCTTTTTTAGATAAATAACATATTCTCCTTTGTGTTTCTAAATGAAATTGCTATTCCACCTTCTATGAATAGTTTGTCAACACTAGACTATGCTAGTAAATATCATGATATATTAGCTTTTAGTACGTAATTTGTTCCAAAAGATTTGTGGCTCTTTATGCAAGCCAAAAGGTCCCTTCATTCAATCATTTCAAATAACCCTCTTTTACATCACTTGCATGCATTTTCCTTTCCTTGTCTTATTTTCAGTTATAGTTACCTAAGTTGCTTTTAAAACTAATTACAGGGCTTAGATTCACTTGGGCTAGCAGTCTTCGACTCTATTACTTCAACAACTACTGCATACATACCTTTCAGTGCTTTTTTTATTAATTTCAATGATTGATGAAGACATAGACAATTTAAGAACCTTCCAATGCCTCATGCTATTACTTTTAAAGTATGTAAATAGTAAAAGATCCTCCTTCCTATCCTACTACTATCCATATTTTTGCCCTGTCTATTTTATGGATGCAAAATAGAACCTAACCCAATTCCCCCTATTTTATGTCTATTTTGCTTTAAAATTTTAAAAATGTGTTGATTTTGTCTTATCTTTTTGGATATTTGAAAATTTTGTATTGTTATTGTATGATAGGAAAGGAAAATCAAATCGTACTTCTCTTCTTAGCCATTAAATATACCTAATTTTGAAAGGTAAGATACATTCATGTACAAGTTACTGATAGTGTTAAATTTATAGCAAATGACATAGGCAATGAATTTAATTCACTTAATAGAATCTGTTTAGGATGAGATATGAAATTCAAGTTGCAATATACTTGCTTCTAAATACACACATGATGGTGTCAGTATTTTTCTTTTGTTATAGAGGTACACAAAAGACTTTTCCTTCTAACAATTTGTTAGTTTTATGTTCAAGAATGAAAATAAAATTAAGGTTTAAGTTTATCACTCTTCCTAACCCCGTGAATGGAATGCATGAAATCATCTTCTTCAATATCATATGGGATAGCATTTGACTTTCACTACTATAGGAGGATGTTAAGAAGGAGAGGACTCTTGTTTTCTGATATAATTGTTGTATAGTTTCATTTTAGTGTCGACTGCATTTGTTTAGTTGTTTCAAGATTCACATCATATTTGGATCATTGCCAATGGAAGGGTTCCTTGCATTTGATGATTTCATCCATACCTTATCTACAAGCAAAAATCAAGAATCAATTACAGAGGATAATGTAAGTCTTATTGTTGTGCTTAAAGCCTGCTTAATTAATAAGCTAAAATCCATAAGGACCTGACTTAGATTAAAATTCAAAGCCCATTATTTTATACAAACCTCAGCTTTAAATGGCTCCTTTGGGCCTTTTAATAAGTTATACACACATGAGAAGTCTTTGGGAGGCATTTTTGAAAATTTGTTAATAGTGCCTAATAACAAGATTTCTAATAGTATATATTTAAAATAATAAAATATAAATGATCCAATAATATTTTTTATGAATAAAAAAATACAAATTCAATTAATGCCAAATATTGAAAGTATTGCATATCAATTATTACATAATTGTAAATAATTATTTTTAAAAGTAAAATTTTTTTAAAAAAATCAATTTATCTCGTTAATTCTAGTCAATTGATATTGATTCTAACCAGTTTTTATTAGTTCATGTGTGTATTTTTAGCTCAAAGACTTTAATTAAATTAGTTCATGTTAGTTCATAAATTAGATGGTTCAACCAATCAATCCAATCCATTTTTTATAGGGATGCAAGTCCAATGGTAATTTATACATGCAACAATAGAAAGAGAAAATAAAACCAAAATGATGGTGGCATTTTACCCATAATTTAGAATCTAAAAAATGAGAATTTGATTAATTTGAAATTGAATTCATATATAAAGAATTGTTTATAAATTCAATTGAAAACTTGTTAAATATTAATTATTACAAACTTTGCAAAAGAAAGGCTAAGGATTGGAGGTGGCATCTTGAAGAATAAGGGAAAAGACTTTTGACATCTTGGGGAGTGTTTGGAGGCCTGTTTCCAAGAGAAGTAGAAAATCACCTTCAATGTTTGGATTTCTTCAGGAATTCTTTTTTAATGTATTGTAGTTCTTGTATTATTTTGATGGTTATTAATTTTTACAATTATCAATTAAACATTATTTATCTTAAAGCTATAATGAATCCTAATTCTTGATTAATTGATTCTTAAAATTTTTTATTATTCACTATTGATTATTATTTACCTAATCCAGTCCTAATTATCTTTGAAATTTGTGGCCAATCATTTTAATATTTATGAGTTGATTACGATAAATTAGTCATAAACTTTGAGTGGGTGTTGCTTATAGAATAGCAATATATATATAATTTTAATAATATGTGTACTCAATAAATACTTTCAAATTTTCCATTTAAAGAGAAATACAATGTTTTTTAATAAAGATATATAATATTCATATTTTGAAAATGGTGGATTGTGCATTAGAATATTGGTTAATAATAAGATTTGGTAATGATTAGTAGAAAATAATAAATTTACTTCTTTTAAAATAAGGATGTTGTGTTTTGTTTTGTACTTTTTTTCTAAATCTGCTTTCTTTTTTTCTTTTTTAATTTTCATCATTAGCAGATTATTCTTGTGAGTTTACACAATATTTGTTTGACAAAGAAAATTAATGGATTTGATAAAAAGATGTTAAAGAATCTAGAATCTGACCAAAACTTATGACTTTGAGAGTAAAGAAAGAACAGGTAGCTTCCCTTTTGGAATAGTAAGAATGAGATATTCATATAAGCATGGCCTAGAAATCAAATTGTTTTGGTGATTTCTCCAATTTTATGCAGTCAATGAAAACAATTTTAGATAGCGATGTTTCTAGCCTTTAATGAGTCAAAACCCAACAAGATGGAAATTTCATCCAACACTTCCATTGCTCACACTATTGCAGAGATGTAATGGGACATTGATCAATTGAATCGATTAAAGTAAAAATTGATGTATATAATAATGTGATAACTTTTTTTAAAATATGAATAACTCAATATGCTGCCTTTAATTGAAAATCAACATTATGAAGACATAAATTCTTTAAAAGTTAGTTTAAAAAGTGGAGATAAGGGTATTACATTGGTTTTTAATATAGCCAAAGTCTAAAATGATGCCTATCGTTAATCTTGTAGATTAATATATCTTAACATGTAGATTTTGTATTAATAATTGGTATAGTCTGTGTACTAAAAGTCTCTTAAATTTTGTGATCTATGATCAAATTGTCCCTTTTTAAAAAAACCCTGAAGTCCTTAGAAATATTTCTTATTTGCAATCTTGTTAAAAGATCTCATTGAATTTGTAGAGTCTTAATGTTGTCACAAATGGATGGGATTTTATAACAAGATTCATAACAAGTTTCACACATAGGATTGGTGTTTGTCATATGAAAGCCAAAATGTGTCATTCTTTCTTTATTAGAGTTTGTATGGAAAAACTAAATAAACTTATGTTCTTCCATGCATACTTTATTTGTTCTTCTATTCAAACATATGATTAAGGAAATTTAAGCAATAATTGGGATTTTGTGTTGAGGAAGAAACTTTGACCTATAATATCATTTGATTGTACATTTATAGCTATAGAATAACTCATTAACATCAAGTGCTTAGGGGATTATATATTGGAAAATGAGCACATGTAATTAAGCATCATTGTAAATGATGTTTCATGTTAGTTTTAGAATAATCTTAAAATATTACAACAATATCGATTATTGATGTGAATCTATGATAGATTGTTTCAAAATTTAGAGGATCAAATTGAAAAAAGGAGGGATAATCATGCTACACTTCGAAAAAGGAAGAACAAGAGTGGTAAGTGATGATGAACATGCTATAAAAGGATAAAAATCCTTTAAGTAGTGAAGAAGAAACATGCTAGTTGGCTAAATTCTTGATTAATGGAGATCAACATCATAAAGGGTGAATTCCTTTGATAAGTCACAAATTCTTTCAATAGCTCAAGAAAGAACACACTCTCACAAAGAAAGCTACTTAGTTAATTGTATTTCTCTAATATTCAAAATTCTAAATTTTATAACAAACAACCCTCCTTATATAGGCTAAAAAGTAAAAAAAGTCAATTAAATAAATTAGGTTATAATTGGACTTATTCAAAGGTAACACTCTAATTAACACAAAATGGGTAGTAATTAAAGCTTTAAATATCTAAAATAACATATTAAAATATTAGGTCAAAATACAAAGGAAAATAAATGGCCCAATAAAATAAAACATAAAATAAAATTTATCACCTTATCAAACATTTGAATGTAGTATTCTAGTACTAATAGGTAGAAATGAATTCCAATTATAGTATTCAAATACAATAATCGATTAATATGCTCAAAATAAGATAGTACTCAAATATAATACTCAATTATTGGCAAATAAAAACAAACTTTATGTTTAGTAATTAAATATGATAGTCAAATACTTGGCTAGAATGCATGAGCCCTCCTTTGATACATCCAAGCCCTTTGAATTGATCCTTGAAAAATATTCTTAATTTTCTTAGCTAGCATTTTATGGTTACCTCCTCTAGGAACACATTATCCCTTTTTCTTTGAAAGGATTCATCATTGAATTTTCAAAATCGACATCAAAATGAGTTAGATTAGAATCATCAGAAAAGGCATTCATATCTAACTTATCATGAGAAATCAAATGAAAAACATATTGTTGTCTTTTCAAGAACTTGAAATGAACCATCCCCACTTAGATATAGCTTGGATTTCTTTGGATTTGTGAATCATCCTTTCCACTTATGCTATCAAAACCAACCACCCAATCTAATACAAAATTAGCAAAATTAGAATAAACAAGCAAAATCAATATGGCTAAAGTATTAAGAACCTCTATAAACTTCCTAATAAAGGTAGCCAATTCTTGAAAGCTCCTAACTTCACTAATACATTCATCCTTGAAAACACAAAAACCATAATTCATTAAGCTCACAAAAATACTTAGTGCATTAGACAAACCAAGTAACAAAGATAACCATTCATACAAACCATGTTTTGTTTTGAAACTATTTTTCATTTTAGCATCTTTTATTAAGCACATTTGATGATACCTTTTTTCTAAACCATGCATAGAAAAGACACAAGGCTCATGCAACACATTAAGCATAATGTCAAAAGTTTATTTATTCTCAAAATGATATATCAAATCCCCTTTTTTCTATTAAGCTATAGATGTGATTATTTTTAACAAATAAATTATTTAGAGAACTTTTATACACAAACAATTCATTTTTCTTGCATAATAATCTATTATACCTAAAAATTCCACCAAAGACTATTTCCTCACAAGCATCAACATGGGGAGCATAAACAATATATAGGAGGTAGTAAAATCATGTGAAAGGATGGCACAACCATGATCATTCATATGAAAATTTTCAATGTTTTCAACACTTAACAAATTTGTATGTAAAGGATCATTATTATTCACAAAATTTAACAATTTATGATGCAAAATATAATTGATAGTGTGCTTGTAAGACAATATATTAACCATCACAATATTGTTAACTTACTCCAATTAGGGCATTTTCTTTCTTACATATAGTAGCTTTCTTAGAGATTCTCTTGGAAACATATTTTAAGATTCCTTTACAATCGATGCGAAAACACTTGGCAAAACAATTTCCAGGTTGTTAGCATTTCATGGAAAATGCATTTTTGTCCAATTTGTTTTTTTTCTAATCAATATCAAATTTTCTTTTCTCTCTTCTTCTTCACACTCACTTTTTTTTCTCTCATCTTTTCATATTCACTCTGTTTCTTTTCATCATTTTCACTCTTCTCTATCCTCTTCTTCTCTTTATTTTTCTTTTCCTCAATTTTCTTCTCTTTCTCTCTTTTCTTATCTTCCTCAATTTTCTTTTGCATTTTCATTTAGTTCCTACACATTTATTTTGGGGGTTAAAAGATTGAAAGTTACCTTTCTCTCATTCATTTCAAAACTATATTGACTGAAGACTCTATCATGAATAACTTTTCTATCAAATTCCCAAGATCTCCTAAGCAATAAATGGCAAGCATTCATAGAAGCAACTTCACATAACACCTTATCTTGGTATTTATCAAGTCTGAAGGAAATCTATACTTGCTTTGACTACTATAGTCCACTATTATCATCCAAGCATTGCAACTTGTATGAAGGTATTTCAAAGTAGGCAAATTTAATTTCTTTATCATATAGGTACTAGCAACATTGGCATAACTTCCACTATCAATAATCATTTTTCATATCTTACCCTTAATGTTGAGTTTAATGTGGAAGATATTCACTTTTGCTCTTTACTTTCTCCTTTAACTTATTCTTCCAAGGCATTTAGAATCTTTAAAGCTCTCTTAGACGATCAATGGCATGATAACCATGCTCCAAACATTTGAAGCACTTGTCCTTGGAATGCTTTTGATGCTTTTCACCTTTATATTTACCCTTAGACACTTCTTTTTTAAATTTTGATAGGGATTCTCCTTTGTCCTTGACAATGCCATAAGATTCTTCTCTCCTGAATTTGCATGAGGATTGATTCTTTTACTTTCATAACTCTTTTCTTCCTTCTTTTCTTCTTGACATAAAAGACTCTTTTTTCTAATGTTATTAAGACTATAATCATCCTTATCTCTCTTTCATTTGTCATCTTCTTTTCTCTCACTCTTTCACTCACTTCTTTTATCATCCTTTCTTTTTTTATTTTATTTTCAACTCTTTCTTTTTCACAATATTTCTCTTTTTGTTACCTATCTCTTCTTTCTTCCTTCCTATCTCCCTCAACCTATCTAAGTTTTTCTTATGAAACTTTTAATGTTGTTGTATGACTCTCATATTTGCTCCTTAAAGTTTTTTTAGTATAGCTCTCAATATATCATTATTATTCATACTTTTTCTTGACATCTTTTTAAAGATAAACATGCAAGAAAAGGTTAGATAAAAGAAAAGACTACATAAGAGTACACAACTCACACATTTTAGAGCACTCAAATTCATGTTTAGATTTTAATTAGGCATTTACCCTTAGATGAGATCATACACTTTTGTCTTTTTCCAATCTTTTAGAATGAAATAAGATCTAACAAGGAAAGTATAGGTTTACATTCTAATTATTCATCTTATGGTTCTCTGAGAACTAAGGAAACATAATGAAATAAGATTTAGCAAATGTAGCAATTAATTTCACCAATCAAAGTTTACACACATTAAAGAATCAACAAGACAATTGGAAACTCAACAATTGGAAAAATCAAGAAGGAAACTAACTAAGACTCGATAATGAAAATTTCAAAGAAAAGAAACTAACTATAACTTAAACATTAAAGATGAATAATTAAAGAAAAAAGATAAACAAGACTCAAGATAGAATAGCACAAGAAAAAGTATTTCTTTTACTAAGATAGACTAAGGACTTTGTGACCAAAATGGACTCAAAACTCAATGATTAGAACAAAATAGACTTAAAAAAAGAAGACTAAATTAAAGATTGAACTTTGATAAAGGCAAGAAACAATGAGCAATTGGTTCACAAAAATGAGAAGTCCAATGATAGCACAAATATTCAATAAGTACCAACAATTTTCTTTTAATTTTCATACTTCACAACTCTTCTTTTAATTTTTTTAATCAAAAAATTGTTTTTCTTCTCTTTTAATACCAATAAACTATTTTTTTGTTCTTATTTTTGGCTCCTTAACCTTTTTTTATCACAATATTATTCTTTTTTTCCCCATTTAAATCACACTTCAAGAATAAGTGTATAACACTTGTTAATAGAATAAGAGTATTGGATTGTTATAATTAACTACCTCAAGTAGAATGAGGTATTCAATTTGGAAAGTAGCATACTTAATAATTTTTTTTAACTTTTCAAAGGATATTTGAAAATAAGAGTTGAATACCCTAATTTTGTTGCTCTCGAACTTCTACTAATCAAATAATAACCTAAATATAAAAGACAACTTAAATAATGTACAATGTACATGATTAATAAAAGCAAAAAATTGAGTATGATACAAGTCAAATTTTGATTAATTTGTTAACTACTTCTTAGATTTTGAATCCATAGAAAAAAATTAAAAAGAAAAAGCACAGCATTATTTTGTCAAAATCTGCTTAGAAGAGTAAGTAATTGTTAATCTTTTGGAATAGCCATATAAATCAACAAAAATAATCGTGTTAAATTTTACAAAATTAAAATAAATTAAATACAATTAAGTACAACTAGGTAATTATTGAAATAAGATGAAGAGGTCAGAATTTACCTCTATAACTTTCCAAATTAAGTAAGTGACATTTTTAACAACATTTGATAAATCATAGAAATAGATTTTTGAAAAGTCTAGATATGTGAAAGTTGATTTACAAATTATAGGAATTGTTTTTTTAAAAAGAAATCTAGCCATGGGAAAGTTGATTTGTACCTAATAATTCAAACATAAAATTTTATCTTATGTCAAATTAATTTGTTGCTGGTAGTTAAAATAAGTGGTAGTTTCAATAATATGAAAATAGTTATAATATTAAATAATTTATGTAAGTTTCTAGATCAATTGCGATGGAAAATTTTATTCCTTCAAAATGTGTTAAGAAATTTGTAAAGAAATTTAAATGAAAAATTTCCTTCACAAGGATCAATAAATGAAATTTCAAACCAATTCAAGTACAATATAATGGGGTTGCACGACTTTTGAAGAAAAGGTGGAGACAATTGAGTGTTCAAAAATGGTTGTATAATGATGGTTGTATAATGGAAAAAATAGATATTAATGATGATTATTTTAATGATATCTTGGAAGCAATTTTTGGTTTTTCATGTCTATTTCAACTAGTTTGATTCTTAAAACCATTATCAGCTATCCTTCATAGAAATATTTTCTCTTTCTTACTACCAATTTTTTAAGTGTAATGAGAAGCTTAACTATCCTAATAATATAAACTTATGTTGCAATTTGACATAGGAAACCCTTCAAAGGTTTAGGCTTTATTATTATATACAATTTCTTTTATGAATATAGCATATGCTTTTAACTTCATAGCTTACTATTTCTCTTCCTTTTGTTTACTTAATTTCATGTCTTTTCCTTTTCTATTCATTTATGTTGTCTGCATATTAGACACTAATATTATTAAGTAGTATAAATATGAAACAATATATTTTTATGTTATTATGAAGCTATTTTAAATAGGTGAATTATTTATTTTAATTAAATTACTTAACTATATTTTCTATTTTTAAATTTTATTACTTTATAAGGCACACAATATTTTTTTTTCTTTTTAATGGCTTCATTTTATGTCTTTACTTGCTAATGCCACTAAGTATTACATATATAACACAACGTATTTTATTTTTGTTATAAAAATAATTTAAATATGATAAAATTGTAATATGGAGATTACTGATTGAATCAATTATTTAAATATTATAGTTTCTTATAAATTATATGGAATTAAAATTAAATTTATTTATTTTAACTAAATCATTTTTATATCATTTTTCAATTTTATATTTTAAATTGAATATATATCAACTAAAATTTTATCATGGCTTTGAATATTTCTTTGAATATAATATTAAAAATAATTATTAATAATATATTATACATATTGTAGATCTGTATAATTTTATATTATTTATAATATATAATTAGGATAATTTAACCCTTTCTATTTTTCGCTTCTTTCCAAAGTAATTGGAGTGAAAATTTAAGATACATGGAAATATTTGTACTCATATATGCAAAGCTCTTGATATTTTTATTTTATCATGCAAATTCTCTCTTTACCCCCCCTTTCTCCTCTTTCCCTTCTTTCTATCATCTTTTTATGTTACATGCAGCGTAAATTAGGAATAATTTCTAATAAATAATAATATGATTGTTAAAAAATATAAAATGAAATAATAAATATTTTTTAAAAGAAGTATATGTTTATAGAGATGACATAATCATTGATGTAGGATAAGTAAATGAAAATGAAAAATTCAATAGAATGATTTCAACATTAGGCCCCAATAGAACGCTAATGTTTTTTACATATCAAAACAAATAGTGCACATCCATGCGATTCCACTATAGCTGTTAACATTCCTTGCACGATTGTCATCTCTTTCCCTCTCCACACTTCCCTGCAATTGCATGATTTCAAGTGTTTAACAGGAAGCACTCTAGAGAGGTATGAAATCTTTGTGGATATTTGTGTCTTCTCTGCATTTAGATTGAAGAAAGCAATATAGACTTCCCCTGATACAAGCAAAGTAGTTATAAGAGTAAAAAAAACAATATGTGAACAAAAATTATGGCTTTGGCTTTTTCAATCATCCTTTATACTTTTTTGTAATACATCGATGCAAAATTAATGCCATATGTTAAGCATCAATATGTATATTATAGGCATGTCAATCCTAATTCTAAATTGTGGCAGAAATCGCAATTATAATTATGTTACAATTAATAAAAATTACTAACATATATGAAAATGCAGATGCTATGGAATAAAATTGTAGTTTTAGAACCACCGCAACTTTACTGATGGAGAGTGCAGTTTAGAGTCATGAGTTTGATTGTCAATTCATATATAGGTGATGCATATCTCATTAGATGCGAAATACACAGAAGTTGATTTAGTTAGATTAGAAAGATTTTAAAGGTTTGACTTATTCTTAATTTACTATGTTAAATGCTTTGAAATAGAGGATAAAATAAGTTCTCAGGCATTCTATCCAAGAGTTTTAATGGCAATAGACCTTTCCTTCCCATTGCAACCCAAGACCAAATCGAACCGACATGATTTTTAACTGCGAGGAAGAAAAAAATTAGCAGATTAAGAAAGAGTTAAAAAAAATGAAGCTAGAATCTACTGAGCTATTGTAGAAAGGATACCTTGCATTTTGCTGGCAAGATTATGGTCACTAATAGTAAATGTCTTCGTGCTGGTGATATAAGGAAACTATAAAGAAGAAAAGAATATGATACTAAACTAACGAAATAGTTACTGGAAAAAGAACAATATGTCAAATGCTGACATGCCTCAGTATTCTTTGAGCTAAAGTGGTTTATCTCCAAAATAGTTGGATTTGTAATCAGATCATATGTGGTCTGGTCAAGCTTTCGAACGTCTCCTCCATACATAAGGGGTGATTTTGCCATTGACCACAATGTCATCTGTTATATAATTAAGAAATCAGTCATCTTAGTTATAAAAAGGCACTTCACGTTATTGTGATTTATAGCTGCATTACTGCTGTTACATTAAGGTTCCCAAGAATCCCAACTACTATTTTTTTTTCTCTTATATTACTTCACAATGATCACAAATTCTTGTATTTGCCTACAATTTTTCTACTTAAAATTGCAACTGACCATATGTTGGGTTCATACCTGAGTTCTTTGCTCTTCTAATGTAAGGTTAGAATATCTATGTGGACCTTCATTCACACCTGTATATGATGAAAATGTGGTGAATAAGTAATTTTGCAAGTAATGATGATAAGATGGTTTTTGCTTAAGCTGTGACATATATATATGTATATTGATTCACAATACAAAATTCACAATTAAGAATAAGTAGGAAAAACCTGGATCAGTTAGCCATCCGAATGGAAGCATGTCCAAATCAGGCCATGAGTTTCCCATTAGTCCTTTTACTCCTATCATATGAGCAACAGAAAAATTCCTGATAAAGGATAATTGAATGAATTAAAGCTCTATAATAAAAAAATGAATAACAAAAATTGCAAGAACTTTGGATATTATAATGTAGAAACTTAAGTAAAATTAGAAATATATTATAGTTCAATCACCTTATTACATCAAAATGAGCCGCTACATCATCCCATCTATCCCAGTCATCTCCAGTTATACGATACATGTTCACTTGTTTGTTGACAGTTTTAGCCATGTTTACTGTCACATTGGTGCCGGGAGAAAGGGAGAACACTATATGACGATTGTGACGACTAAGCTTTCTTAGAACCTGTAAAAATCACATATTTCAATATATAATTTTCAATATTTTCCAAGTATCACATATTTCACTTTCCTCTGTTAAAATTTAAGAACCTTTTATCTTATGCATATGTCACCATAGTAATGGAATAAATTTACATATACTTATATATAGTCTTATCATTAAGAATAGGCTTACATACAAATCTCTTCTCTCTAATTTATAAATTGATGTCATCTTGTTTATATTAATCACGTTAGCCGTATTAAATGCACAAAATTCTAATTGTACTACAGACTTCGAACAAAGTTCTACGTTGACATTGAAAGGAGTAAAATTAATCATGTAAGATTAAAAGTCAAATTAAGAAGGATAATTTTTCATGGAGATAATTGAATATCTTCATTAGTGGATTGTTTTCTTTTATTAATTTCTAAAAATAAAAGAATTAAAATAAGAAAATATAAATCTCCATACATTAATTCTGTATTTGGATAAGGAATTTTAAGGAGGGAATGTAATCATTTAAATAATTCAAAAACGCCATAATCTCAAACGCTTTGTTTGGATATTTAACGGAAGGATTTTTCAATTTCTAGGAAATTTAATCAGGTATTACATTCACATAAAGAAAGGAGTTTCAATTTCCACCTTTTAAGGTGGAATTTGAAATGCATGCTCTGTGCTGCCTATAGGGTTATCATTCAGTCCGGAAGGTAAAATATATTCATGCCACAGCCTGACATATTTAATTTAGTTGATGAATTTACCCTGCCAACGGATGTAGTAGTTTGTTTTGTTGTTAGAAAAAGAAAGCATGTTATGGAAGTCAAAAGCCTTATTATACTATAAAATTTATTCAGGAGCAGGATTCTTTTAATAAACTGTTAGGATATATATTTTTGAACAAGCATGCATAATTTGTCATTTTTTTAATCTAAATAGATGAGATGTGTATATCATTGAAATTTTTGCCAAAAGTATTATTTATATTTTTATTAAAATTTAATCGATGCAATTTTTTGATAAAATATGTATGAAATTATAACCTAACTAATATTTTGAAAAAACTAGAAAAAAAATTACAAAATTCAATATATGTAATTGTAAATCTTATGAAAAAATTTCAAGGCAGAATTGCAATATCGCCTTATACATACTATGGTATACTTACTGGTGTTTTATTTTGCATACAGTTTCAATTTCACCGCATTAACAATTTTTATATGCGTTAAAATGATATTAAAGTGAATCCAAATTATAAAACTTACAATATTAATATATATTTGTAACTTTTTATTAGCCTATGAAGTACACAAGTACATATCATTACATGTGTTATCCGAACAAGTGATCTTTTATATGAAAGAAATTCAAATGAAGCCATTTTAAATTATTGCATATTAAATTTTTTGAAATTTTTAAATACTTTATCCAAATATAACCTGAAGGCAATTTGATGATGAAAATTATTCAATCTTTAGAAAGTCAAATTTCTAGTAGAATTACCCATCTTCTTGATTACCAACATTGAAAACTATTAAAACTCTATGTGCCAACTAGGATTTTCCTCCTCCTATTTCACAACAGTCATTTATTTGAACTTAAATTGGTTTAACATGATATCAGTCGAATTGAAATGAAATATTATATAGAATAGGACGGTCAAATATAGTCAATTTGCAAATTACTAGGACAAAAATTATAATTATAAATCAGTCTTAATAATAGAAGATATACCTTTGATACATAACGTATTTCTTTTATATCCAAATCATCACCAAACACACAGTCAAGTTTTACTGCACGGAAAGGTGAAAATCAAGTCAATCTTGCTATTGTAAGCAAAGAATAATAGTAATTTCTTCTACTTTCCTATATATATATATATATATATATATATATATATAATATAGTGATAATAAATAATTTAATTTAAAAAATAAATGCTCTTTAGTAGGAAAAGTACCAAAATCAACGCCCCATGAAGCATAAAGATGATAAAGAGACTTCAAAAAGGCTTTTCCAGCTCCCATTGTTATATTTACACCCATGAAACCATGAGGCATCCATTTACAAGCTCTTCCGGGAACTCCTACGTCTTTTGCACGCCACACTCGACCAGATTTTTTGTATGCCGTTCCCTACAAATTTTCGAGAAAATGAAAGCCGTGATTAAATATGTCTAGATGAATTTAACTTTGGCCTAAAAACACAAAGAAATCGCTAAAAAAATTTAGATTTAATTATAAGTTTCCTTCATTTAGAATGCAAATTACTTGCATCCTGTTTTCGTTAAAACTAATGCTGTTTCCGACCTATTGATAGACTAACTGGGCCAAAGTGGGCCTACATTAATCACTTGTCATGTTTAATATTGAAAATCATAATTAACATATGAGGGAACAATAAAACTTTATGTTGATAATAATTGAGAGGATAGTTAGGGGGTCACATAATTCTAACTGTCAAATTGGGGAAGTTTTGACTTGTAGCTAGGTCATACAATTAATTTACAATATTCTAAATTGATTATGTGAATTTCCTTAATTTTGTCTTCCATTGATTGTTTGTTTTTAATCACATTTGAACTATATATGTATGTTAATTAGGAATTTATACATTTTTATTTTTGCGGAAGCTACCAATTAAACCTAAGTTATTCTAATTCTGTATAGGAGGGACCAAAACGGATTGTTGTATTTTAAGAAGATCATACGAAGTCAATTTGTATATTTAGGGATCAAAATTATTATTAAATTTGAAATATTAAAGGGGTAATTAATATCATACCTTTTTTATATTTGAGATAGGTGTGTTGGCATTGACTGCTTGTGTGCTTATCCCTCCCATAACGTGAATTCCAAACTTCAAACCCATCTTATGTACTTTGTCAGATACTTCGCGGAACCCTTTTCCGCCCTTTGAAGAAGGCCATCTTTCTTCGTCAGGCAGCATTCTCCCCCATTTATCAATGCTATCAAATCCAAGAGAATCACTGCTTCCCTTTCTATTTCTATACCAAAGGTAATCCACCACAGCATACTACAATAATTTGAAGGAAAAACAATCAATAACCATAACCGAAGTGCTATTCATTTGCATATTTAAAACGTAAAAAAAATGTAAAATATAAATTTAAAATAGAGAAAGACATAGAAATCTACTTTAGGGTCTGCAGAAAAGCCCTGAGGAGATCTAAATTTAAATAAGTTATATCTCACTTTTAAATTGATAAAACAAGAAATTGAGGAGATCTTGATATTTTATTGACATATTCGTGCATAATTTTATTATGATTATGTTTGCAAATGCGACTACGTCGCTTAAGCACAAACATAAAAAAAGCAATGTACACTAATGTTATTATTTTTGTAGTACGAAATAATACAAAATTGTGATTGTAAAAGTTTTTTTAAAATTTAAATTCATCATTATATTCAAATTAGTAAATCTATAAAAAAAAAATTATTTAGTATTTTACCTCGTATCCATGACAAAGCAGACGTTGTGAAATAATTTGAGCACTTTCCAAGAACTCTTGTTCTGAGATTGTCCAACTAAAGGAATCGTAGGAATTCCAGCCTCTTGGTGGAAAGACAGCTTTTTGTTGGCCTTTCAAGGATGTATCTTGAGACAGCACACTGAATTTTGAAAAAAAATAATTGATAAACTTATTTGATGAGAAAATGATTCCTTTAACTTTTATATTTTCTAGACTATCACATCAAAAAATTTCACTTGTTAAAATATGACCGGAAGAAATACTAAGATTTTAATAATACATCAACATTAAAAACATATCTGAGTAGGAGAAATCAAAACTTAAACTATTTCGACGTAATAGCAGCTGCAAGGAGAATTTTAGAAGAAAAGAAATTAACGAATAAAATTTGGCAAGCAACCAAAAAAAGATGTATAGAAAAAGAAAATTAAGATGGCATGACTATGATAGAAGGGATACCCTTGAATCCATAGACAAAGAAAGATGTAGAAAGACATCAAGGAGACCATATAACAACAAAGATTAAAAAGAACGAAAAGAAAAATAATAATAATTTTGATGAAAAATGAACTCAGTGTGGTTTACATAAATAATAGTCAGTTGGATATCTCAATTAGGAAGTAATATAATATAAAATAATAATAATATAATTACTAATTGAACTTCTTAATAGTGGATGCTGATTGAGAGTAACATATTTAAATTCATTAGGACTCTTATCCGTTCACAGCTGGATCTTATTTACAAAACACCTCAATTAAAAAATAGTACAATAGTATAATCTGTTCCCTTGTTGGTCTTTTCATCTACTTCTTAATAATAATAATAATAATAATAATAATAATAATAATAATAATAATAATAATAATAAATGAGTTATTAATACTTTTAATTTTAATTTTAATTATGTTATTCTACTCTTGTGATGCATGTCACCCGTTCCCAATTATCATGCCCTAATTTATTCCCATTGTCCGGTCAATCATTGATCATTCCACGAATAAAAGCAAATAAAAAGGAAATTTTATTTAGAAAATAATTCCTTCAGTATAAAACTTAGCTTTCACTTTTTACAATCCCAACTTAGCTTTTCTCATACATAATAGTTCCTTTGACATATCAATCCCAACTTCGAAGTTGAATTACATAAATAATCCCCGATTCCTCTGTCAAATTAAGAAAGTCAATAATTTACATGGATGTAATAAAATAGTGGTGAGAATTGAGCTGCATCGACTAGCATTACATTTCTCTAAAGGGGGTTTAGTTTGCAGAATTCTACATTTTTGAAAACGTGTACATTCTCGAAAAAGTATATATTCTCAAGTATGTGATTTTTTGGAACGTAACATCCCTAAGTTTGATTCAATATATAAATTCCTAGGAATATTTATTTAAATTCCCAAATATATCATAATTCCATGTATGGTTTACACTTTATATTCCTAAGAATCTTAGTACCTTTTCAAAAAATACCTATATTAATTTTTTTGTTATAAATTGTAATAAATTATAGATTTAATTAAAAATTTATGAATGAAGACTTTTGATGACCTAATAAATTAATAATTTGAATTCTATTCAACTAAAATATAATAAATAATTTAATATATAAAATATTATAATTTTTAAGAATTTAAATTTGAATTTTTCATATAATTAATTATATAATCAAACTAATAGTCATTTCTAATATCAGAATATTAATTTCACTTGACTCACATATTTAAAATTTTAGTTTTTTTTTTTTCTAGGGCATTAAAAATTATAAAAAATATTATAAATTTTGATTGTAATTTTTATGCAAAAAAATTTTAAAAATACATATTACATGTGAATATGTAATATTAATTAATGTAATTATACAAATCAAAATTTAAAAGTTTAAAGTTACTTTACAAATCCTTTTTTTAATATGTCATGCTTGTTATCATGAAAAAATTGAAAATAAAAAATATAAGTTAGTGAAAAATAAAAATAAAAATTTTTTAGAATAAATTAAGATTAGAATTTAGAAATTAATAGGATTGGAATTTATAAATTATTTTTTTATTTTTTTCACTTATTTAGTATAATTATGATTGTTATCATTAAAAAATTAAAAATTAGAAATACAAATTAAAATTAAAAAATAAAAATATTTTAAAAATAAATTAATAATTATTTTTCAATTTAAATTAAAAATTATTTGATAAAATGATAAATAAGAAAAAGAATTAATTGCAAGGATAATTTTATCTTTTTATCTTAACATTAACATTCCCATTTTATAGGAATGTGAAATATCCACCTCTCTTCATAAAAATATTTTGGGAAAAAATTAGGCCAAAAATATTCCTGGGAATGTGAGATTCTCAAATTTTTTTTTCAAACTTTGAATCAAATATGAAAATATGATATTTTGTTGAAACATTTCTGAGAATATAGAAAATATTCCATGAATCAAACACTGTCTAAGGATTATCTATATCTTCCTTAAACTTAGTTTTCCCATATTTTCCCAGTAGGTTACAATATCAGGATCACTTGAGTCTATGGTCAAAATTAATAGAACTCTCAAGACTAAAATATGACAGGGCATCCTAGTAGCATTTTTCTGTTAGTATTAGAGGCCTCGAGTGTCACAATGCCAAATATGGAAGCGCATCAACTAAGGGTATACATGATATCACTCAAATTTAAAATATACTTCTGTCCTCTATGCCTTTACCAGCAAAGAACTTAATTTGAACACAAAAATTGTTTAAAATAGTTTTTCAGGATGGTAAACTTATTTAATTACTATATTTTAAACATAAGCATTGAGATAATTCACATACATATCATTGTCATTTTGATTCTATAATAATAATAATAATAATAATGGCAATTAACTTGTCTGGTTTAGTGTACAATAATTCTGTCATTATTATTGTCCATATCCTGTTGTATTGCTTTCTTTGATGATTTTTTTTACATTATTATTTTATGTTTTTAGTGTGTTGCAAAGTTTAAAAATTATTATTCTTATACTGTGAGATATTATAATATAAATTTTAAAATATTAAAAGTATATCTACCTTGCTAGGAATAACACATAAACGTATTCATTTAAGTTTAAAATTTAATAATAAAAATTTTGAATTTAAAATGTTTTGTATACAAAATAATCATACAATATAATTATAATCTATGTTCATACTAGGAATAACACATAAACGTATTCATTTAAGTTTAAAATTTAATAATAAAAATTTTGAATTTAAATTATTTTGTTTACAAAATCTATGTTCATATTAAATTAGATGTATAATCTATTAGATGTGTGTGTGTATTTATGTTCATATTAAATTAGATAGATAATCTATAAGATGTGTGTGTGTATGTGTTTAATAAATTCTCAAAAGTCTATATTTATTTTAATTTGTAAATTTTTGACAAATATTAAATAAAAGTTTATGTTTATAAAATTTTAAGTTAAGATCGACACAAATGCCTTGATTTTTTTTAAAGAAAATAAATTTCATCAAGTATACAAAAATTTGTGTGTGTGTGTTTAATAAATTCTCAAAAGTCTATATTTATTTTAATTTGTAAAATTTTCACAAATGTTAAATAAAAGTTTATGTTTATAAAATTTTAAGTTAAGATCGACACAAATGCCTTGATTTTTTTAAAAGAAAATAAACTTCATCAAGTATATAAAAATGTTATGTTATGATAACTTTTTTGAAACAATGATCATATTAATATTAATATTTAAATTTACATTAAATATATAAATATTTTTATTTATAGAATCAATGTGTTCTTTCTTTTATAATTTTTTATTTATTTTAATTTTTATAATATTTTTCATAGATAAAGAAAGAAGTAGAAAAACATTAGAGAGACTAGTAATGTGAGAAATATTAAAAAAATGAAAAATAAATTAGTATAATAGTGTAATCTATCTGTCTCCTAATCAGTCTTCTTATCTATTTAATAATAGTAATAATTGAATTATTAATATTTTTCATTTTAATTATGCTATTCTACTACTGTCGTGTGTATCAGTCATTCTCAATTACCATGCCTTAAGTTATTCCCTTAATCCCATCATTCATCTTTGATCATTGCAAGTAGGGTAGCAATTCATGTAATTCGGATCAATCTATTTATTAATTATGTTATTTATTAATTATGTTATTTGTGTAGATTTACGGATCACCCATTGAATTTATTTAATAACTTTAAATAATAAAATATATATCATAAATTTATTTATTAAATTTAATTATTTATTATTTTTATAAAAATATTTTAATTATTAATAAAATATTATTTTAATTTATTATTATTTTATTAAATTAATAATTTTATATTTCTATTTATGATCAAAATATTATTTATTTTTTAAATAAAAATTATTAAAAAATTAATATAAATTTTTAAATAGATTGACATATAAACCTGAACCCAAATAAATGTGTTGGATTCACGTTGAGTTATTGCATTATGTCAGAAATTGACACTCCTAAGAATAAAAGTGAGTAGAAAGGAAATTTGATTTGGAGAATAATCCGTTCAATCATGCTCTATTCCCATCATCAGCTTCCGTACGCATCTATCATCATTTCTTTTTTCTGTTTGATTAGAGCTTTGTCTTCTTATCTTTTTAGTCCTTTCCATTTTTAAATTGTTGTTGGCGTGGACTCCAGTAAATCATTCTTTCAAATTTGAGGATTGCAGAACCTACTTTCATACTCACTAAAATTCTACTCTAAATTTCGATTTTACTAATTCTTTTAATCAAAAGATGTTTTTTATTGTGATTGTCTTTCAGTATCTCACACAATTTCTGGACTTTGATTCCCATGGAAGAATCTCTTAAATTTGAGATTCACTAATTCCTAATTCAGTTCTGAGGTCGGCAGTGGGAATATCATATAAGAAAAGAAAAAAAGGCCAATTATTCCAGGCAGTCTAGATTTGTAAATTTTTCCAACATATTTTGCCGCTGCTATATATTTAAAATCCATTAATTTTCTAAAAGATAAGAAGGTACCAAACTTAATTTTCATTTTTCACATGCTTGAAATTAACTGTCATTAATAATCAACAAAGGTACACATTTTCTCCCTGAGCGCATTGCTTCTCCTAAAGGAAAAAAAAATTGATTAAAATATGAGAAAGATTATGATACACTACTAAAGTAATAATGTATTAATATATTATTAAATTTGATCATACATTAAATTTATTTTTTTAAATCAATTTCATCATATTACATAATAGTATATTAATAATCAGATCTAATGATATGTGGATCTATCATTACGTCAAAGATGTGGATGTTTAATTTAGGTTAACTATACATTTACTTTTGATTTATCAATTCTCATACATATAGAGTAGCTTTGATTTTTCATATCACAATTTCAAAACTAAATTACAAAAGTAGGTTCCGGTTCTTCTACCAATTGAAGAAAGTCAGTAATTTTCATGGATGTAATGAAATAGAAGAGAAAATAGTGTTGCATCCACTGGAATGCCATTTCTTTGAGGATGATCTCTGTCTACCTTTAATATTTTTCCCCATATTTTCCCGATGGGTCAAGTGACCAATATCACTTGAGTCTATGGTAAAAAATATTAAAATTCTCAAGAATAAAGTATGATTGGGTATCCTAGTAGTATTTTCTGTTAACATCATAGGCCCATCTGTTACATATTTAGTCAGAATATCAAATATGGAAGCGCATCAAGTATGCATAAAATCACCCAAATTTAAGATATATATCTTTCCTCTATGTCTTTTGCAAAGTTACACCTGCAAATTATAAGGATGAAAACTTTATTTAAACATAAAAATAGTTCAAAATAATTTTTCTGATAGCCAAACTAATTTAATAAATATAATTTAAACATAAGCATTCATAGTTTAATTCACGGACTCGTATTATTATCAATTTGATTTTATTATAAATAAACACATTTAGTTCTGAATATTTATTAATAATAACCATATTTAATTTGCATAGCTTAGTTTACAATAATTCTGTCATCATTATTATTGCTCATGTCTAATTGTACTGCCTTCTTTCATGATTTAATTTTGTTATATAATTATTTTATCTCTTAGTGTGTTGTAAAGTTCAAAAGATTGTTAGCCTTATTCTGTGAGATATTGTAATATAAATTTTAAAATATTAAAAATATATTTACACTGTTAGGAATAACACGTAAATGTATTCCTTTAAGTTTAAAATTTGATAGTAAAAGTTTGAAATTAAATTATTATTTTGCTTACAAAATAATCATATAGTATAATTATAATATATGTTAATATTCAAATAAATATAATATATATGTATCTAATAAATTCTCTTTATTTGTTTCAATTTGTAAAATTCAGATAAATATTAAATAAAATTTAATGTTTATATAATATAAAGTTAAGATTGATACTAGTGATTAAACTTTTTTTAAAAGAAAATAAAATCCATCACGTATATGAAAAATTGTTCTGTTATGATAATTTTTATGAAATAAAGATTTTATAAATATCAATATTTAAAATTATATTAAATTATATAAATATTTTTTTAGAATCAATGTAGTCTTTATTTTATAATTTTTAATAATATTTTAATTTTTTATGTTAGGTTTTTAGATGACTATGATAAAAGGCATATCCTTGAATCCACAGAGAAAGAAGGAAGTAGAAAGATATTAGGGGGACTAAACATGAGACAAAGACTAAAAACCTAAAAAATAAAAAGGAAAGTAATAATGGTGATGAAAAATGATCTTAGTGTAGCTTAAATAATTAATAATCTGTCAGTTCAAAATGGTCGACTTACTGCACTTAGGAAATTAATAATATAATAACTAATAATAATAATTAATAATTAGATATTGATTAAGAGTAGTTAATCTTATATTTAGATTTGTGAGGACTCTTACTGATAATTATTTACAAATAGCTTACATGATTATGGCCATTGATTGATAAAGTCAACGTATTTTATATATCTTTTGTTCTGTTATTTATTGATTGAGAAGAATAATGATAAGATTTTTCTCGCACATGAAGAGTCTGTTAAATATTTTAACCAGATTATGAATTGTCCCATAAAGAATTGATTCTATATCTTACTAAATTTTGTTTCCCTACTCATAATTTTGTCTCATTAAAATAACTATTTTATCAATTTCAATATTTTAATTATTTTAATTTTATTGTTCAAGTTCATTTATTATATTATAACTTTTGAATCATATTAAATTTAATTTTTTTAATTATTCAACCAATTTTAATTTTATTAACAAAATCAATGTAATTGATTCTGTAAGGATGAAAGTTAACATTAATTAATAAACTTTGATTGTTTACTTTTTCAATCAAATTCAATAAATTAAAAAAAAATTCAAATCAAAGATAAGAAATTCAATCTATAAAATCAATCATCAGTGACGAAAGCCAAAGAGACGAAACCACAAAAAATCAAATTAGTGGGAATATAAATTTCAAATAATTTATCAATTAACTTGATATTTGCGAAGTGGTACTTCAAATAGTTCCCCATTCACTGGTGTTATTTGATTTTCAGTTGAATATACATATCTACTGAATGTTGAGTTTTCTTTTCATTTTCTTAAGCAACTAAAAAGGATCGGTAAAGTTAGTATCTAATAACTAGATTAAAGATAAAATTTAACAATTTTAATGACTCAGTATTTAATAAAAATAATTAATGTGGATTGATTAATTTAGTATTTAGTATGGAATTAAATAGATAAATTAAAAATAGTATATAATGAATATTGAATTAATGTGGTATGATTTTAATAAGTCATATGAGTAAGGCTTCTTTTGAATGCAAATAAAATTTGTAGCAAGTTTAACATTAACCCACTAAGACATTGAAACTTATATATATGTGAGTTAAATCAAATTATTCATTTAATAAATAACTAATTTAATGATTTGTTTTTATTTAAATTTCTAGGGTGTGCAGATCGAACAAAATTAACTTTACATTGAATTCGTTGTGATAATAATATATTAAATATTTAAGAATTCGTTTATTTACTGATCATATATAACCAATTCTTTCTAGTTAAGACGGCTTTAGAAGTCTTCCCTTTCATTCAATACCTAATAAATATGAATTGATTGATTTGATCTTTCAGGTTAATAAACACTAATTAGCATAGTATTTATCGTGGAAAAAATTTCGCTTTATGCTTCTATAGATATCAATTTAATCATTTTGGCCTCTTTCTCCTAAGTGAGGTTGGAGGAAGTGTAGCCACAAGATTTGGTGGTCTACACGAGACCGTTTTGCTAGAGAACAAAATCATGTGTGCACATTATACAAAGTACGGATGTTAGATCACTTATACAAAATATACCCAAAGGATACCCCACCCACACACTGCGAGCGCGCTAGATTAGCTCCCGTCTACAACATTCTTTTTATCAACTATAATTATGTATATGATAAAAAAAAATTATAAGTGTGTATATTTACGTAAATATTATTAATAATTTATGAATTAATACAATAAATTTAGTTAAAAAATACGATAATTAGAAACAAAAAATAAATGTAATATATAAATATTTTTCACAAATTGTTACAATTATTTTATTTTACTTTATCTTTGTGCCTCATCTTCTATTTTCATTCGCACATTTTTTCACAAAAAAAAAACATAATAATAACTCCCATTTCAAATCTCACACCTTTAATTAGGTAGTGAATTACTTCCACATTCTCAAATATTTTGTAATGAAGGTTTTACTATATGTTAAACTTATTTTTGCATGAAACCAATCGTAATCATGCATTCCACCCCTAATAAACTTTTTCCATATGTAAAGTAGGTAAATCTCTTAATGTAATTGATTATACCTTGTTTTTATTTTGTACAATAAATAAGATAACTTGCAACTTATTAACATGATCAATAAGTTACAAATTAGTTTCTAAGGATATTTTTTGCACAAATTTATTAAAAAATAATATTTAATTTAATAAATTATACAAAGTAGCTTAGAACCTAGAAGTTACTATCTTTTAAAAAAAATCAAATTTATCTTTATTTTTTTATTAATTTTCAACTCATGCCCTTTATAATATAAATCTAAATATTTTTTGCATAAAATATAATTAATTAAATATTAAATATTATATTTTTATTTTAAACTTCTTAATTACATTAATATAATTTATTTGTTAGATAAATATGAATTATTTTTATTATATATTTATTTCTATTAATATATCCTTTTACATTATTTTAGAATTTTAACTAACTCAATAGCTAATTTTGTGAAATATTTCTTAAATAATTAGTTAACTTATTAACTATTAGTTATCAATTAACTTATTAAATACTAACTAGCTTATCAATTATTAGCTACTTACGTGGAATAGAACTCTTATTGTACAATTTTTACCTCTTCCAAATATTAAAGGGAAAAAGGTATGATTACATGATAAAAATCCTTAATATTATTTGCAAGCTCTAAAAATGTTATAAACAAAATTAAATGCTTCTAAAGAACATCATAATGCAAAACACTTTTTAAATAATCAGTTAGCTTATCAATTATTAGTTAATTTATTAACTACTAACTAGTTTATCAACTATTAGCTACTTGCACAAAACGAAAGTCTTATTGTACAATTTTTACCTCCTTAAAATATTAAAGGGAAAAAAGTATGATTACATAATGAAAATCCTTAATATTATTTGTAAGCCCTAAAAATGTTATAAACAAAATTAAATGTTTCTAAAGAACTTTATATTATCTATCAATACTATAATATTAATGTTTCAATGCAATTGCCATTCAAATTGTGCTTCATTAAGAATTCTACATCAAATGGATAATTCAAATGACATAGTTTCGTAAAATGTTTTAAACTTTGATAGAATAGAAAGCCTTGGATAAGAATCTAAATTCATCAGCATATCAACAAATTTTCTTTACGGATGAAAGAGTTTTAATGAAATATATAGATATTATAGGTATAGATATGCATAGTAAATTAATATAAAATTCCTATCTTTATACCAAATATAAACCATTGATAAAGTACGCAATTTAAGAATCAATTCATTTTAATGTAACCTACCATATCTTCATTGAATGCAGTAAATAAACAAACACATGAAATTAATACACGGAAATTCTATTTTCGTATAAAATAATATTAGAAGAAATACTAAAAACTTATAAATTATGCATAAACTAAATTGCTTGCAGTTTTAAAACATAGTTACAGTAAAAAATTTATAACAAATAAAATATGTACTTTAAGAATTTTATGATTGCAAATAGTTAAATATAATTTTTTACCTTAAATAGTCATGGTAACTAATAGTTAAAAAAATCTGTTAATTATTTTACTTAAACATAGTAGAAATAATTTAATTATATTACAATGTATATCTATTTCAGCCTATATCTCAATGGAGATTTTTGTAAGTTTTTAGTATATTCTAATTGAAATTTTTATTTATAATAAATCAAAGGGTCAAATGTAATTTACTCTCCCAAACTATGGGATATGTTCAAAAAAACCCCACTAGTTTCAAATTAAAAGCAAGTTCATGCCTAAACTATGGTAAATATGTGTTGGGGTGTGCCCTAGAACCAATCATATAGATGATTGAAGTTATACACAATGTATTATATTTTATTTTAGGTAATTTAATTCTTATATTTTATTTTTATAATTTTATTATTATGCTCAATTTATAACTTAATATAATAATTATCCTTAGAATAACTTCGCTATTCTTAAAATGCTCCTAGTCAAGTATTATTACGAAAAGGATAGTAATAATACATCGAGACTAGCATGTATAGTGATTGATGATTACGAATCATGGATATGTGATATCAAGTCAATATATGAGTACATTGCTAGTGAACAATGTACTGGACTGACTCATTATGAGAATATTGCATGGATAGACGTGTCATATGTTATTCTCATATGATCACAAATACATATAAACCTTTGACCTAGAGTCACTACGGTTCCCTAAATGAGGAATTACTCACTTTAATATTATCTTATATCACCTTTAATCAAGATGACAAATAGGGTATTGATTGGGTATGTCATAAATCGTGCAGAGGGAAGTGAGTGATGTAGATGGGATTTTGTTACTTTTGTATAAAAGAGAAATATCCTTGGGCCCCTTAATTGAGTGAGACTTAGAAATGCATGACCATATTCAATTAGATTAATATGTGATATTAATCATTTATTTTTAGTCTACTCAGTATCAAGAAATATAAATTGAACATTGACGAGGATGACACATTCCATACCTCTAGTTCAATTTGGATATTATTACAAAAGGGTTATGATGCAAAATGTTAATCATGTATTAGGTAGATGTCGAATCACAAACATTCTTACTACTTGAGTGGCAGTGATGTATTGTTAGATACTGCTCATTGTCTATGGCTCAATAATGAGTCATTGTCAATGTAGTAAGAACCTACAAGGTCACATAAAAGGAGTAGGAATAAGATAATAATTAATTAGACTTTAATTATATTAATATCTAATTAATTAGACTTATTTTCGTGTATATATATATTATTATTAAGAATAATAAATTCACATAATATATATATATTATATGATATTATTTGATATTAAAGTAATATCAAATAATTAAGTTATCAGATATTAGATAAATATATTATGAGATAATATTATTTTGATATTTGATAACTATATGTAATTATCTAATATTAAGATATTTATATTATGAGAAAATATTATCTAATATTAGATAATTAATAGATAAATTCTATCTCTCCTCATTATCTCTAAGATAAGGATAAAATGAGTTGTTAAGTGTGATTAAGATTTTGGAAGCATTATCCTAGTAGGACTAGGATTGTGACTTACCTAAGTTTTATAAAAAGGGCTTGAGGGTAGCACATTACAGACACACTCATAAGTCTCCTAAAACTCTAAATCACTCGGAAAACATCGAATCTAAATTCTTAGAGAGAGAAATGCATCCTAGCAAATTTGAACATGGTTGGATCTGTATTGATATGATTAAAATTATTCAAAGTGTTTGGACGTAAATCCTATTTTGAAACTATGATTTGAATGTCAATTATATAGTCGAATTGTTCGACTTGAGGTGTGTCAATTGTTGGCAAAATGAATTAAAATTTGAATGTCAGATGAATTCAATTTTTGGCCCAGTGGGCTCCCCCTTACACCCCCCAGCAAAGGGCTTTGCTCCCTTGACCTCCGCCCGCTAACCGACTAGTGGGACCGTTGTGCTAATTCTGCGTAACGTTCAAAATTTGTTTTTGTTTTTAAGGCACTGATTTAGAACATGATTTTTATGGTGATTAAGTTATGATATATATGTCAATCATCCTCCTTATCTTGGTTACATATATTTCTTAGTAATTATTACATATGATGCATGAATGTGTTGCATAGTATGGCCCTTGGAGTTTTTATGGACGAATTTTAAATACGACCTGCGTGTCATCTCTTCCTTTATCTTTCTAATGTATATTCTCTTCTCATCTCATTCCCCCCAAATGAAGCTTGGGGTTTCTATTGTAAATTTGTAATTGCAATGGGGCATTCTTGGCTTGGAACAAGGAGAAGCTAAGGAGCTATGGGACAAGAAGAAGCTAAGGAGTTAGTTAGAAATGTCATTAGAAAATAGAATTTTGGGGCCATACTATGTGACATTTTAATTTATTTATTATGCATGATATTGATGAGCATGCATTTATTATGTGATAGAATGTGTTCCTACTATGTGATAGTTCTATTCATTGTATGATATATGATATAGGTAGTCTATTTTATTCATTTACTCTATATGATATATGAGATATGCTAGATATATACCATGAATAAATAGGCTAGTTATGGTGAGATATGATAATAATTAAGTTAAAATCCCTCATCTAAAATATTAAGTCAGTAATAATTAATGATGTCTTCCAATGTTTGACACTCATCAAGGCTTCGATCGACATAAGATAGGTTTGTCAAAGTAAGGTACCTCATTTATCTTGGTGAAATACGACTGAATAATAGTGATATCCAAATGTCAAGTATTGGGTCTGACCTAACTAGGATATCTCAATAGGATTGAGACCTAGAGGCATAGAGTTGGGCTTTAGTTCATAAGATGGACTAAAACAAGTGTTGTTCACCTAACTATCCAAGAGTTGTATATGATACAATTGGCAAGTGTTGCTTACCTAAATAACTAAGTTTTAAATGATTAGCTAAAGCTAACTTAAGGCTTAGTGAAATATGGATCTTAGCCCACTAGAAAGCTTAGACAATATGACTTTCCGAATTAATAGTAAGGGCTATTAATTTGAATGAAATAGTGGGAGGTACATTTAATAAAAGACCCTATTAAATGTTTTAAATTTAATACTTACTTTGCATATTTTTGTCGTAGATAACTAATGGCTAATACATCAAATAACTTATCACTTTGATCGGTCCTTGAGAAGGACAAACTGAATGGGACAAACTTCCTGTACTGGTATAGGAATTTAAGGATAGTCCTTAAACATGAGCAGAAAATGTATATCCTAGATGAACCTATTCCTCAAGAACCTGATAGGAAGCATTATGATGACGCATTAGATGTCGATTGTCTCATGTTAGCTACCATGGACTCTAAGCTTCAGAAGCAACATGAGAACATGAAAGCTTATCACATGCTTGAGCATCTTAAAAAGCTTTATGAAGGCTAAGCTCAGCATGAGAGGTTTGAGGTGACAAAAGCCTTGTTTTAGTGCAAACTGGCAGAAGGAAACCCTGTTGGGCCTCATGTACTTAAAATGATTGGGTATGTTAAGAACTTTGAGAGATTGGGTGCTCCACTGGGTCAAAACTTGGCCACTGACTTAATTCTGCAATCGTTGTCATAAAGTTATGGTCAATTTATCATGAATTACAACATGAATGAAATTAACAAACCACTACTAGAATTGTTAAGTGTGTTAAGAACTGTTGAACAAAATTTGCAAAAGACTAAGCCTAATACCATAATGATGGTTCAAAAGGGCAAAAGCAAAGAAAAAGGCAAAGGAAAAAATAAGAAGGATTCCAAATCCAAATGCAAGCCCAAGTCTAAATCCTCTACATTGAAACCAAAAGGAGGTGTGGCTAAGGAAGGAACATGCTTCCATTGCGATCAGATTGGACATTGGAAAAGAAACTGTAAGGTCTATCTGGAAGATCTGAAAAAGAAGAAGGGAAGTGAGACTTTTGTTTCAAGTATCTATGTTATAGAAATTAATATTTCTACTTCTACATCTTGGGTATTAGATACCAGATGTGGTTCTCACATTTGTACAAATGTGCAAGAACTACAAAGGAGTTGAACTTTAGCTAAAGGCAAAGTGGACCTACGAGTTAGTAATGGAGAAAGAGTTGTTGTGCTAGTTGTAAGGTCATATTATCTATCTTTACCTTCTGGTTTAGTAATAGAATTAAAGGATTGTTATTTTATGCCTGCTATCAATAGGAATATAATTTTTGTTTCTTGTTTGGACAAGAAAGGTTTTTCATTTATAATAAAGGATAAAAGTTGTTCAGTTTATTTAAATGAAATGTTTTATTGCAACGCACAAATGTTCAATGGGCTCTATATTCTTGATCTTGAAATACATGTCTATAACATAAACACTAAGCGATTTAAATCAAATGATTTAAATCCAACTTATCTCTAGCATTGTTGTTTGGGTCATATAAATGAGAAGCGCATATCCAAGCTCCATAAAGATGGATTCTTGGATTCATTTGATTTTGAATCATATGAAATATGCAAATCTTGTTTGCTAGGAAAAATGACTAAAACACCATTCACTAGACATAGTGAAAGGGCTAATGATCTATTAAGTCTCATACATACTGATGTATATAGGCCTATTAGTTCACCTGCTAGAGGAAGTTTTTAGTGCTTCATTACATTTACTAATGATTTCAGTAGATATAGATATGTGTATCTTATGAAACACAAATCAGAATCCTTTGAAAAGTTCAAGGAATTCAAGAATGAAGTGCAAAACTAACTTGGTAAAAGTATTAAAACACTTCGATCAAATCGAGGTAGAGAATACTTAAGGCAAGAATTTAATGACTATCTAAAGGAGTGTGCTATAGTTTCACAACTCACTCCACTTGGAACGCCACAATGGAATGGTGTTTCAGAAAGGAGGAATCGTACCTTGTTCGACATGGTACGATCTATGATAAGTCATATAAATCTTCCAATTTTCTTTTGGGGGAATTCTCTAGAGATAGTTGCTTACACTCAACCGTGTTCCCTCTAAAATAGTTCAAAAGACTCCATATGAGATATGGACTGGGAAACATCCCAACTTGTCTTTTATGAAGATTTGGGGTTGCGAGGCCTATGTAAAACGTCAAGTTTCTAATAAGCTCAGACCCAAATCAGACAAGTGCTACTTTATAGGGTATCCTAAGGAAACTAAGAGATACTATTTCTATAATCCTAGTAAAAGCAAATTGTTTGTCACACGAACTAGTATTTTTCTAGAAAGAGAATTTATCTTTAAGAAAAACTATGGGAGGAAAGTAGAAATAAAAAAAGTGCAAGACTCACAAAGTAACACTGAACTTATAATAGAGCCTGAAAAAATATCACAAGATGTTGTAGGTCAGGAACTAGCTTAAGTAACACAAGGCCCATGTAAGTCTAGTAAGATACGCCATGAGCCCGAGAGATATGAATTTCTTGTAACTGAAAATGACAATGTTTTGCTCATGGATCAAGATGAGCCTACAACTTACCAAGAAGCTATAAAAGGGCCAGACTTTAAGAAGCGGCTTGAGGTCATGAAATCTGAGATGGATTCCATATATACTAACCAAGTATAGACTTTGGTTGATCCACTTGAAGGGGTAAAACCCATTGGGTGCAAATGGATTTTCAAGAAGAAAACCGATATGGATGGTAATGTGCAAACCTTTAAGGGATGATTAGTTGCAAAAGGTTATAAGCAAGTTCATGGTATAGACTATGATGAGACTTATTCCCTAGTTGCCATGATTAAATCCATCCAGATTTTTCTTGCTATTGTAGGCTTTTATGACTACGAAATCTGGCAGATGGATGTCAAAATTACTTTTCTTAATGGAAAGCTCCTCGAGGATGTGTACATGACATAGCCTGGAGGTTTTGTCATTCCTAAAACTGCTGGAAAGGTAGGTAAGCTACAACGATCCATTTATGGATTAAAGCAAGCTTCACGGAGTTAGAATCTTTGTTTTGATGAGGCAGTCAAAGAAATTGATTTCATAAAAAATGAAGATGAATCTTGTGTTTACAAAAAAGGTTAGTGGGAGCACAATTATTTTCCTTGTATTATATGTGGATGACATACTACTCATCGGAAATGATATTCCTACACTACAAAGAGTAAAGACTTGGTTAGGGAATTGTTTCTAGATGAAAGACTTGAGTCAAGCTGCCTATATAATAGGTATTAAGATATATAGAGATAGATCAAGAAAATTGCTTAGCCTAAGTCAGGGTACATACATAGATAAATTGTTAAAATGGTTTAACATGTAAGAATCTAAAAGAGAATTTTTGCCTATGTCGCATGGCATAAATTTGTCCAAAGCTCAGTGTCCTTCGACACAAGATGAGAAGGACCACATGAATAAGATACCATATGCATCAGTAATTGGATCTATCTTGTATGCCATGATATGTACTCGTCCTGATGTCTCGTATGCTTTAAGCGTGACGAGCAGGTACCAGTCAAATTCAGGTGAACCTCACTGGACTGCCGTTAAGAATATCCTTAAGTACTTAAGAAGGACTAAGGATTCATTCTTAACATATGGAGGAAAGGAAGAACTTGTTGTAAAAGGTTACACTAATGCCAGTTTCCAATCCGACAAGGATGACTTTAGATCACAGTTAGGTTATGTATTTAGCCTAAATAGTGGTGCTGTATGCTAGAAGAATTCAAAGCAGGAAACAATGGTCGATTTTACTATAGAGGCTGAGTATATTGCTGCCTCTGATGCGTCAAAAGAGGCTGTTTAGATAAAAAAGTTCATTACTGAACTTGGCGTTATTCCTAGCATTGCAAACCTAATGGATCTCTATTGTGACAACAATAAAGCCATTGCATAAGCTAAGGAACCCAGATCTTACCAGCGATCCAAACATATACTTAGGCGCTTCCATCTCATTCGAGAAATCATCAATAGAGGAGATATGAATATATGCAAAGTAACAACTGATAATAATATCGTTGACTCATTAACAAAGCCTTTAGCACAGAAAAAGCATGATGGTCATACTATGTCACTTGGTATTAGATACATGAGTGATTGGCTCTAGTCCAAGTGGGAGATTGTTGGTATGTATCCTAGAACCAATCATATAGATGAATGAAGTAATACATAATGTATTATGTTTTATTTTAGGCAATTTAATTCTTATATTTTATTTTTATAATTTTATTATTATTGTGTGCAATTTATAACTTAATAAAATAATTATCCTTGGAATAGCTTTGCTATTCCTAAAATGCTCCTACTCAAGTATTATTACGAAAAAGATAGTAATAATATATCAAGACTAGCATGTATAGTGACTGATGATTACGAATAATAGATATGTGATCTTAAGTCAATACATGAGTACATTGCTAGTGAACAATGTACTGGACTGACCCATTATGAGAATATTGCATGGATAGGCGTGTCATAAGTTATTCTTATATGATCACAAATACACATAAACCTTTGACCTGGAGTCACTACGGTTCCCTACATAAAGAATTACTCATTTTAATATTGTCCTATGTCACCTTTAATCAAGATGACAAATAGGGCATTGATTGGGTGTGTCATAAATCGTGTAAAGGGAAGTGAGTAATGTAGATAAGATTTTGTTACTCTTGTATAAAAGAAAAATATCCTTGGGCCCCTTAATTGAGTGAACTTAGAAATGCATGACCATGCTCAATTGAATTAATATATGATATTAATCATTTATTTTAAGTCTACTCAATATCAAGAAATATAAATTGAACATTAACGAGGATGACACATTCCATGCTTTTAGTTCAATTTGGATATTATTACAAAAAGGTTATGATGCAAAACGTTGATCATGTATTAGGTGGATGTCGAATCACAGACATTCTTACTACTTGAGTGGCAGTGATGTATTACTAGATACCGCTCACTGTCTATGGCTCAATAATGAATCATTGTCAACGTAGTAAGAACCTACAGGGTCACACGAAAGGAGTAGAAATAAAATAATAATTAATTAGATTTTAATTATATTAATATCTAATTAATTGAACTTATTTTCGTGCATGTATATATTATTATTAAGAATAATAAATTCACGTAATATATATATATATATTATGTGATATTATTTGATATTAAAATAATATCAAATAATTACGTTATTAGATATTAGATAAATATATTATGAGATAATATTATTTTAATATTTAATAACTATATGCAATTATCTAATATTAAGATATTTATATTATGAGATAATATTATCTAATATTAGATAATTAATAAATAAGTCCTATCTCTCCTCATTATCTTTAGGATAAGGATAAAATGAGTTGTTAAGTATGATTAGGATTTTGGAAGCATTATCCTAGTAGGACTAGGATTGTGGCTTGCCTAAGTTCTATAAAAGGGGCTTGAGGGCAGCACATTACAGACAAGCTTATAAGACTCCTAAAATCCTAAATTACTCAGAAAATATCGAATCCTAATTCCTAGAGAGAGAAACACATCCTAGCAGATTTGTGGAGGGCGAGAAGTCGTTGTTCACTCTGTGTGGATACCATAGAGACGCTGTACATTCTGATCGGCATTTGATTCATCGGCTCTCAAGTTTTGATCAGTAGAAACATGAGTACCCAATAGTTAAAACCCTAATAATTAATTTATGCTTTTTGCATGGATCCTAGGTAGAATTCGGATTAAAATTTTGAAATTTTGTTGCATGTAATAATCCGAATTCTTAACAGTATATAATTACGCCCCTAACATTGAATTATGATCCGAATTGATAAGAATAACACCTTAATCTTCTTTTCTTTTTCTTTCACTAATGTTTTGTTCATTATCTCTCTTCAAGGCATTATTGTCTTAGGGGAAAAATATCTTATTGCTTCTTCCACTCATTTACAATCTTTTAACTACAAAATTCTAATATCTCTTTTATTATTTGGCTTCTTTTCTTTTGTTTCATCATAAAATTTTGGATGATTAACCAATTATATTTCAAATCAATTGTTCTCACTTTTTTATGTAATTTTGTGGATTGTAAGAATTTGTCTTGTTTTATTATGGACCAATTACATTTTAAACTAATTATTTTTATATTTTTATATAGTAATTTTGTAGATTGCAAAGATCAAGATCAATATACAAGGAGTAGATTATTGTCTAAAAATATAGACATTTTTTACTACATATTAAGGATTTAAATAGGGGATGCAGTTGTGGATGTGGTCATGTTGCTTTTTTTGCAATTATGGATAATGCGGCCTTCACAATGGGGATTATGATTATTGCAAACGTAAATTTTTATTCATCTTATAAATTTTATTTATAAAATGCTCAATTGATATATTAAGCTTAATTTATAAATATTATACTATCAAAATACATAAAATATAATTAATAGCTATATTTTATAAGTAATAACTTTTAAATTAAACAAGGTTAAATTATATTGATGACACATCAAATAAGATACAATGATTAATAATGTAAAAAAAAAGGGTCATGTTATTAAGCATAAATCAAAGCAAAAAAATTAATAATCAATTATTAAAAAAAGAATATCTAAGCAATTAAAAATTACTTATGAATCATTATCAACTTTTTTAAAGGTAATATTTCTCCTTTTATTTATGAATTTGTTATCAATATTTTTAATGCGAGGTATTCTGATTCTTAATCAATCAATTTCAATTATCAATTAATATTTAAAAATTTAATGGCATTATTCATATATCAAAGCCGAAAAAATCAATCAATTATAAATTAGAAGTTAATAAAATTTTTCTAATATCTCTCAGTCTTCCATTTGCTTTCTCTCTCCCGCTTTTTTTTTACTAAATTAAACTCTCCTTTCCCTTTTCTACAACTTTCCGTCTCCCTCACCCTCTCATCTAGATCGCCAAGCAATTTTGCACTAAGCATCACTTCGCACTTCCCCAGTATTCTTCGTCTTTACTTTTACATTTTTAAGAAAGAAAGAGAAGGAAAGAGGCATTTATTCGATCTTAAGAGAAAGTGATTGAAGTGGAAAATTCTGAAAATGCTTGTTTTCCAAGTTGGAGTGTTGAATCATGGAATTGGGAGTTTAGATTTGCTAATCTGACTTGAAGAGTTGGTATATGCATCAACTTTGAAGGGTTTTGCATAAGAGTTTCAATTCGAAGCCATCACACTATCACATATTGTTCACCCTGTTCCTTCTGTTTTACTGTGTAAATAAATCTTTTTCTGAAGGAAATTTTTTTTTTCTAAATGCTTGTTGAGTTATAAAGAAAGTATATCATCTGCAATTTCTATTTCTTATGTGAAGAGAATTCTATGATATTTTGAAAATTTTAAAATTTGAAATAATATGGTACATCTTAAATTATTAGATAAAATTATTAAAATTTTTAATAATTTCAATTAAAGGCTTGTACTCTACCACGTCATTTCAAATTTAAAAGTTTCGAATATCGTAACATCTTAAATTATTAGATAAAATTATTAAAATTTTTAATAATTTCAATTAAAAGCTTGTACTTTATCACGTCATTCCAAATTTAAAATTTTCGGATACCGTAACAATGCCCCTTATGTAAAGATTCATTTTTGCCCTTTCATTTTGAATCATTTGGATTGCGTGTCCAAATGCCCTCAGATGCCCTATGCGGTCAGTTTTCGGTGCATCAAACTGCAATGTTGCTTTTTTGTCCGTTACGGATGTGAATTAGGATCACACCGCAATATCGGCCAAATGCGAGCAAATAAGCAAATAAAAAAAAAATAAAGATCTTAGAATTTTGCTATAAGAAAAGGAAACAAATTATGGGAGTATTTGGCAAACAGCTTTTTCATTAACTATTAACTGGTTTGATCAAAATCAGCTGATTGATTTGTTAATAAGCTGATTTTGGTGTTTGGTAATCAGTTTATTGAATCAATTGATTGGCTCTAAAAAGTTAAAAATGAAAAAGTTAAAGGGAGTAATTTTTTTAATTAACTTATCTGAAAAATAACTAAATTATCTTAAATAAATTTTTATATTTTTCATTTTGTCCTTTCTAAAAATTCTTAAAAAATTTAATAATTATAAAAAGTAGATTAATTTAATTTTAAAAAATATTTAATTTATAATAATATATTATTTATAATATATATAATAAATTAATAGTAAATTATAATAATTTTAAAAGTTATTTAATAGAATAAATATATAATATTACTTATAAAAATTATTTAATTTTAAAAATATCCAATAATTTAATAATAAATTATAATAATTTTGAAAATTATTTAATAGAATAAATATATAATATTATTTATAAAAATTATTTAATTTAAAAAATATTTAATAATTTAATAATAAATTATAATAATATATTATTTATAAAAAATTTAATATATTGATTAATATATAAAATTTAAAAATATTAAAATAAAAAATACTAAAATAATTCATAAAATATACTCATACCTTTATATATCATTTTACATACAAACAGTTAATATAAACAGTTAATTTTACCAAACACTCTTATTCAAACAACTAATATAATCAGCTAGTCAAATCAGCTAATACAATCAGCTATCAGCTAACATCTAATCAAACCAGTTAACTGCTACAGCTATCAGTTGTTTCCCAAACAAGGCTTATAAATCAATGGAAGACGAAACCTTTTTTTTTTTTGGTTTATTACGAAGAGAAAGAATGGAATCAACGTTAATAAAAGAAAAAGAGCAATTTAGATCATAATTGAATGTTAACAGATTAATTGCATATAAATCCTAGTTTAGGCATTAAATTGTCTTTGGTTTGAAATTAGAAAATTTTTTATGCTTATCCCATAATTTAGAGGGATAAATTGTATTTTACCCTAAATTAAATATTCTTTTAGCATTTTAATGACATGTTTTAACAAAATAAATTGGATGATGTAACTTGGGCGAGGTGAGAGTGCCTTATTATTGTTTAAAAAAATTTATATAAAAGATATACTGGGTAGGGGCCCTAGGGGGAGGCGCGAAACGGTACCGACTACCGAGGTAAATTAATTCAAAAAAAGATTCCCAATCGCGCGAAACAACACGCCAAAACTGCCGTGTAAAACATAAAGGAGGGAAACCAAATTTCAGAATAACTTGTTTGGCATAATAAATAGTTGAAATTTCATTTCATCTTCAAATAATTTTTTTTATTAAAAAAACATTCCTAATCGCGGGAAACCACACGCTAAAACTGCCGTGTAAACAAAAAAGGAGAGAAACCAAATTTCAGAATAACTTGTTTGGCATAATAAAAAAATAAGATTTTATTTTATTTTCAAATAATTTTTTTATTATGATGTTTGAATTTAAATAAAAAATTTTATTTTATTTATAATTCTCATTTTAATTATATCAACTTGTGAAATTCATTTACTTTTTCAATGATTTAATTAAAATTCATTTCATTTAACTTAAAAAATTAATTTACTTTTTTCTAATATTATGTTTATTATGATATTATCAAAATCTACTTTTTTATTAATTTTTATATATTTTTCAATATATTGCAAATAAAATAATTCATTTACTAATGAATTAAAATAATTATTTTTAAAAAAATTATCAAATAATAAAATTTATTTATAAATAAATTTAAAATAAAATAAAATCAATTTTAAAAAGAAGTACATGACAAATGAATCCAAAATCTCTCAACAATTTCATTTTGGCGCCTAATCCGAAGCTCGGATTTCTACTACCAAATGCATTTCTCTGCGCCTTGTGCCTGACATCATTGTGCGACTCCGACGCTCTGGACTGAGGATTATCCAATGCACTCGACTTAGGATTGACCAACGGATGCAATCGGCATTCATTCTCCTTCTCTGAGGTTTGGTCTGCTTTCTGTAAATTTAAGCTTTCTGTTTATGTCGGATTGATTTATCTAGATTTAGTTTTACTTCCCCCTTTTGGCTTCTTTTTTTGATTAATTTAATTAGGGATTAGCTTAGCCTTGCACAAAGTGAGACGGGATTTGGGCAAATGCTAATTCCTTTGTACTGTCAAGAGCCAGAGAAGCCTCAGTACTTGATAGGTCCTTCAAATCGCTAGAATTTATGCACAAATTGTCAAAGCAGGACTTGAGAACATGGAACCTCGACATAATTCGTCCTAGTCAAGCTGTTTATATTTGTTTGCTTTCACTTATTATGCTTTGTTGTTTTATTCTCTGAAACTTTGCATCTGTCTGTATTATTTAATCTAATTCCAAGCATCGCCCTCAGATGATCCGGATCTGTATTTTGTTTTTTTTAGTGTTGTAAGAAATAAGTAACTTAACAACTACTTCCAAATTTATCTAGAATAAATTTACTTATTGAGAAAATCTAGTGCTCTGTTAGCGGGATTCCAATTTTATCACCTAGATCCGCGTCGAAGGTACTGTGAGTTTTCATGCTTCAAGGGTGTTAGAGAAAACTATGTGCTCTAATCCTTGTTTTCGGATCTTAAATGACAGCTAGTTCTTGGACACGCTGCATGCATATCTAGATTCCTCTTTCATGCTATAGATGATTATGAAAATTAGAATGTAACAATTGCCTCATGTTGATTTTGTTGGCATTACTGATTTAAAAGATAAATCTCTGTACATTCATGGTAAATCACAAACTGCTGACACTGGTTTCATAGGAAACCGGTCTCAGTACCACACTTTTGTGTTTGGCATTTATCGTATTATTATTTCCATTAACCAAGATAAACCAGTTCTATATGATTAAGTCTAACTGAGATCATTCTGATTTGGACTGTCTTATCCTGATAGTTATAAGGAGCATTATAAATGAGAAGAGTTAATAGTAACAATCTTTTGAGAAAGCGTCTTTTGGAGAACTTGCTGCCATAATCCGTAGAGATAGATTACAAGAATGGGTGAGCCATTTTCATCCTCACAATTTGAACTTACAACATTTCATGATATTTGTATTGCTAAGGTATGAGGTTCAATGTTGTCTGGACTTTGGCCGGTCCGTAATGAGTTATCATATGTAAGAAAATGTTTTATATGATGTAAGGATTTTAAACTATACTCTTTACAGTTGTTGATTTCCTCATCTACTTTGAAGAACAAGGGATTCCAATTTTAAATTTTTAAACATGAAGTTCAGTGCCTACAAGGGTGTGCCTGTGCTTTGAACTGTTCAGAAGGGTGTTCAAACAGGGAACCTGGGTTAAAACCAATGGTGATCAGTATAAATAGGAGCAATGATAAGAAATTGAGGGTAGGAAATTCTTAAGGTGGGGTATAAGAGATATAATAGCTATGTGTTGTTGAGAGTAGGCAAAAACTAACTTTAGTCAGTATTGTATATTTTACAATTTTATTTTAGATGGACATGTTGCAAGGTCGAGTTGTTACACTCTGACATAGTAATTATGAATACACTAGAATACTCCTGTCCGTGCAAGAAATTACTGATGTAGAAGCAGGGGAAAAAAAGAACAGGTCCATTCCTCTCAGGGTTGTTAGTGAAAATGGTGGTTTACTTATCTTTTGGCTTCAGATGCTTGTGTATCCTCGATAATATTAGTCCTTTCCTATCTGGTATCTGTTTTTAAAATCTTAAATTGCTTTGGAACATTTTGTTTTCTGTTTTTTTTTTTTTCATATTTCGAAAGTCATGTTAACCGCGATGGTTCTTGGTGTAGCGTAATCCTTACTGTAACCGAGATTCGCAAATAGGGTGTTGGTCAAACCTGCTAGACTTTGTGGTGTATTACTACAAAAATACTGGATGGACATGGTTGCTGCCCTAGAACAACATAGTTAGACTATAGCCCTTCTGTATTCATGGCATCTTGTTGGTGAGTATGGCCATTGATCGAAAGACTACGAATAAAAATGGGGTATATGGTCTGAGTAGTGTGAACTGAGTATTTTCATATAAGCGGTAGGGTATTAAATGTATGGAAAGTACTGCTACACAGATTTGACAAGAGCATCACTAGAAAACGCTTGAGATCTTTGAGCTGTAGAGAGTGGACCTTTCAACTCAGCCTTCAAATCTTTATACCTGTAATTTACTGGACCTTCCAACTCAGTTGCTCCCAATATGTCACCTGTCAAAGAAAACATAAATTGGAATCAGCTATTAAACGAATTATAAATTTCAGGGAAAAAAAAAAAGGAGCTGATAGTTCCTACAGTTATTGATGCAAATATTAGCAAGATGGGATAAAATATTCCAGAATGAATGAACATCTATTGTTGCTTGATCGAAAAGCTGTGCCTATTCCTCCAATAATGTTTTGCAGTTTGTTTTGGTTTGCTTTGTTGGTCAGGAAATGACAGAATGGAAATGTAGGTTTAAGTTCATTGAACTAGGACGTGTTTCGGCTGGATTGGTTTGCCCTTTGTGTTACGGTTCTTTTTGTTCTTATTTGACTTCTGCCTATTGCTCTCTCCTAAAATTTTATCAGTATTTGTGAAAAGTAAAAATAGGCCAAAGCAACAACTCTGACGCTCACAAAGAGAAATTGTTATAGGCATTATAACATTTTTTTACTTCATTTTTAATTATAATTTTTCTAATTTTAATGTGTAAATTTGATAAAATTAATAAACAAATAAATGATAAAGTTGACAATTAACTTTATTTATTAAGAGTAAACATATATGTCATAAACTTATTCATAAATTTCTTTTCACATGTAAGTTATAATTTGGGTAGCTTTGAGTTATCTAATTTGTCCATACAGGATTAAAGTTTATGAATGAGATGGATGCATGAATCAAGTGCTCACGGACAAAATGAAAAATTGGTTAGCTAAGAGCATCATGAATCATTCTCTGAAGACAGGTGTCAATTCTTTTCTTACATGATTGTAATATGTTGGTTTAAATGGAAAGAAAGAAATAAACGCTGGTTCAAGAAGAGGCAGATCATCTGGCTGTTTTGGCAAAATGAACATGTTAGTAGATTAGTAGCATTGTCCCACACATCACTTATATCTTATGGTAGGTACTCTATTATATTATATATAGTGATTGCTTAACTCGATTGAGGATATGGTATTACAAATTTTTCCCTAATTAAAATGGTATCTAGAGTTTTTTAGATATTCTTCTTCCACCTCGATTTAAAAGGAAAAAAAAAGAGAAAATCCAGCTTTCTCTCTCTCTCTCTTCTTCTCCTTTTCTTTTTTTATTTTTTATGCGTAACTAAAGTCACAGTAGGGCCGCAGGCAATTTGAGCCACATATTAATGGAAGCCCAAACCCTAGAGGTGCTATTTGGTGGCATTGTACAACAGTTGAGGAGAGCAACAAGGTGCTATTTGGTGGTGTTGGCACAGTTCTGGTCACTAGAAGAAGGATCTAGGCGCATGAGATGACAAATTGCAACGAGGCGATCTAGGAGAGGGGGTACATGAATCACACACATGTGGTGTATGACGACACATGAGCCCCATGCACAGAGGAGAACTGCAACGAGTGGAGGGGTGTGGTAGCTTGGCAAGTGATGATCTTTACTAATGCACTATTTTGGAGATTTCTAAGTAGCCATATGAGGTTGGTTTTGTGATTCTGTTCCTCTAAGCAGTGTTTTCTATTTTTTGGCTAATTTTTTGGTTTTTTAATTTACTGGCTAGATAAGTTTATTCATCATGGATATTGGTTATGGTTTGACAAGCAAGTTTTGGAGTCCTAATAGTTTAGAAAGATTAAAAAATAATGGTAAATTATTATCTAATAGTAAATATGTTAACTATTTATAATTGAAGGCCTCTTTACAATCGTCACCTATTGTCACAATAGTTCAAATAAGTAATCTTATTACATGTCTCTCCAATTCTAATTTTAAATGGGTCATTGATTTTAGGGCTACCAATCATATGTCGGGTCAAACAGTTTTTGTGTCTTCCTTTAATATATTTCATCCTTCTTATGTTACTTTAGCTAATGGGTTTATTGCTTTAGTTATTGGAAGCAGTATGGTTAATGTCACTTCTGATATCTTTCTATCCAATGTTTTGTCTCCCTAACTTCTCGTTTAATTCACTTTTAATCAGCCAAATTACACGTACTTATAATTGTGGTATTTTCTTCTTTCTTGGTTATTGTGTGTCTCAGGATCCATTGATGAAGAAGATTTTAGGTAGGTGATGTAAATTTAAGGATTGTATATACTAGATAACAAAGTTAATCGACCAATTGTTGTTGTTGCTACCTCTACTCTACATCAATTGCATTGTTATTTTGGTTACCCTTCATTGACATCTTTATGAAAGTTGTAAACTTAGAATCAATTTGTCCTTTAAACAGTGAATCTTGTCAATTTTCTAAATAGTATTATTGGTCCTATGTCCTTAGAATTAATAATTGAGTTTCATCCCCATTTGAATTAGTACATTCAAATATTTGGGGATTTTGTCTAGTTGTTTCAAAATCTGGTTTTCATTATTTTGTATTTTTTGTAGATGATCATTCTAGAATGACTTAGCTCTATCTAATGAAAAATCATTTAAAGTTATTTAATATTTTTCATACTTTTCATGCTGAAGTTATAAATCAGTTTCACACAACTATGTGTAATTTTTGAATCGATAATGCTAAGGAGTATTTCTTTGGATAGTTCTCAACTTATTTATCCCACCATGGTATAATTCATCAATCTTCCTGTGTTATTACTTTGTAACAAAATGGAGTACTTAAACGAAAGAATTAACATTTAATAGAAGTTTTCATACCTTTTTGTTTCAAATGAAAGTTCCTAAAGTTTTCTTGATAGGTGCAATTTCTACATCCTATTTTTTGATAAATCATATGCCTTCTTCAATTCTTGATGGTCAGATACCCTTTTCTACTTTGTTTTCTTTTAAGCCCTTATTTCTTATTCTCCCACATATTTTTGGGTGCACATGTTTTGTTTATAATAATCATTCTCAGGTATCTAAATTGGATCCTCAATCTTTGAAGTGTGTTTTTTTTGGATATTCTCATACTCAAAAAGTGCATAAATATTTTTCTCCTAACTTAAATTATTACATTATATCATCTGATGTTACAATTTTTTAATTTATCCTATTCTTTAGGCCTTCTCCATCTTCCTCCATTTTGCCAAATTCAAAACATGTTGATGAATGCTTCCTTGTACCTTCTCCTTCACAAGATTGATAAGTTCCTCCCAATAGAATTGGGTTCGAGCTCCCATTAAATATGTTTATTCTCATAATGTGTATGTACCACCAATAGTTACTCCACTAGATAAGCCACCAATATCTGATCAAGTCTCTATTCCAAATGATCCATCAGCTTCATCTCCCATATCGGCTCCTTCCTCATCATATCTTCCTCTTGTGTCTTCTGATTTGAATCTACCCATTGCTTACCAGACAAGTACTTGTACTTGTACTTAGAAAGGTAACTCTAGCCACCCTTATTTCATTTTTAACTGTGTCCTATTCTTCTTCACTTGCTTCTTCTCGATCATTTATTGCTTCTTTAGACACTATTGCTATTTTTAAGTCATATTTTAAAGCTCTTTCTCATGATAGATAGTGTGCTGTTATAGAAGAAGAAATGATAGCTCTTAAAGCAAATCAAATGTGGGATCTTATGCTTTTACCTAATGGTAAACAATCTATTAGTTGCAAATGGTTATTTATTGTAAAAGTGAATCTAGATGGTTCTTTTGTTCATTTAAAAGTACGTTTAGTAGTTAAAGGGTATGTTCAGACCTATAGTGTTGATTACTCAAAGATTTTTTCCCTTATGGCCAAAATTACTTCCGTTTGATTGCTTATCTCTCTTACTGCTGCTAATAACTGGTCTCTTCACCAGGTGAATGTTAAAAATGCATTTTTACATGGAGATTTGTATGAAAAAGTATATAGAGAGCAAGCACCTAAGTTTGTTGCTTAAAAGGGAGTCTGGGAAGGTACTACATTTGAAGAAATCATTATATGGATTAAAACAATTTCCTTGGGCTTGGTTTGGAAGATTCAATGAAGTGATGACATAATTTAGAATGAAGAAAAGTGATTATGATCACTTTATGTTTTACAAGCAATCTAATTTAGGATGTGTTCTTCTAATTGTGTATGTTGATAATATTGTAATTACAGGAAGTGACAAATCAAACATTTCACAATTGAAAATTCTTTTTTAGGCTAAATTCCAAACTAAAGACCTAGGAGCACTTCGGCATTTCTTAAGCATTGAGATTGTTCAAGGAAGGATAGGGATTTTCTTGAATCAGAGAAAATGTATCTGACCTTTTGAAAGAAATAGGGATGATTGGTGCTAAATCATGTGAAACTCCTATGATTATAAATGTTAAGCTTAATTCGAAAGATGGGAAATTACTTAAAGATCCTAAGTAGTATAGGAAATTGGTAGAAAAATTAAACTGCCTTACTATAACTAGGCCTAACATTACCTTTTCAGTTAATCAGTTTATGAACTCCTCAAGAACCTTTCATTGGGATGCTCTCACACATTTTGAAGGATTTGAAGAAGGCACCTGCTTGAGGAGTTCTATATAAAAATCATGGTCATTGTAAAGTGGAGGCTTTTTTGATGCAAATTGGGTAGGGTGGCATATAGATCAGAGATCTACTTCTAGATATTATGTATTTGTTAAGGAAATATTATGTCTTGGAAAAGTAAGAAATAAGCAATTGTATCTCATTCCAGTGTAGAGTCTGAATATTGAGTCATGGCTCATGCTACGTCTGAACGTGTATGGGCTACTTATTTTCTTCAAAAACTTGGTATAAAGACTAATAAGATATTATGGTGTGATAATCAAATTGCTACTCATATTGCTTTAAACCTAATTTTTCATGAATGAACTAAGTATGTAAAGATTGATTATCATTTTCTTAGGCAAAGATTACAAGGAGTTATCAGTCTTAGACATATTAGAATTGGGAAACAATTAGCTAATTTATTCACTAAAGCTCTTCTAGGGAAACAGGTTGATGAAATTTGTAACAAGTTGGACATAATTGATATCTATAACCCAACTTAAGGGAAAGTGTTAGTAAATAAATAGCATTATGTGCCGCATCACTTATATCTTAAGAAATGTATTCTATATTATATGTATTATATTATATATAGTGACTGCCTAACTCGATTGAGGACATGATATTACAAATTTCCCTCTAATTAACAGAACAGTGCGTATAAGATGTTTTTAAGAAGAAGAGACTCATCAAATAAAACTTTACTCTATGCTTTCAACATTTGATGGTTTATTCTTAGTTTAAGGATATCTTGTTAGTTTAGCATCTTCTGTATTGGAATCTCTAAAACTTTTTAGAGTATCCATAAAATTAATGTCCTATAGAATTTTTTGCACTAGAACCTCATCTTTCTTATTTCTTTATCAATCTCAAATCACTGCAAGCATTGGTTTTGCAACTATTTCACCAAATTGAACCACTTAGAACACATCATCTTACAATTGTTGAAAAACCAACATTTTCTCTTCCACCAAATGAGGGTACCTAAAGAAAAAATAAGCCTCATCCTTTCCATTTCCTTAAGTGTGTATTTGCATAAAAGATACATTAATGGATTAACTATTCATTACCAGGACCAGTGTGTTATCTACTAAAGCAATAACAGAAATAATGAAGAGAATCCCTGCATATGAATTACAAAAAATGGAGAGTTAATAGAAGTTGGTACTATAGTTTGAGAAATAATGAAAAGAATCCCTACATATGTTTGATACCTCATTGACAATTAATTTTTGGTCTATATTGCGTTTATTTTAAAATTGGTGTGTATATATTTGATTTTGAGCCTAAACTTAGATTGCAACAATTTAGATTTTGCTGGTTATTTGGCTACAACTAGCCAACATGTTGATATGTAAGGTATGTGATTTAAATATAGATTTTAGAAAGTATATGATTTAAGCATAGAATATATATGGTATGTTGGTATGTAAATATATGATTCTAATAAAATGTTCCTTTTGACAAGATTATGAAGAGAAGAAATCAATGAAAACCAAGAAAACTCTTACTTCATATAATAGGTCCCTAAGTAGAATGGTGTAAAGGCTACCTACCATGATCCTGGGAAAGCTTCCTGTTATTAATATTCCTGCTGTCATTCTAACTTGGCTTTCAAATAGACCTTAAAGTGCTTGCATAAGCAAATTTTTGGCTATAAGTCCTATTTTTTTGTTAGCACTACAACAGAAAATAAATATAACAGTGGTTATTTTAGTAGTTTATGGCAGTTTTAACCGTTATCTTTATAGTTACCGACGATTTCCACAAAGGTTGCTTTTTCATGCATCGCTAGGTACTTAGCGATGCTTATTAGCAAGTGTCAGAACTATCCGATGCGAAATGTAAGTTTCAATGGGGGGTTTTTAATAGTGGTTATGTTTATAAGATGGCGGTTTTTATATCATTTTGTGTTGGTTTTTAAATTGCCACTAAATAACCCTGCCTTGCAACTAAGTCCTTTTCAATGTTTTTAGTTATAGTTGTCATTTGTATGAACCACCACTAATTCATTTGTTTTTTTTTAATTAGTCAAACCAAGATGCTATAATTAAATATATATGTATCAATTAAGTTAGAAATCTTATACAAATGGCAAATCAAAGCAAAAATGAAAAAAATGCCACAAGTTTAGGGAAAATGTAACAAGTATTATTATTAAAAGTGTTAAAATTCTGTTTACATATATTCAAATATTTTCTCCAAAACAATGCATTATTGTGCATCAAAATATAATTAAGGTATTCTAAAATCCTAGAATCTCAAATATCAAAATCCAAGTATTGTGCACCAAAATATAACTAGTATATACTGGAATCCCAAATTTCATTACAAAGATAAATGCTAATTTTAATCATCTCTATTTTTTGGTTGGATAGGATCATGACTAGCTAAGGAAAGTCTTGCATCGATAATTTGGGACTTCTAGCATCAACGACCTACAGAATTTACAAAATAACCATAGTTAGAAAATTGAGTATTTAGGTAACTTTGTGCAGCTACCAATAATTAATCTGCACTAATGTTTAAGAATATAAAATAAGTAATTAATAATCTCCCATAATATCCACCCAATTACATGATTGAACCATATATTATGTGTGAAAAATAAATGTCAATAAAAATGGTGAAAATATGACATTAAACTATTCCAAGGATTGATCATTATTATGTTAAATGAAGAACATGAATCACATATAAAGAGAAGAAGTTCAAACCTTTACGTCACTTTCACATGTTGAATGAAGTTAGATTCAAAGTAGGAAATAGAGGAATATATTACATCCCACAAATTACATATATAAAGAGGAATGATAAAATACTTGGTAAAAAAATAGGTATGTTTCTCTTGTGTGCTTTAGAGGAAGCTTCTTTCCCCCATGATACTAATCAATCTTCAAACACAACACTCAAGAGTTTTCATATTAGAAAATAAAGAGAAGTTTATGACAATTTCATATATATCACACATAAAGAGGAGTTCAAACCTATACCTCACTTTCACATGATATTAGTTTTTAAAAAAGTACCATTCAATTAGTTTTAGTGATTTAATCGATTCAATGTCATATTACAAACCATATATTATGTGTGGAAAATAATAATATATAAAAATGTCATAAATTATATAGAAACAACAATCAGAGGAAAGAAGGAACATCATGTAAACTTTAAACAATGTGGATTTATACAGAAAATATACTAACTACCATAGGGTTGGATATTAGATTGGTAATGTGTTGTGGAACTATTCTAAACATCTCTTCAAAGGCCAATGCTATTGCACCTTCCAGAGCCAATCTTTTAGAATGTTCATTTTGTGACTCAATTTGCCACCCACTTTCCATCATGTGATGCTTTTGACGTTCCAGCTCTAAATTAGACTCTAAATGCTGGACCCTTTCATCCATCTGTAGTTGATTACTGCAACCTCCACTATTGGGGGCTATTGACATGCCCTAAATCATTAAGCTGGCATTCCAAATACTAATGATGGAGATGGACCAAATCCAACAATTCTTACTCGGCCTAAGTGTTCTTTCTCAAATATCTTAGCATAAGAATCATCAATAGATATTAATTGTTTAGAATGCAAAGTGGGTTGCTAGCTCATGCATTCTTGAATTTGTTCCTAGCAAAGTTAAAAGAAATTTGAAACAAAACAAACAATATCAATAACTATATGATAATGAGATTAACTTGAAACAAATAAATGGTTTCTCCATAAGAAGTATGTGATAGCTTCTCCATAACCTATGTTATTTCATTATTGGCAAATTACACTTTAAATTGTTATAATAGATAGAGATACATCTAAAAAGAAAAGATAGAGAGATTGGAAAATTTTTAGAGCAGTAAAGTTTCATGTAGACAATTTGTAATTATATCTAATGCGATTACACATGAAATTTTGTTACAATAATTTTTTGATGGTCTTTATCCATCAATCCAATCACAAAAGTTGTAGTTGCAGTCAGTGTAGGGCTAAAAACATCATTCAACATGGCGTGTTTGCACTATTAACACTAATAGTAAAACTGTGAAAGTGAGAACCAAGTTCACCAATAGCTAAAGTCATAATAAGCAAGTATGGTCAAGGAAACATTGAGGAAATAAATTGCCTCAAATCTAATCCTACTTGGAGATGGAAGCAGGTTTGTTCCGTTGCCTCAGTGATTATTAATGATCTGCAATGGCAAATAGGAGATGGCTCTGCTCTCAGTTTGTATAGTAAGTTTCGGTGGAGTCTAAGTGGCTCTGTGCAGCAAGAACTTATGAAAGATCTTGTCAAACCAGATTCAAGCATAAAATCAGAAGTAACTATGATAGTTTGGCAGGTTCACTTATTTCAAAATCCCTAATTTCAAGGTGCGGGGCTAAGGATTGTTTAGCTTGGATAGTGTCAACCTCTGGCTATTAAACTAATAGGAAGGTTTACCAGCATTTAATGGCTCAACAATTGCAAATACGTATAGGGAATTTTCTTTGGAACACGTATTATGATATATATTTACTTATGGAAGCTATGTCTTGGGTGTTGCCTGCAATAGATGTACCAACAAGAAGAAAACTACAAATATCCCGAATGTGCCATTTTTGTTTTTCCGAAATGGATGACATCAAATCACATTTTTCTCAAATGCTCCTTTTCCCAGGCAATGTGGTTTGGGTCAGAGTCGGTAGTCAGGACAGAACACATTACATAAGCAGTTTCATGCAGAACTTACTGCTAAAATTGCTATTATACTACACACAATTTGGTCTCTTAGATCAGCTTGAAACAAATAACAAAAATTTGAGAATTGAGATGTCAAGGTATAATCCCAAACGCAATATGACAAATCTATTTATTATTAACTCCGATCCAAAGCTAGATTCTAAAATCAACATTTAACATAACATAATCATAATGTAATCCTTTGTTGTCGAGAATAGCCAACCACTGGAGCAAGCAGAATTGGATCCGAAATTGCACAAGATAAATTTTGAAAAGAAACAAGTATATTTTTTTTATTTGCGGATCTTAGCAAATAAAATAATAGATTCTAAAATGAAATTTATATCTTTGTCTTTTCGAAAATAATTAAAAAAAATGAAAAGAGTCTAAATTCAAATGCAATACATAGCCAGCTGGAGAAGAGCCTTTTTATTTTTATAATACTTAGAAAGAAAAAAGGCACTTAAATAATGCAATCCAATCCAATGTGGTGGAACATGCTTCGATTTTTTTTTGTGGGAAAACGTGACAACAGAGTACTCCTACTTTTGTAAGAAAATCCATTTCATTGGAATCTGACTCAATCAATTCAACATCAGAAGTTTCAGCAGTGAAGATGTTGGCCACCAGATATTTGAGTAAACTTTTTCAACAAAGAGCAAGAATCACTTGTTGGAAGAAACCACTTGTTTTGAATTTATTCTCTCAAGTTTTTTCTTCTCATATTTCTATTGATGGATATTAATAGCACCCGGCTAACAGTTAATTTTATATATGATAAAAAATTTATGAGAAATTTAGAATACTTTGGGTAAAAATAATAATAACTACTTCAAACATATAATTGTACCCATATGAAATATATTATGAATTATTCATGTTATATTAATAAATTTAATTATTAATATATTTTATTTTTCACACAGATTATACAACTTAACCAATTGGTGCAATTCTGAAATGGATGGCATATAAATTTTTCATTAAAAAGAATATATCATAGACATACCATGGTATTTCTTTGTTCTCTAACACAACATTCCAACAATATCAAAGTTAACAATCATTTAAATCAATTCATTGACAGCAATATCAAAAAGATTCATATGTTTTAATAAAATATCAAAATGCTTTATCTTGTCACTATCAAAATAAAAAGACACATCTTCATGTATAGTCTTGATTCTTGATACCTAGTCTCTTTGAAATTAAACCTCTATACTTATATTTTGATAAGGATGGAGGAGAGTTAAGTAGGTGGTAAATTAGGTAATATAAGCACATACCCCTCTAATTCTTGATTCTTCATTGGTATAATTTCCTCCGTTGTTTATATGTGAACCAAGGTATACCTCCCTTCTTCTTACTGGATGACCTAACTCTTCTACCTGTATAAGAATATGTTGAAACTTGATTAGGAACCTTTATGTATATAAATATATAAGCTTTTGTCTATATTACTACCATTTGAGCCCTCTTCTGAGCAAAACTTTTAGAACTAAATGTGTGTGTAACTTTTTGCTTTTGTCAATTCTTAGCATTTTGCTTGCACAATGCCTAGAAAAAGGGAAATTCAAAATACATTAGTTTATATACATAGTAGAGATTATTTGCAACAATGAACAATAGTTTATAAGAGCTACTTTACCTTATACTTTTCATCATTTTTAATGTCAACAAAAATTTTCCATTGATCTCTTGGAATACCATTTGGAACTTTATCATACATTTACTCTTTAATAAGGGATTCATCATTGAACTCATGCCATAACCTTAACTTAAAATCCCTCCACTTCCTACCTAAATTCTTTAGAGTCCATTTACATGCAATGGAGTCGAACACATCAAAATGAAACTTTGATTGGTATTTAACAAAATGAAGCAACTTTCGTTAGCATATACCACGTAAACAAAACAAAAAGCCATAGAAATGAGGAAACTACCTTGATTTAGTTGTTATACACTTCTAGCTTCCATGATCTTGGTATGGTTCTCAAATCTTTATTGGTGATTGGAAAGTTGACAACCTCACATGCTAAGTGCCCCAAAATTTGTCTGTCGCTTGTACTATCACTTGTTGGAACTTCAAGTTCATCAAATGGGATAACCACCTTCCAATCTTCAATTTGCCAAATATTTGAAGTTTACAAGAATTCCAACTTTTTAGATCCAGATTCATCTACATGAAAATGAATGTATGGTTAACATTTGTATAAACAAACTTAACATAAGACAATGGTTATTCTTATCATTAAATCAGAAATAGAATATAAAACAACAATGCAAATGCTAGTAAGTTAGGATTTAAAAAATGATCCACAATCATAATATTGTTCGTAATATTGCATTTTTGAGACAGATCACATTTATAATTTTTTGCAATTTTAGATCATTATGGTTACATTTTTTCGCATTCATCTGCATCGTGATACAATCACAACTGCAATTTAAATCCCTGCTGGCAAGTCATTCTTGGCAGTAATCCACTCCTTGCATCTTCCTATAAGCACTTTAAAACCAAAAATAAGAGTAAATAGCTATTCTTGCTAATTGCTCAATGCTTGGTAATCAAGAGTGCTATTGAGTGTGGAGTTATTTGGAAACTGTAATGAGAGGTTCTTTGGACAAAGGGCTTATCCTTTATTTTTATTCCAGATGGTGATGCCTTGCCTACAATACACGTCATAAAGTTAGTTTCTTTTCATAAAAACAAAAGATCATGCCTTGTGGTGTGTTGTCAGAACCAACTAGCATGCTTTATATGAGCAGTAGCTGATGAGTGCAAGTCATTGAGTTTATTGCATTTTCAATCAACACTACAATGATGCTAAATAGCAGGAAATATTAAGAAGTTTCGGGACATTTGTTATTTAGTATCTTACTGATTTTAATCGTTAAATTTTATTTATTGCATATAATATTTTGTGAATAAATAAAAATTAATAGTTTAAATTAATAATGTATTGATATAATAAGTGTACTATAATCATCACTATTAAATTATTATTTTTTAAATTTTAAATTATTTCCTTCATCTCCTTTTATTTATCATTTAAAATTAGTTCACAAAGATTAATACAATTAATTTATTATATTTAATTTTATTAAATTTTTTAAAAACTATTCTCTATTGAAATAATCATAATTTATTTCATTATTTTAATCATAAAGTTTAAAGAAGTTAATTTATAAAAAAAAAGAGAGTTCAAGTTGGTTTAAAGTAGATAGGGAAACGTAATGAAATAAATTTGCTAAGATTTTTTATAATAAATGTGTAGATTAATTAAGTATTTATTAGAAATAAAAAAAGATAAAATTGAAAAAATAATTAATACTTTATTGAATTTTTAAAATTACAGATGAAAAAGTACAAAAAATATCTTTCAATATGATAAATAAAAAGAAATAGAAAAAGTATTACAGAAAAAAGAAACCATCAAATTTCTGATAGATACTTTAAGTTATAGGCGTTGTTGTGTTGGCATACCATAATCTTGTTGAGTTCATTCAATTACAACTGACAGCAAATGTTGTAGCACTGGCAATCAACTGTGGCAGCAATATCAGTTGGTGAGGTTCCACTAACTGTAGTTCAATTATTGCGGGTAACCTTGATAATGGACACTATGAATGCTTTGGCTTTAGCAACCGAAAAACCCTGCAATGAGCTTATGGATAAAAAGCCAGTGGGAAGAACAGAGCCTCTTGTTACCAGCATCATGTGGAGGAATTCATTGGCCCAAGCTTTTTACTAAGTTATAGTTATATTGGTTCTGCAATTGAGAGGTGAATCCATATTTGTGGTGGGTCCTGGGGTGAATGACATTTTGATTTTTAACACATTTGTGCTGTGTCAAGTGTTCAGTGAGTCCAATACAAGAATGCCGGAGAAGAAGAATTTTTTCAGGGGAATCTATAGGAATAAGTTGTTTTTGGGGATTATTGGAATCACAGCAGTTCTTCAGGTGGTGATGGTCGAGTTTCTGAAGAAGTTTGCAGATAGAGAGGTTGAATTGCTGGCAATGGATTGTTTGCATTGGACTTGCTGCCGCTTCTTGGCCTATTGGTTTTCTTATGAAGTTTGTGCCTGTTCCAGAGAAGCCATTCCTCAACTTTCTGAAGTTGAAGAACAAATAGAGATGTAAATATTGCTAGCATTTTAGATTTTTTTTTTTATTTATTAGTTCCAGAATTCCATTCATTTAATTCTTTCACAAGTCAGTCTGTGACTGCAGGGTATATAGGTAATATTTTAAGTGTTGCCCGAGAGGGCAGTGACCCTAAGAATGGACATTTGAACAGAATGTAATTGAGGGCTTCCCATAATTTAGTTATTTATTTATCTTGTATTTACGGATCAAGACACTATCCTCTTCTCTGTTTTTTCATTTGAGAATTATAGATTTTGAGCAGCTTCAAAGGATATTTATAATAGAAAATGAAAATAAAACAAAAAGGAAGTTCATCCCCTAAGCTAACGAGGAATTTTATTTTCTTTGTTAAGCCTTGCTGCTATGCAGGAGCCTGCATCAACTGCACAGTTCAGCTTGGCTTAACCATTCCTACAGCTGTGGAGTAGGATGATACTAATGCGTGCATCTCTTACAAGAGTAGAAGTACTCTGCTGTATTCATTACTTGTATTCAGGAGTTAGGTTAACACGCATACCCTGATGACTCAGCTCAAAAGTGTTACTTATCAACACAATGGGGAGAGGGATTCACCTTGAATGAGCAAACTTAAGATCGAAGCGCACGCTGATCATTAGAAATTCAAGGAATTAGCATTGTAACACTTGGCATCCTCTCATTATTCACATAACTACACTCAATATATTTGTATAACTACTATTACATACAGAAGAATGCTCTTCTCAAATAATGTCCATCACGGGAAGCTTAAGGAGACCTGCTACTACAATCATTTCAGAAATGCCCGAAAAAAAAAAGAGAGAGAGAAAATATAGAAGACAATGAGTGGCAAAAGAAATGACTTTTGCCTTGTCTTTACGTTACTCAGTTTTTGTTTCTGTATATGTTATATAAGTAGTGACTCAAAATAACCAGACCTAGCATAAAACTAAAAGGGGTAACAGTCCCGCTTATTTGCTCCAAGCCATTATCACCATCTTACAAAACTAAATGGGAAATGACAGGACAGGATTCTAATGTCGGCTCCGTTGGAAAAAAATGAAAAAAAAAATGTAGAAACAACAGAAAAATGTCCGACAGGCAGCATGGAATAAGAAACATATTTCTTGATAAACAGCTAATTCCAGTGTACTTTTGACCAAAAAACCAGATTTTATTATTTTGCTCGTATAGCTATCCCTCTAGTTGATGAGTAATGCTGTAACTCATGGTTTAATTATCCACAACACAAGTCAAGCAGAAATATCAAGGGGAAAATGACTGCTCTTGGAAACTTTGATCAGATTCAAGTTTCAGGTGGGTTCCTAATTGGTGGTATACTTAATGATTGCTAAATAGAAAGGGTGGGGAGACCAGAAAGTCGAGCACACATTCTGTAGCATTGAAGTATAGATGAGAATAGAGCTGAATAAAAACAAAAACTTTTTGTGGAATGTGCATAATCATTGGGAAAGGAACTAAGTGAATGAAGACATCATTAGTAAGTATAAAATGAAGAGTTATGAGCTAAAGATCATCATAAAACATAAGACGTACTCACCTATAACTTGGACTCACCAATGACTTCTAGGTGGAGCTTGAGTTGATGGAGGATTTTGAGACTATTGATGTGCCAAAGGAGGATTCTCAGATTGTTGGGGTGTGTGGGGGAGGATGCTGAGGAACCAAACATGGATCTTGAGGATGCTGAGGCACTAGTGTTGGATCTTGAGGCTGTTGGGTGCTAGGGGAGGATCTTGAGGTTGTTGAGGAGCCAAGGAAGGATCTTAAGGTTGTTGAGGTGCTAGGGAATGGAACATGCTGCTCTGCTTTTATCCTTATAGCGCTTTGTCCTTGCCATGGCTATAAGATAAATAAAACAAAAGGCAAATAATTAAAACATGTATGTGAACCAAAAAACAAAAATCAAAACATATAATATGGGATCATAGAAAGTTTACATGAAGATAAAATTGAGCCTAAATGTCAATAATGATGATGTTATCTTGATTTGTTGTAACCATATTCTCACTATCTAGATCCTTTCTTGCTAGTTGCATGCATTCATTGTATTCAGGGAAGAACAACTCTAAGTCTTGAGATATATTTGTCTCACTTTCATGATATGGTTCCTTATCATTATCTTCCATATCATATGAGTCTCTTGGTTTTAAGTGCACAACAACACTCTAATCTTTATCTATCTCATCGCTTACATAATACACCATTTGCACTTGTGAAGCCAAGATTTTAGAATCATGATCTTCTTGATCACCAACATGAATCAATCAAAAGAATTTGACTAAAGTAAATTGTAATTGATCTTTTCTGATCCGACTATTAGTATTAACCTATTTACATTTGAATAAAATAATTGAGAATCGACCATGATAATTCTACTCAATGATATCTTCTAATCTTCCATAATATCTTGTCTCTACCATTGCAAACACTCCACAAATTTGTGTTTTCAACCCTTTTTCTCGATCAGTTGTTTGAAATTTCAAATCATTGATGTTATAACCACTAAACTTCTTAGCATGCAAAAGTAGTCCTCAAGCCAAACATTTTAAATCCTTGGAAATATTTTCTTGATCATTAATATTCATGATTTGAAGAAAGTAGAAAGCCTATCAACACTTAAAGTGAAACAAATGGTGAAATAAATGGACACAACCATGAAGATATAAGCTAGACACTTACATGCCTAGTAGACCAGTCAATGACTTCTTTGTTGACTATTTTAGTGATTTCCACCTTAGATCGAGTTCGACCTCTAAGTCATCTCTTTGTTTGTGTCCTCAATTCCTCAATAAATGGATCAGCTATCATGGAATTAAATAGTACATATCTATGCGCTAGTGCCAATTCCAATTATGATAGCTTGAAAGTTTTCACTTTTCCAATTAGTCAACTTAACTTTGGAAAGATAGAATCTCCATGTAAAGAGCCAATACGATTAGGGTTGTCATCAACACGTCCAACCTGATTAAATCGAGTCTCTATTCCATCTAAATATCTAGAATAGAATGTAAGGCATTCCTCAATTACGTAACATTTAGCTATAGAGCCCTCAGGTTTAGCCTTATTCTTCACATAGGACTTAAAATGTCTTAAGTACCTATCAAGTATGAAGATAAATGATATGTTATAGTTAGATCAGAAATTGATCCTAGTAATTGAAAATGAAGACAATCTAAGAGTGAAGAAATGAAAACCATACATGCACCTTTCAATAGGATACATCCAATGATAATGCATTGGCCCTCTAAATTTTGCTTCATTAACTAAGTGTATAGTTAAGTGAACCATTACAATAAAGAATGATGAAGGAAATATCATCTCCAAATGACAAAGTGTGAGGACAATTTGGGCTTGTAGCTTTTCAAGCTCATCCAAACTCAAAGTTTTACTATAGAGTTGTCTAAAAAATGAACAAAATTCAGCTAACACTGCAATTACTTTGTTTAGTGGTATATTATGTATAACCAATGGAAGCAATTGCTCCATAAGAATATGTGAATCATAGCTTTTTAACTTAAAAAGCTTGTGATGCTTCAAATTAACACATCTAGAGATGTTACTTGAATATCCATTAAGTACTAGCATATTTTTCAATCTATTGAGGAAAACATCTTTTTATGCATTTGTTAAAGAAAATACAACTAGTGGATACTTTCCATTCACATAAGGCCATAGATCATAATGTATATTCATTGCTTGTAAATCTTTTCATGCCTTGAGACGGTCTTTGGTCTTTCCTTATTCATTGAACAAAGTAGAAATGACATCAAGATTATGAGACAATAAATTAAATTGCCAATATGGAAGCTGGAAAAATATACTCTTCTTTTTCCATTGTTGTGCTCCAGTTTCTTCCATTGATTTTGTGCAGGATCTTTTCCTACGTTTTGTGAATTTTGGAACCTTCCCAAATATGACATTAATATCTTCTAACTATGTCAAAATTTTAGAATTGGACAAAACTCTTGGTGGGTCCTTTAATTCTATGTTTCCATCAAATTGAGATTTGTTGAATCTAAGTTTGTGAGAACAATCTTAAAAACGATGATGACACATAAAGCATGACTTCTTACTATAAGGTAGATGTTAAGGCTCAAAGCCAAAGTTACAAATAGGACAAGCTAAGCCAGTATGTGTGTTCTATCTGAATAAGTTGCCAAGTCTAGGAAAATCACTATTGGTCCATATTTAATGTTGCGTGCATGTTGAAAATTTGATTTGTAGATGCATCAAATGCTTACCCACCAATCTCCCACAATTGTTTTAATTCTTAGATAAGAGGTTGAAGGTATACATCAATGTCATTTCTAGGCATTTTCTTCCTAGGGATAATCATGAAAAGAAAGAAAGAAGTTTTCTTCATACACATCCATGGAGGTAAGTTATAAGCAATTAAAATAACTAGCCATATGCTATAATTATTACCTAAATTCCTATAAGGATTGAAAATATCACTAGCCAAGCCAAGCCAAGCCGCACATTTTGAGGGTTTGAAGCAAAATTAGGGTAAGTTAAATTAAACTTTTTCCATGCCTTAGAGTCCCTTAGATGCCTTATCAATCCATCTTTACTATTGCTTATAGCATGCCATTTCATTTGCTATGAGGTCTAAGATAATATAAACAATCTCTGCAATCGTGGTTGAAGTGGAAAGTATCGTAAAACCTTTGCAAGAATGTTCTTTCTATTACTAGATGCTTCTCTTTCATTCCTTTTACCTATTGATGTCCACCTAGAAATATTGCATTTCTTGCATGTTTCTTCATTGGCATCTTCACCCTAATACAACTTATAGTCATTTGGACATACATCTCTTTTTGTATGGTTAAGACCAAGCTTGTTAATGATTTTCTTGGTCTCATAGAAGGACTTAGGGATCTATGCATGACTAAAGGCATCTTTCAACAAGTCTAATATTATAGACATTGCTTTATCACTAGTCTTACATAAGCACTTTATGTGATAAAGTTTCATAAGAAAAGAAAGTTTTAAGTCTTTGGTGCATCCCTCTTATAATTCTTGATTTACATCCTTAGCTAACTCAATAAAATCTCTACTTTGATCACTTTGCCTTTCATTCTATACCTCATGCCCACCAATTGGATCTTTAGATGTGGAAGGCTCATTTGCAAATGTGTTGGTAATCCAAAATCAACATTGACCATGCTTAGGAGTGGATCATCATTGGGTTCAAAAGCACAAGGCTCATTCATAGAGTATTCACTATTAGAAGTCTCTCCTATAATTGACTCCCTGTGCCAAACCCACCTTGTGTAGCCTAGAGGAAATTGTTTAAGAAGCAAGTGGTCATAAACTTCCTCTCTAGTCAACCAAAATCTAAATGAACAAGTTGGATAAGGACACTTTATTCTCTCATAACTAGACTTGTTTGCAATTGCAAAATCCAAAAATTGTTAGAGTCCATCAATGTATTGTGGTGTGTTTCAAGGTAACTTAATCCAAGATTTATCCATGACTGTTATAATATCTGTGAGTAGGTACAATAAAGCGTAATCACTAGGGACTAGTCATAATATGATTTTAATCATTAAAGGATACTTATTAATATGGAAAAAAAAACTATAAAATATTTTTAAGGTTTAGGTAGTTATCAGTCCTAATATTCAAATCCTTAATAAAAAATAGTACATAATTTAAATCTAAAAGATCGTGTGATGTGTCTTTCCAAATGGAAAATAAATTATATGATCCAATGTATATAGATTATTCTAAAATAAATCAATCCACAATCAACATGCTTATGGCCACCATTACAATAATATAATTCTTACCTATAAGTGCAATTTCTAATGGTTGTTGCTACTTTCCACCAAATGTACAAATGAGTTCCCTCTTGCCTTTCCCCTACAAACATAAAAGCCAAATTAATATATACAAGTATTTACTTGTCTAAAAATGAAAAGTAACCATTGAAAAGCAAAATAAAACAATACACTTTAATATGAACATGGAACAACTCTCACACAAGAGTTTATGAATTATATATGTGAGACATATGTATCATTGCAATTGATATCAAAGGTAGCTTCCCTTCTCTTAAAAATCTATTTTCAAAAATAAAAATTTATTTTTTAAAGATAGCAAATAATGAGAAAAATTTTCTCTTTTCTTATTAGTTAAAAACAAAATAAGAAAAAAGTTCTTTGTTACTTGTTTGAATAGAAAAATAACCAAAAAAAAAAAAGAATTTTATTAAATGATAATATCATCCTTAAGCTTAATTCCTAAAAAATAAAGGAAAGAAGATTAGGCAATATCTTATTCCTAAATTTATAAAAAAAAATAGATTCTCATTAATTTTTTACTCATTTCCTTTTCTAATCTCATTTCCTTTTCCTGTGAATGCTTAAATCCACCAAAAAAAAATAGCAGAATTAGTTGAAATGTCTCCAAATTAAAAACCAGTGGTGAGAACATCAGCAATAGTGGCTATAGTCGTAAAAAGAGGAGTAAACATTGTAGTTCAGAGAAGCTGGAACCAGAACAACACCCTAAATGCAGTCCTAACTTTCTATATTAATGTTCAGTTAGATCTTTGAAAATTTTTCTATATGTTATAGAGGTAAATATACTTGAAAATTCTTCTCATTTTAGTTCCTTATTTTTAGCTTCTATTCATGATATTATCTTACCATTTCTTTTGAAGACTTGGAGAGAAACTTCACTATAGTTAGTTGAATAGACTTGAAATGTTGTGGTATTTCTTTTTAACATCTTTTTGTTTCTTTGCTATATATATATTTTTTAATATTTCGTATTATATTACTTATAAAGTCTCTCTATAAGCTGAGATAATTATTGCTGTTAGTGGCAGATAGCAAAAGAAGAAGCATGGGGTAAAGTTTCTATTTTGAGCTTGAGATAAATGCTGCAGTTCGAGATCATGATTTTGAAAAATAGAGGTTTAAAGATTTATGCTTCAGTCAGTATTTGCAAGCATTCTTAGTGTATGTAATAATAGGATGTCTGCAACATATCCATATAGTATGGAATGAACTGACATGATTCTCATGGTTTCAAACATAGATTGATTGCATTTACATTACCACATAGCATAGGATATTTTAGGGAAAGAAATATAGTGTTTGGTTTAGGCATTGTGCAATCATTTGTGACTTGATGGTATACCTATCATAGTGTTATTCAGTAGGAGAATAATGATTGCCAACAAGTAAACCTGATAGAAAATTACTAGAAGAGAATAAATTAGTGGGAACACAATTAAGGAATACTTTAGGATTTAACAACCTGGAAAAAATGTAGCTATGGTTTATGGCTACGTATACTTTTAAGGGATGTCCTTGATAGTTATATTGTGCTCTTGTAGGGCTTTACTAATTGATCAATTTATATTTTTTAAATATGTAAGGATGTTATATTATCGTCTTCTAGATTGTAATGTTATCATTTTGCTGATTATAAATCTAGATATTAGCTCAAATATTTTTTTTAAAAAAATTTAAACTACTTCAAATAGGAAAGAGAAACAAAGGAAGTGGGTGAATGAATTCAACATTGAAAGGATTATCCAACGGCTTAGTTCTTAATGGTTTATTATATGGTGTTTGGATCCTAGAGTAGTTGCCATTATGAGTTCTAGTTCTTTTCATGCGTCATTTTCCCTGTGTAAACAATGAATGGCAGGATTAAAGTTCATATCTCTACAAGGTAAGTCTTTATAGGTATGTTTATAACTAATTCTTCAACGGTTACAACCCTGTGACTATTTGAGTTTTTTTAATTAGAATTAGGATATAAACTATTTGACAATAAAAATTAAATCTCTTCAAACTAGGTATCTGCCTAGATTAACCTGATTTCGTGTCTTGTCATTCTTATTTCCATTTGTGTATACCAACATTCTGCGAATTATCCTTATGAGGGGCTCGCTCTTGTGGTAGAAATTATATCATTTGCTATATTCATCGCTTGCCTTGGTTTCCATAATTTTATGTCTTTCATGTTGAATTATTCCAAATTAAGTCGACATGGATTAGTTGCTTAATGTGGCATTGCATTTTGTCATATTACTGTATAAAGTATGTTGTGTATGTATCTATATTAGCAAGGTGATAAAGCTATATTATATCATTTTTCCCCCTTATCTTACTGTTCTTTGCCTCTATTTCTTTATCTTCTGGACAAATTAAAAAGCGTTTCTTTGTGTCTGGTGGTTGTGTTGCTGGAAGATGTTTTTGGCTATTGACTTCTTCCAAGTGTTTTCTTTTCTCAAAATGGCGATGTGGTGAGGATGCTTCTCCTTCCTATCCTTTTTCCCATTTTTTTGATTGAAGATTTTGTTGCGATGTTCTATTTTTAAACTGTTTTGAATAGTAAATAGGTATTTTTCTGTTTCAGGTATGTTGTTTCATACAATTTTCAAGTATCAAAGTTAATCTATATTTAGATGCCACTGTAAACTGATTTGTAGGAAAGAAAGACGTAAAGAAATGCATCTAGATTAGTTTTAAATGTAGCAATGATTCATGGCCACTTGAATTTATTACTGATTACTTGTTCCATTCCTTTTTATTTGTTACACTTTAAAGAAATTTTTTGTTCTTTTTGTTCTGTCACTTTAAAATTCCAATGAAACATTATTCATTTTTAAATGTTCTTTTTTTAAATTTACCCTTCTTTTTCTTTAATAAATATTTCATTATTCTATGCAACCAACTCACTTGTATTTATTTCATTATATTTATATCTCTACTTTTAGCTATCTTGAATTTTGTGCATAAAGGATAATATTAAAAAGTTCACTAAAAACATATAAATTAAACTACTTTCTTAATATATAAGAAATTGGTTAATTGCAACAGTTAAATAAGAATAGAGGGAGTAACAAGCAAGGGTTGAAATTGGGCCTACAAGAGGTTCACACTCTGCTATTCATATAGAGGCTGTTTAAATGGGAGATAATGCTATTGGTTTGATTTGTAGTCAAAGTCAATATACCCATTCATTTTGTAGACAGAACTCAGAGCAGCATAGGAAATATTTAATGTAATATATGCTGTTTAAATTGGAGATAAAGCACCTCTTTCTTTCATAAACGGTATTAGGGGTCTCTTGATAGTTATTTAAAGGATGTTAAAGACCACAGAGGAGAATGTAGGGTTATGTTCTTGTATTTTGTATTTCTTATAATTAATGCTTCCTCAGTATGTCCTCCCTTGTGCTATCTGTATATGTTTTTTAACCTCTTATAGTATATAAGAGACACTACTTTCACTGAATGATGAAGTATGCAGGTAGTAATTGCTATTTGCATCAAGGTGATGTGTTATGAGAAAGCCTCTCCTGCGAAAGTGGATAAATTATAAGCGATTCATTGTCAAGGCAAAGTACATCCCTGTGTTCTTAAGAAATTCGCAAAAATATGAATATGATGGAACAAATTTCAGGAACTTCTAGAAACAACGTAGAATTCATCAAAATTGGTTGCAAATGCCTCCCATTTGTATGTTGTACTAGGAAGGACATTCGAACCTTCTATTCTTGCTTTCTTCAGTTTTTTTCCTAATTTCCCCCCGCAAGACTAAGGTTAAAAATGATTGAACATTATTATACCATTTCAATTTTTTCGTTCATTATTTGATTTCCAATTCCTGTTAGGTCCCCAGGTTCACAGATATTAGTTGAATTTATAACTGCGTTCAGTTGAAGTGCTTATACTTGCTGCGTTCAAAATAAGTTTGCTAAGTTTTATTTTTGTAAAGTTATTATTTTTAACGTTATATGTGTGTGTCTATATATATATATATAGTGAGACAAGTATTACAAGAATAATTATTATACATTCAAAAGTTCTATTTCATATATAATAATTGTGATAAAATAACATGTATCCGTGCAACACACGGGACAGTACACTAGTTTATACATACATGCAGCACACAGATCATGAAACTCAGACGAAAAAAGCACGACATCATACAATTGCCCAGAAAAAAGCACAACACAGACCAACATAAAACAGCTATATGGCACACAGCATGTAATGGCAACTTTGCGAGTAATATTATTCTCAGGCCAAACAATCAATCAGTGAAATTTTCCTTACTGCCTGTGTTTTTGAAAATACGGTATTGTGTTTCCGGTTGCTTGAAAATAATAATGCTTACATGTCCGGACATATATTCTTATGCATGTCATGTATTCACTGACAAAACTGCACAACGGAGAACAAAAAAAGGCAGCAAGTACAGTTTCGCTTACATGTCCGGACATATATTCTTATGCATAATTGGCCGAACTGAACCGCAGAGCCATAAAAAAGTTATATTCATGCACGTTCATACATATGGCTGAAGCAATTAATTGCATCTAAATATTGGCAAATTTTGAGAGATAGAAAACCAATAATTTTCACATCTAATTTCATCTTAATCAACCACAAATAAAAGTCCCAATCAAGCTCTCATACCAATTGCAAGATTTTTTTGTGAAAAAGCTTGATTTTTCATAACCAGATCATGACTTTTGATCACAGCACAATTAAGATGAAATCAATCCGAGAGAGAGATAGCGTTATAAATTAATCACATGAATTCTCATAAATACCAAAGTTTAGATTAATCATAGCCTTCATGTACAATTGCTTCTGCAACCTTTCCATCGTCTAATTGATCCCTTTTTCAACTACCTGAAAGCAAAATAAATAGTTAAAGGGAAATCCGTCCTTCAGCTAGATTCCCATCTCTCAAAGTCTCTGGAAGCGCGTTTGCGGTTTCTTTTGATGGATCTAAAAATCTAAATTAGAGATTCAGTAAAGTAGGAACCACTTAAAAAATTCAATATTATAGAATCTATACTCATTTTATAAAGTGTTGAATCTAAGTACCTGATTACCTATATAATATTTGTCACATCTAGACCTAACTAACATTAATTGTTTCTATATTAATAAATGATATAAAGTTCATATAAAAAATATTAACATTTGATTCATAGCTTTAAATAGAAAACGATTTCTTTAATTTGAAGTTAAAATGAAGACAAATGTTCTGGATATCTAATTAAATTAGTTATGAATATTTTTCATCGGAGATAACTCTTGCAAAAAGAAGAAAAGCGATAAAAGTTGTCAGATCCCAAAAACTAATTGTGTCACTTATGACATGATAATTTATATTTTTTAGATAAGCAATGTAACGAATTTGGAAAGACATATAATTTTTTGCATTAATCCTTTTCGCACATCCAGTAATTTTTTTTCATTAAATTTTTAGGGGTTATATATGTTTTCCTAAAATTATTTTCAATTTTTTTATAAATTCAAAACTACACTTCAGAAGAGTCCAATCCTTTATTCTAAGCATTGGATTCCTCTTTTTTATCGTGAGCATTGGATTATAATTAACTAAATATATTTGAATCCGCAACTCATCAGAAGATCGAATGATTTTTTACGCTTTTGTTTTTCAATTTTTTTAATTTGAAAATTACCTTCTTATGTTAATAGACACTAAGAAATATAAGATAAAATATTCAATCAGAATAGAAATATTAATATTTTCCTGATTGTAATTTAAATAATAGAACTTATTTATATATTAGAGAAAAATAAATAGTATTTTATTTTAGTCATACAAAATAAATCGTCAAGCCAAGTACGGCAACCTGCATTAGTACGACTTAAATAGAAAAGATCACTTCAAATAAAATCTTAATTATTTAAACATGCCCCTTCGTATAAGTAGCAGGCATTTGAGCAAATAAATCTTTTAGGAAAGCAACAGTTTATCAGTCTTGTGCAAAAGCATCCGGTTATCTCTTATAAACACTAGTTTTTTGTATTGGAAATAGGATCATTTTGGCCCATAAAAATGATTAAATTCAATTAAAAAAATTTAACAAACAAATACTGAATTGCTTTCCTTACTTGAAACTAATTTGTTTTGCGCTTTTATCAAATGAAAAAAAATTTGTTTCATACAATTTTATCATTTAAATTTTTGACAGGATGAAATCAATGAATTAATTTCTAATTTTGTTAGTGATGCCGAAGATAATAATATGGATATAGCATTTAAATTCCTGTTTCTAATTTTTTTATGACTTGGGTCGACACTTATCTAATTAATTTTAATTTATTGTTAAAATTGTCAATTTTGAAAATGCTTATACAATTTGCAAATTTCCGTTTTATTTATCTTGTCAGAGTATCAGTATTATAAAAGATAAAATATTGAACGATGAACATCTGTAATAATATCAACAATAGAAGGCAGCAAACATTACCGGTATATATGATTCACAAAAAAATTAAAAAATGTTTACAATTTAATTGATTATATATATATATATATATATATATATATATATATATATATATATATATATATATAAATTACTAGTTGAATTATATATTATAGTCATAAAAAATTAAATATTTTTAGCATGCACTATTAGTATTTCTAACAACAATAATTTTTCTAAAATTGTGAAAATGTGGCGATGACTGCTGCTAAACTGCGATGTTTTAATCGTTTATTATTTATTTAGTTTTAAATTGTCATTTTCTAATTAATAATTATAATAATAAACTTTTGATTTGTTTGTTCGGAATCATTTCACACGTAGAACAATAATTATTTCCTTTTAGTTAGTAATTGTGTATGGGAATAATATTCTTCTACTCCGAGAAGCCTTTTAAATGAGTTGAACACAAATTTGAACGGAACGACACAAATTAAAATAAAAAGGCCAAAAATTCATTGAATTATTAATTGATAAGGAAGGATGAAATATAACGGCCAAACGAGTTTGATTTATAGCTTTAAACGGAAAATAACTTCTTAATTTGAAGTTCAAATTAAATTAAGACAAATCTGAATATCTAATTAATTTATAATTTTTTCCTGAAAATTAAATTTTGGAAACGAAGAAAAATGATATGAAGTTGCCGGATGCCAAAAAGCTGTTGTGCGACTTACACATGACATGAAGAGAAATGTAGTGGATTTGTTCATAATTATTTGCATCAAATTATGAATTTGTTCATTGGTGTATAAAACTTATAGTATATGTTATTCTAAAATTATTTTTATTTTTTAAGTCACAAAATAATGGATTAGTGAGGAATTTAGGCATTTCCTCTGTTTCTTTTTATTTATTATAGCTAATTGATTTTACAAATATTAAGAAAGTAATTTAATTAATTTATTTTTAATAAAATTTTCAAAATTACCCTTTACTCACAAAGTTCAAAACAATTGAAAATAGAGAGAGAAATATAGTGGAAAAAATGCAAGTGAATACAGTGTAAAATAATAAAATATTTATTACTCTCATTGTTCCTTTTTATTTGTTACTTCCTCGATTCTTATTTATCTATTACTATTAACCGATTTCACTCATATTAAAAAATTAATTTTATTTATTTATTTTTAGTAAACTTTATAAAATTATCCTTTATGCACAAAATTTAATATAGTTAAAAATATAGAGAAATGTAAAGAAATAAATACAAATTGATTAATAGTATATAATAATGAAACATTTACTAATGAAAAAGAAGGATAGATTTGGAAAAAGAATATTTAATACTTTATTAGAATTCTAAAGTAACAGATAAAAAGGATTAAAAAAAACTTCTTCAAAATATAATAGATAAAAAAGAATAAAAAAACTTATTCAAAATATGATAGATAAAAAGGAACAGATGAAGTACATTTTAAGAAAATTTTTTGTTTCTCTTTGTTTGTCACTTCAAAATTTTAATGAAGTATTAAATGTTATTTTTTTTCAAATTTATCCTTCTTCATTAATAAATATTTCATTATTTTATACTATTAACTAACTTGTATTTATTTCATCACATTTCTCTCTCTATTTTGAATTACCTTGAATTTCGTATATAAAGGATAATATTAAAGATTTATTAAAATAAATAAATTAAACTATTTTCTTTATATGTAAAATCAACTAACTTTGATAAATAAATAAGAATGGATAGAGTAATAAAAAAGAAGAATAAAATTGGAAAAAATATATTTAATGTTTTATTAAAATTCTAAAGTCATATATAAAAAGGAATTAAAACTTTATTCAAATTATGATAAATAGAAAGGGACATAGGGAGTAGCATACTGTCCACATCATCAATGTTTAAAATAAACAAATTATTTTCAATTTTTTTGTAAATTCAAAGCTAATAAAATTCTTTCCATGTAAGTATTGGATTATGCTATTTTCATAACTCTTACAAATTTCTTTTCAAGTTTGTAGGTAATTAATTATATCTCTTAAATTTGGTGGAATAATTTTTTTGATCTTTCTTCAGATGGCAATTCCAGCGCACAAATCATTCCTGCAGAAAAGTAAGACTTATCTGTCTTGGTATAATAAATGTCCATAAACAAGAAAAGGGCCATGTTTGAGTAAACAAAAAATCACTTGGTTATATGTTATATATAAATCTTCGTCTCAAATGAAATCATTTTGGCGTAAAAAGATGATCAATTCCGACTAAAAAATTTAACAAATAAATACTAAATTATTTTCATGTGTTCTTTGCTTGAACCAAATTAGCAATTTGTTAATGTTTTTATTATAGATCATTGATTTGCAAATTGAAATTCTGAATGATAAAATAGAGATAATTTATGTGTGAAGGATGAAAGAAAATCATATATGTTAAGGATGAAAACATTAAATAATTACAATTAATAATTTGTTCGGAATCTGAAATTGAAATATATATACCAGTAGCAGAAGACAACAAACTCTACCGGTACATGGTAATTCACAAGAAGTTTTAAAAAATGTACTTTCAATTTAATGGATTGCATATTTAACAATGAAATAAAATATTTCTTACATGAACAATTAAAAGGTCGTTTCTTAATTGTGTGAACATTAAGAAACAATTAAGTAGGAAATCCTTGAATTATTTAATTGACTATTGATTGTCAAAATGTAGAAAATAAAACTTTTCAAGAAGTTCTAACTCTCATAAATCATAAAAAGTTATTCATTAATGCCCTGAACAACTTTTCATGTCTTTTATAGGTAGAAATACAAAAATGCCCTAATTCATTTTGACTAATGACTACTTTAACCAATTATCATTACTATTTGAAAATTATAATAAATATAATTTATGAATTATAAAATATAAATATACTTATAGAAATATGCACATTAATTATATGAAATATAAATATTTCATTAATTACAAAAAATATTCAATATTATATAAATTATTTAAAATAAATATTAAATATTACATCATAAATATAAATTGTATTTATAATAATAAATACTATTATAATAAAAATTTAATTCTAAATATGACTATATTTGTTATATATGCCTATTACATTATTTTATTTATTATTTTATATTTATTATCTTCATCATTTATTATTTTAAAATGCAATTATAAAAATTAGAATTTGTGTTTTTATTTTATATAAATGTGATAGAATTAAACATTTATTTTATTAATTATTTAACTAATATTTTTGTTCATTTAAATTATATTCCCTCTAAATTATGTTAAAATAATTTAATATATATATAATTCATCTTATTTTTTATATAAACATATTTTCCAATTTATAAAAATTGTAATGGAAAGAAATATTAGAAATATTGATTCAAAAAAAGAATCTATTGATATATCTTATTTTTATATTAAAAAATTTGAAGGTATATTAATCATTTTGATAATATTTTCTAAGAAGTTCAAAGTTAAACTAAACAAAATATATAAAATTAATTTTTAGAAAGTGTCAATGAACTTCCTATAAGAACTTATTCTTGTGGGTTTTTGTATTGTTTAATAATAATAACAAAGTATTTTAGAAAAGCTATTAATAAAAAGAGTGTCTTTTGAAATGTGAAGTTACAATTTTTAAGATGAAAAATTGTGAGTTTTGGAAATAAAGATTTGTGTCCTTTCAAAGTCGATATTTGTGTCTAGTTACATGATTTTTCATGAATATGTATATGCAAATCTATAAATAAGAGTTATAATTTTATCTTTTGGATAATTCAAAGGTATCCTATTCCAATATTTCTACTGGCTCAATGTTGATAATAAGAAAAAGAGAATTACAGTCTAAGAGGGAAAATTACTACTCTAAAGATAGTTTCTTGGAAATAGCTTGCCTAACAATTTCCTTTCTCCAAATCTTCTCTTCACCTATTTATTTTTCTCCATTTTTTGAACATTCCTCAAAGGTTTTAAGATAGTAAACCTTGTCAAAAATAAAATTCAGATTATGGAGAAAATTTCAAAGGATATATGCTGGAGGAATTTCAAAATGTTTGACCTACTACCCTAAAAGGAAGAGAAATATAAGTGAATGAAATTAAAGGAAAATGGGAATTCCATGAATCTTTTCGCACAAGGCAGAATTGGTATGAAGGTTTTGAATTTTCAATGATAATTTAAAAGACAAGTTCAATATTTGAAGTTTATTGTTTGAATTAAATTTAACTATGTAATTTTATTATTGCAATTACTCATGTTGTTTCATGTCTCTAGGGTAAAGAGGTTGAAATTAGTTTCTATGAATACAATGTTTAATGGTCCTCACTCACACACTTATGGAAATTGGATGAAATCTTTGATTGTGACAATTAAGATGACAAAGAATTAATTCATTATAGTAGGTTAAATATATCAAGCACTATTTCATAGTCAATGTTTAGATTCGCCATATTGGTTAAAGGTGTTCATTAAATTTATAATTGTACGGCCTCCAATTGTGCACCTTATTCATAGATTTATTAAGTTATGAGTTGAACTAATATTATTTTATAAGTAATTTCATCCACGCGCGTACACACATATATATATGAATACAATTTTACTTTTGTTATTGTTATTTACAAAGTAATTTGTTGCATATAATCTTCTTTCTAGAGAAGAATCATAGTAGACAAGATGAAATTCAAAATTATCTAATGTAGTAAATTGCAAGTAATTCCTTAAAAGATTCAATCGCATGAGGAAAATTTTCAAAGTGGACTTACTACAAGTGTATGTACAAAAATAATTTTTTAAAGGGTATGAATTTTATTATCTATACTAAAAAGTATGCAATGATATTGCAAAATATAAAATAGCATTAGTGAAGAATGCCAATAAACAAATGAGGTGAGTAGTTTAGAACTTAAAGATAAAGTAAGCATTGAATAACTATCATCAATGAATATACTATCATCAATGAATATGAGGTAAAATTTTGGTACCTAATTGTGGAGATAAAAGGTAAATATAAATTTATATTGAATTAAGATGGTTAATTACAGAACCTATCTTTGAATATATAAATGCTTATTTATTATGATTTGAGATAAAGTAAATTGTAGTACCTATCTCTAAATATATAAATACATATCTATCTTGAGATGAGATAAGGTAAAGTTATAGTACCTATCTCTGGATCAATGCTAGCAAATCTTTCATTAAACCCAAATAGGGTGAACCATGAAAGTATGAGACTATTACCAACTTGTGTAGATGATTTTAGTTGAATCTTCCTTTATCATATTGATATAAATTATAAAGCTTGACTTTACTAATTGAAAATCTTGTGCACGAGAGTTAAAGGTAGCTTCAATTAAAATTGTCCTAGAAATATTAATGAAGAGGTTACATTTTTTGGTGTATTAAAAATTCTAAAGAGTAGAAAGGGTGAATATATCCCAATTAAAGTCCCATATCTAGTTAATGCATTGTTATATCCATAATGATAAAGGTTGAACTTTTGTTCTTAATAGATTTATAGCTTATGAGGGGTGCTAAAATGGTTGCAAACACTCTTGACGAACTTACCTTTATGAGTAAAAAAGTGAGATGTCACTTCTTGAGAATCATTTCATAAGATTCAAGATGTACTTGTTAAGCTTGAATGAGTGGAAGGCCTATATAAAAATTGCATTATCATTGTAGAATCATTGATCATTTCATAATGTGAATATGTTATCTTTATGATTCATATTCAATCCAAAGGTTGAAGCCATGGCCACCTCTTGAACATACAATGTGCAAGTACCTTTTAAATTCCTATGTCACAATGTTGTGTTATTATTAGATAATATATGGGGGGATTATTGTGGTTTTTTGTAATATCTAATAATAATAAATTATTTTAAAATGATATTAATAAAAAAAGTGCCTTTTGAAATGTGAAGTTACAATTTTTAAGATGAAAATTTGTGAGCTTTGGAAATAAAGATTTATGTCCTTTCAGAGCTTAATTTGTGCCTAGTTACATGATTTTTCATGAAAATGTATTTGCAAATCTATAAATAAGGGTTATAATTTTATCTTCAAGATAATTCAAATGTATCCTCTTTTAATATTTCTACTAGGCTAATCTTGATTATATGAAAAGGAGAATTGCAGTCTTCTATTATTGGTTAGGCATTATATCCTGGGGTTAGGTTTTCTGTGATGCCATTTGTAACTAAATGAGGAAATTACTATACTAAAGTTAGTTTCTTAAAAATGCCTTACCTAACAATTTCCTTTCTTCAAATTTTCTCTTCATCAATTTATTTTTTTCCATTTTCTAAATATTCTCCAACACTTACTTGATACGTAAACCATGCAACTCAACCCATGATATTATTAAAGTAGTATGGAAAAGTGCTTGGTTGGAAATAAAAAAGGGATGCAATATTAATTAGTCAATGTAGATATCATTTGTTTTATAATTAATTGTGTAAACATCTATTATAGTACATGATACATGTGCAAATAGATGCAAAATATGCAAGAGTTTCTTCATGAGCATAGAAAGCTGATCAGTCGTTATTGTCATGCAAGCTTTGTTAGCATTTCATAGAAGTTTAAGATTTATCTCTTTAAATTCTTTTGAAAGTAAAAATTGTAAAAGTTATGTTAAAGTGGTGTGAGAAATTGATTTTGCAATTAGGCCATTTTTTAATGAATTATCAAGTGGATAACCATCATAAAAGTTAAAGTATTAATGAATTTTTCTCCTTCTAATGAAGTTCATTTTCCATATTTGAAACTTCACCCATTAACAAATAAAATTCATCCAAAACTCACATCTAAGACTATAAAGAAATCAAGTTATTCATGTATAGCTCAAGCTTAACTCATAAAAAGTTTCATTTGTGTTCAAGTAAGGCAAACTTGAGCTTAAATGAGTCAAATTCGTAGAATTGGAATTTTCAAAAATGAAAATGGAGGAATTTCATGTATATTTAGAATGAAATAAGTTTCAACAATATAACCTTCTATACCCATTTATCTTTTGGGAATATATTTATGCACTTGTTCATGATAATGGTTTAAAAAGCTCCAACCAACCAAGTTCAAGATATAAAATACAAAGCTCTTATTATTTGCAAGTTTAAATGAGTCTAAATGAACTTCTATATATATATATATATATTTACTTATTATGTTATTTGTAATTTTCTCAAGATATTTGTTCATTTAATTAGTTAAAATTTTGGTATTATGAAAATTTCTTGTTATTTTTGTTTTACAAAAAACCAAAGAAATTGTACCTTAAATACTTAAATCCAAAAGGTCTATGTTTGAGTTATTTGAAAAAGTTAAAGGAATTTCTAATGAAAAATTTTAACAAATCTTATACCTATATTGTTGCTTATATAGTTGTTATGCAATGTTCAAGCATTATGATTTGATTACATTTTATGTATATTTTTCCAATTAGAATGAATTTATATTTGTACCAAAAAATTATTTTATATTTTTTTATTATTATTTGTTGAAAAAATTGTGCAAAATGTTAGAGTTTGCTTAAATTCATTTAAGCATATATGGTAGTCAAGCTTGAGCTTGAAATTGAAATTTGAGAGCTCAAGCTCGAGCTAAAGCTCAAACATTTTTAATTTTGTCAAGCTTGAATAACCAAAAAGTTGGTTTAGCTCAAGTAGTTTGCAAGCCTACTCACATCCTTTCTAACAAGGTTCATTTTTGAAATTTGAACTTTTGTCCATTAATAGATAAAATTGATTCAAAACTTGTATCCTTTCCATTGAATCAACAATTTGTTATTTTGGATTCTTGCTGACAGAGGTGGAGATTGGTAGGGGCATTAGAGGACCTTGGCCTAAATTTTTTAAATTATGTATTATTATGATGCAATTATGTAAAAAAATTAAAAAAAATATTTTTGTACAAGTCATTTGACCCTTTAAAAGTTTTTAGTACTGTAAAATATTAATTCAATATCTGTCATTGCTTGCTTACTAAATCTAAAGTCTTTAAAAAGGAAAATATGGTAAATATAAATTTATTCTATAAGTAAACCTAAAATTTGTACATAGAAAGACAAAAAGATTGCAAAACTTGTCTATGATGATTGTTTTAGGTATGAAAGATAATATAAAAAAATAAGTGCAAATCACAAAGATTAAATTTTGCCCTTAATTTGTCTATATATATATATATATATATATATATATATATATATATATATATTGTAATGGGGATGAAGTCATAGTTAATAATAATAAAATTATGCTAGTTAGTGCTTATTTAGGACAAAGATTATACTGGTAGGGCTAGATTTAATAAAAATAATTAGTACAGTTACATAGTAGTTCATTTTGATTTTGGGCAAGCGTCGTCATCTTCAATTTGGTGGAAAACTTGCACAATTAATAACCAATATTAATGTTAGTTACCATGCATGATAGTGATAAATTCACATATGTATTTCTAATAATAAACTAATAAAATTACACAAAAGGCAACACTCTATCTATGGCTCTCTTACGCATAAAGAATTGGTCCCACAGACGTGTGGAATTGTTAGACCAAATAAGTTTTACATAAGCCATTCGGCCTAAGTAAGTTATATGTAAGGCTTTATTTTTGCACAAATAACTAATAAGTTAACTAATAATTAATAAGTTAACTAATAACTGATAGTTAAAGTTGATAAGTTAATTAATTATATAAGAAGTATTTCGCAAAATTAGTTATTGAACTAAATAAAACTACAAAATGACATAAAAAGATATATTAATAAAAATAAATATATAAATTAAAATAATTCATATTAATAAAGGATATTGGTTGTAAATTAATAATGACATAGGTAACCTATTGTTAATTTAGGTTAAGTCTTTTCATATTGCAAATGTTGTATAAGTGATTACACACTGACCTATAAAAGATTGGGAGATTTCATATGTACAAGTTACTTAAACTTGTTCTATTAATTGTTTAGGTAAACATAAGATTATGTTTGGATATGTGTTAGGAGGCACTATGTCATGGAATTATTATACAGTTAATTATAAGAATCTCTATTAAAAGGTAGGGCATGTTGCATGTAATAAACTCTTTATCAAATTGGCAAGTTAAGGGTTTTTTGGTTTTAACTAGATTTATGTTATGATAATACTATTGTTATAGATTTTCTCTTAACAATAACAAATTTTCCCTTATAAAGGACTTCAAATTGAAGCACCTATTTGTGAGAGAGAAAATACGTGATTGTATTACTTAATTTTCTATAGATAGTATGCTCATGGATCCACTAATTAGAAAGTTTAAGGATAAATATAAGGCATGATCATGTGAATAAAGTGAATTTCCCTAAGCCTTTTTCGATGTCCTGAGTTAGTGGGAGTTATATTGATATAAGCTCATTGATATCTTGTGATATGTTTAAGTGAGATACTCATAATGAGATATTCATATATTTACCATATATTGTGTACATTTTGGTTATACTGTGTAAGTAAAGATATTTAGATCTAGTTTTATTATTTTGAACAAAGACATTTAGACCCTATCTCATTAATATGTTAAGAATTTTGATTCTCATAAGGCATCTTAGGTGGATGTTAGGATTATTATGTGAGAAATTTACATTCAATCACATTGAGATAATGTAAATTCTGTTATGCACATCATATTAATCCTTTGATCACATAGGCATTCAACATATTTTGTATTAATATTCCTTCAAATATAATATTTAGTGTTGTTGGATACTTGCAATCTCATTTAGACGTATGAGTGAGATAATACCATTTTTAACATTAATTATTTTTAAGAAGTCATCATTTATAAATTAATGTGAGCCCAAGTAAGAGATTGTTAGAAATTTTAATGTAAGCCTCACATGAATTTATAAATGTCAATTAATGTTAAATTTTGTTAAGTGAGCTTTAAATAAGTGAGAATTTGAATTGAACCTTATTTGGTATTATAGCCTAAATATGGGTTAACTAGGCATGGATCCTATGATAGGCAGAATCCATTACCCAACCTGATTTATTTAAGAGATTCCTTACCTCTAGTGACTAACCTTGGTTTTGATTTGTTCCATTTGAATACAAAACCAATCACTTCATTCAAGCAAGAGAGAGAGAGAGAGAGAGAGAGAGAGAAAGAAATAGAGAAAGGGAGAAAAGGAATGTTACCACAGAGGTAATGAGACCTTTATAATAATAATTTTATATCTTCCTACATTACAAATACTAGTTTAGATGGTAAAAAGAAATATAAAATTCAAGATCAATCATCAATTCATATAGGTATTTATTATATTAATATATATTAATTGTTCCTTGATTTTGTTCATGCCATAATTGAAAGTTTAAGAATCAAGGTTTTCACATTTGATCTAAAATAATACTAGCATGTAACTCATAAGTTACTTAATAACTGATAGTAGATAATCTAAGGCTCCATTTTGCGTAACAAATAAGTTAAATTATAACTTATTAACAACTAGCTTATAACTCATTGTTTTAGTCAATATAAGCTAACTTCTAAACATGTATCTCATATTAATTTACTAAAAAAATAAGTTCTAATTTAATAAGATATTTAGAGTAATTTATAATTTATAAGTTATTATCTCTTTAAATTCTTTCTAAATCTATTTTTATTTTTTTATTAATTTATAACCCATGCCTTTTATAACATAAATCTAAATTTTATTTTTTATGAAATGTAATTAAGTCAAATTTAACATAATTATATCCTAATTTTAAATTATAAACATATAAGAATATGTATATAAATAAATAGTGTCATAAAATATAATTCAATATATTTTAAGTAATTATAATTTTGTTATAAATAATAAAATAAAAATTATACTAGTAAATAAACATATAAATTTATAAAATATAATTAATTAAATATTAAATATTATATTTTTATTTTAAACTTATTAATTGCATTAATATAATTTAATTTTTAAATAAATATGAATTATTTTAATTATATATTTATTTTTTAATATATCCTTTTATATGATTTTATAATATTATTTAATTTAATAACTAATTTTACGAAATACTTCTTCCACAATTAACTAATTTATCAGTTATTAATTAACTTATTAGTTATTAACTAACTTATCAATTATCAACTAAATTATTTTATGCAAATAACAGATAAATTACTTGATAACTGATAATTTATCTAGTAGATAATAAATTAATTAATAACTAATAGTTAGTAAGTTAACTGCTTGTGCAAGAAATACTTTGCAAAATTAGATATTGAATTAACTAAAATTATAAAATAATATAAAAAGATATATTAATAAAAATAAGTCACTTCTTAAATTTTTTCCAAAATAAGCTTTGAACATCTCAAACTTCACGCCTAACGTTACCGCCTTTATATTGTCGGGTGATTTTGCTTAATTTATTGAATAAGAACAGTTTTAATAGCGGCTATTTCTCAATGGAATTTGAATTTGAAATACCCAAACATTTAATTATGTCTGACATTAAATTTTCTCCCTTTCCATCGTTGTAGTCTAATCCATATATTCTTAGCATTTATTAGGCCAACAATGAGAATGTTCACAAGGCATTGCATGTTAAAATAGTGAAGTTTTTGTGGCATGCATCTTTCTTAGATATAATGTTAGTAGAATAGCTTCAACATGTAATCTAGTTGCATGATTTGCAGGCAACTATAGGGAAATGGAATCGTTGGGATAGTTCAAATTTTCAATATGAAATCCCCCACAACTTTCACTATCATGTAAATCTCAATAAAGGAGGTTGCCATTCTCTTATATACAACTCGAGATTTGCTTGCTTTCTTCATATCATCTTAATTCTCTCTTACTTTTTGGAAAAAAAAAATTCACTCCAGGATGAGATATACTTACCAATGCATGACAATATGTCAGTCACCACACTTGTTCGTTTCTCTGGAGTTCAAACTCTTGAGAAATGTACTATTATATAATAAAATTAGCTACTTTGGATTGAGATTTGTGTTTTATTATTTGATTCATTTGGGCTGAGATTTAGAAACAGTGTTAATGTGAAAATAGTAGTGCTATTCCAAACTTGTGTTCCTGTGTTCATGTCTTCTTATATCAATCACTGTTAACAGTAAGTTTTGAGAGGGATGTAGAAAAATTGTGAAAATGTGAGAGTTAACTTTTATAGTTTAAAATTAGGATCAAGGATTTAAATTGTGGTTGTAGTAACGTTGTATTTTTTGCGGTTGTGGTTAATATGTTCTTCAAAATACAGATTGCGATCGTTATGGATGTGAATTTTTTTACAATTTGCACAATTCTTTTAAAAAGTATTCAAATTGTGATATTATTGTAATTTTTATCAATATTATACTTTTAAATGTATAAAATAAATTAATAATTATTTTATTATGAAAGACTTTAAAATTTAACAAAATTAGTTTAAATTCATAATACGTAAGCAATATACTACTTAAAATATTACATAAAACACAAATATACATAGCAATGCCAACAATATGTTCTCAATATCAATATTACATAATACATATAAATGTGACAATGCCAACATGTTTTCACATAAAAAATAAGAAGATAAACAAGATAAAACTTGATATTGTTTTGATTACCACACAGTAGAATGACTTGGATAATCATAACCTCTACTTTCATTTTAATTATAATTATATGTCATTTACCTAAATACGTACCCAAAAAAGTCAGTAGCTGTATCATTTCCTTGATGATAAGAAGGCTCAGGTTGAAAATATAATTGGCCTTGATAATAGGATGGAGCTATTATAGGTAAATAATGATCATAAGATGAGTAATTAGGATATTGATAAGATGGTGGATAATAACCATGGCTACTTTGAGATGAAGTATCAATACCAAAATCACCGAAATTTTAGGATATACTAGCAGAGGAGGAATTTTTTGATATCTCTTGTTGTTATCTTCTATTTATTCTTTGTTGAGGTATATTTTTACTATTATCACCAATATGATCTGCTTGAAAATTTATTATATCAATATAAAAGTTAATACCTCTAAAATGTGGTATTTCACTATAAGAGTTGTATGGCCTTTGTTCATCCTTATCTTCATGGGATATTTCATTTCCACCTCCATTACCATTATCACTTGGTGGACTTAAACTGCCATCTCCACTTTGTGAATGTCTTTTAGTAAATTTGAATCCTTCTCCTCCATCCTAACATTTTCATCATTTGAGTCAATCCTAGGTAGCCATTCAAAATTTTGAGGACCATCTAACAATGGTAATTCTTTCTCTTCAAGCTATGGATTTAATGAATCATCTTCTTGAAATATATGGTCAAGATTTATAAGATTGAAATTATTCTCTATGTCCTCTTGACTCCTTCTTATCATGAGTCTCATCTTTAACTTCATGCTATAGAAGGTAAAGAAAAGTTTGTGTAGCTTTGCTTACTTCAATCTATTCCTTGTCTTTGTGTGTATAGCTAAAGATGTTCTAATTTTGCTCATAGTTTAATGCAGAAGTTATTTGACAAAGCACCTTCATAGCTATGCTTTGAAGTTTAGGAGTACATTTCCCATATATTAGCCACCATTGGGCTGTTACAAAATTGGAAAACACAAATATAAGTTATTACCTAACAATCATTTGTATACTACCAAAAAATGTTATTATTATTATCTTACTAAGATCCATTTGAAAACAAGCTATCTAAGCTTATGGTGTTTCAAATGTCTTATGCTTATCTCGAAAAAGTAACAAATATACCATTAAATATATTTTTATAAGTTCTTTGTAATAATAATGGCCACAAATTATATATTAAGGTATAAATTGCAAGACATAACAAACTTGATTGATTGCTTTTATTTGAATATCAACACAGGTTCTAATCAAGAAATCACTTTTGTAGTTTCATCAAGTGTTTCTTTTACTACATCATCGCCATGCTCCAAACTAAATTGAAACTATAGATTAAGAAAATAACTTTGCAAAAAGTAACTTTTATTTATAATCATGACTAAGATTTAATAAGTGATACACAATAAATTAATAAATGGAATTGTGTTATATGTTGACTAACCTACATAATGAAAATCTGAATGCTTAAATTTCCATCTCTTATCAATGATGTCATTATATTATGTGTGATAATGGCATTTTTGTTGAATGGATTGCTTCATTATATCTATAGCTTCATACAAAAGCCTATTGTTGGCTTTTCATCACCATTAACTAACCTTAAAACTTTCACAATAGGTTTAATTACCTTTATTATATCACTTGTCTTGCTCCAAAACTTTTTTCCCAAAACAATTTTCTTTGATTCATACCCAAGTCCTAATTTTTCTTTTCCATATTTAGACTTTTTATATTCTTCTAAATCGAACATTTTTTAAAGCTTCTTTTTGATGAATTGTGTTGCACAATGATAGTAGGACATACAATGTCCTTGCTCCTAATAAACTTTTTTATATGGTTTACTGTCCAAATATGATTGTAAATAAATGAAGTCACCAATTTTGCATCTTCTAACACTTTTTGGACATTTTATTTCTTACCAATATCCTCCAAGCATAAGTTTAAACAATGAGTTGTGCAAGATGACCAAAAGAGACATGGTCATTATTCCATTAGCTTTTGTCCAACGGCTTTTAATACTTTTTCATTATCAGTTACCACTTGCAGTACATGTTGATCTCCAGCCTCTTCAATAACTTGATCAAGCAACTTAAAGTAATAATTAGTGTTCCTACTAGGAACAAAAGAAGCAACAATGGATTTTAAGAAAATAGTCCCCTTACTACTTTAGACAAGAAAGTTCATTATATGCGTGTGATTTATACTATTAGTCCAACCATTGCGCATTATTATAACACCTGTCTCTTTCCACGTGCCTTTTAATTCTTCTATCCATATTTTTATAGATTGAAATTCTGATTATAAATGCACCTCTGCAATCTCATAAGGAGTAGGGTACTTAACCCTTAGCCCAATGTCAACTGCCATAGTAAGTAAATTATGCAACCATGGAGAATTAACTAATTGCATAGATAAGTGCTCATACAAAATAAATTTAAAGAGAGCTTCTCCTAGCTTTTTTCTTAATAACTTCATCATACCACCTTTTAATTTTACTTTTATTCAAGCTTTTACTCCTTATCAAATCAAGTTATGAGGATCTCAATCTGAAAGTTAGATCATCAAATTGTTTGGCACTAACTCTACTTTCAATAACTGAATAAGAACTCCCATTTTCCTCATATACATTATCATGCCTCCCAATAGTTTGGCTAAATCTTTGTCAATCTTCCCATTCTTAATGAGTCTTTTTACTTATTTGCATGGCCTATTTTAAGGACCTTTGTTCATCCATCATTATACCATCATCATCATCACTTTCATCATTATAGTCATCATCCCCCCTTAAATGTGCTTCAAATTCTTCTTTCCTTTTCTTAGAATCCTTTTTTTTACACTATTATCTTGTAAGATCTTCATCATATTCTTTGTAATGAAAGAAGTAACTTTTGGAGAACTTGCCACATCTCCTTTTTTATGTGTTATATGTTGCTTCAATTGTGTATTTCCACCATTCACAACCTTTCCACAAATTTTAGAAACTATGTTATTTCAAGTTCTAGGAATAGAAGTACCAAAATACTAGCCTATATAATCACTTAGTGCACCTTTTAATCTTTTTGATGGAAAAGTTTCTCTAGGTGGCATATTTGTATAGAAAACATATCAACAAGTAATTAATGGAAGCATTTTACAATGATGATAATGATAGTAATGACAATGATAACAATAAACACTCTTTACGAAATGCTTGTATATAAAAAAAAATTAATGATAATAACATTTTCATTATTGAATTGCTTTTTACATTTCTATTTTTTGTTTTTATTTCATTTATTAATTTATTTTGATATTTTTTTAAAAAAAGAAGAATTTGTGAAGATATTTCTCCTTTTAAACCTTTAGATTATCCAATTGCACAATACAATTGTTCATATGTAAACCTTATTTAAAAGTCAATTTATATAAAAAGTATCTTAATTGTAAGGACATTTTTTAAGGAAAAAGGCTTGTTATTATTACTAATTTATATATAAGAATTATCATACTATATAATACAATGAAATTTTAATATTAAAAAGAAATTAATAAAAATCATCTAATTTTGTGTGCATGCTACTAAAAAAGTCAAATTGAGTAACATTGTTTCATGATCAAGTTAGTTAAATAAATATAAAAGTTCACTTTCACAATCATTCCAATTTTTGAATAATCTCATTTTTTCAATGATAACCACACATTTACTTATATAAAAATTATAAAATATACTATAGTTATTTATATAGTGAATAACAAGAATGCTTTTGTTGATTGACAAAAAAAATTAAATACTTGTAGGAAAAGTAAATAGTAACATATATAATTTTTTTACATTATAATGTATTACTTAAAAGAAAATTCATAAAAAGAAAGTATTCAACATTTTTAAATTAATTTTCAAGACCCTTTAAACCATTACTGATACATAATATGTTAAAAAATATTTACTAATTCTTAAGGGAGTGGTGATTAGTATGAAAATTACTCATTTCAAAGGGTCACAAATTAATTATATTTATTTTATATATAATGTCACAAATTAACAAAGAATTTCAATTGAATCTTGCTATTTCTCCTAAAATAAAATTCTAGAAAATTAGTTCTAGAATAATTCTATGCATTTGATTTGAAAGCATTGAATTTAATTCTATTAGTCTAATGGCTATTACATGATCAGGTATATTTGGTGGGCATAATCTTTTAAGATATCTAAAATTATCCTTTTCAATATTTTGGTATAAGAAAATTTTCATATTATACTATTCCTAAATTAACTTAATCAATTAATAGTAATTATTTATTAACCTAATCAATTAATAGTTATTATTTATTAAGAATTTAAGATAATCACATTATATCTAAAATTAATCCTAATATCTTTCTATAAATATATCAATTAATATTAATTAGTTATTAACCTAATTAATTAATAATTATGTATTAAGAAAATTATTAATCGCAATATATATTATGCACTAATCCTAATCCTAATCTAATATGCTAATCCTTTAATCCCACACCACACTCTCAAACAGACATGTAACACTTATTTGCGTTTCTCTTTGATTTTCAAGAAAAATTAGACAAATCATTTGTGTTTCTCTTCGATTTTCTAGAAAAATAAAAAAAATCACAACCTTATCTACAGTTCTTTTTGGCTTTTTAAAAAATTAGAAAAGTCATCTGCATTTCTCTTCAATTTTCCAAAAAAATAACAAGCTCCTCACTTTACCAAATTTTCCTAAATCACACCACACTTATCAAAGTCTCTCTAGCTCTCTGCATTTCTAAAATAATTATGGCCTAACTTTACTATTTGTTTCATCTCTCTTATAAAGTTATAATCTTATTATGTCTCTAACTCTATTTTTATTTTTTCAAGAAGAAAAAGGATCAAATTAAAAAATTTACTTACTATGGCCTAGAAGAAGGGATGATATGCAATGCAAGTATTGGAATTGTTGGATGGTGGGATTAAAGTTGAATCTACCATTCAAAGGATTGATCTAGCTTTCAAAGCATTCATTTGTAGATCTACCATTCGATTTTTTAGGTTTTTAATTTCGGTTTGAGATTTTGAGTTTGTTTCTTTGGTTCTTTTCTTCTACTTTTAAAGTTTCAATTCTTTTATTTATGTTTATTAATCATCAATAATGGTTAAAGAATCCCTTTTGTATTATATTGTTGTTACTATGTTTTTTAATAGATTTCATCCCCATTCTTCTTTTTGTTTTTTTTCCTAGTATTGAAATTTGAAGTTTGAAATGAAAAAATGGGTTGCAGTCAAATGCAAGAGATACGGTTCGTTACTACCACATTAGGTTGCAACACCATTTTGTATCACCATTATTAATCGTAAAACATGTGAATTGTAATCACATCACAAAATTTAGATGCATTTCTTTCTAAAACTGTAATTTTGCAGCCATTATCAGGATAAAATTATGTTTAAATTAAATTTATTATATTTTATAAAAAATAATATTTAAATTTATATTATAAAGTTATGAGTTATAAATTTATTAAAAAATAAAGATTAATTAGGAAAAAATTTAAGAAGTAGTAACTTATAAGCCATAAACTATTTAAAGTAACTTATCAAATTAGATCTTATTTTATTTAATAAATTAATATACAAAATACTTCTAGTAGTTAGCTTATAACTTATTGGTCAAATCAATAAGTTACAAGTTAACTTATTTATTGCACAAAAAAAAGTTTAAGTATAAACATGTTTGTTTATATATATCACACTTAGGACCAATATATATATATATATATATATATATATATATATATATATATATATATATTTAGCTTTAAATGATAGATTAGTTGCAACATTTTAAATAACTGTTATATGAAAAGTTAGATAAAATAATAAATTTTATGAAAAATTAGAAGATTTTATATATGATATCATAAAATTTTATATTGAATCCTGTAAAATTTTGAATAAAGCATTACCCTACATTAAAGGATACTCGCACCATCACAATATACATTACAACAAAAAAATTCAATACTAGTGACATTTTTAGCGATGACAATCACTCGGTCGTCACTGATGAATTTATAAACTTTTAGTGATGATAAAGTTGTTATTAAAAAAATGGCATCAAACAATTTTGGCAAGGGCAGAAAATGAAATATTTCACTGATGGTCCAAAACCTATATTATCACTAAAGGTCCAAAACTTATGTCGTCATTGAAGGGCTGGCACTAGAACTTGTGCCAACCCTTCAGAGATAATAATGTCATCATTGAAAGGTGAACCCTTTAGCGACAACAATGTCATCACTGAAAGGTGAACCCTTTAGCGATAACACCATTGTTATTGAAGGGTTGGGACAAGTTCCAATGCTAGTCCTTCAATAATGGTAATGTCATTGTTGAAGTGTTGGCACAAGTTCTAGTGCTAGCCTTTCAATGACGATTATGTTATTGCTAAAGGGTTTACCTTTCAACAACTATGTTGTCATTACTGAAGGACAAGCATTAGAACTTGTGCCAACCCTTCAGCGATGACTAATAAATTTGTTGTTGCTGAAGGGTGTGTTTATAAATAATCCTACCTCGTGCTCTCATTCTCATTTATGCATGGTAAGGTGGGAAGCCAAAGAGATTAAGAGGTATGTTCTTTCTCTTCTTTTATATTTTAGTATTTTTTATTCATCTTTTAATATTATAGTATAATTATTTATTTATATATTATATTGTTCTAATTTTGTTAAATATTGTTACTATTTCTTATCATTTGTGTTCGATTAGAAGATATTTGATCAATAGATTTATTCCTATGAGACATGTATAAAATTTTATATAATTTTGTTTGATTATGTAGTTTATGATATAAGTAATATGATATGAGTTTATTTTTTACAATAATATGTAATTATTTAATTTATTCTGCTGGTATGGCATTTTTTACATGAAATTAAAGTTGATTGAATTCATATGCTATAAATGTTAAATATGCCTGCATAATTTAATTTTTATGTACAATTTCTAAATATAAATTATGTTATTATTATATTACTAGGTGTAGTTATCTTTTTGAATAATTTGAATGTGCGTTGATTGTGCAATTATGTGAATACATATATAGATTATTCAACCTAGGATGTAGTTTTAGAATATAGGACCTTATAATTTTATGAAAAAAATAGTAATGTATGGAATTAGAATGCTTATTTAAATAGATTGAAAAAAAGAAATGATATAAAAATAATCCTTTAAGCACATAAATAAACTTTTTCAATATAAATTTGTAAACATATTTTACTAAAAACGTAAAATAAAGTAAGTAAATTTTATAAATATATTTGATGAAAATGTTATAATTATTGGAAAAAATTTATATTTAACAATAATATTAAACAAAACAAAATATATCCTAAAAATTTCTTATGATAAAAAATGATTTCATATAATTAAGAAATTTAACAAGGATCATAATTCATAAAAATTTCATAATAATGTACAATGATAAAAAAATAATTCAATCACTCAATAATGATTTTTATGTAATTATTAATAAATATTTATTTGTAAAAAATTAATTACAAAATTAAAAAATTAATGAGAATAAATTATTGCATGAGTTTTACATGAGTTTTATTGTAATTTTCTTTGTAAAATTAAAAATTAAAAAAATATTTCTTTGTAAGAAACAAAACTTTCTTTGTTAAAAATTTTCATATATTCAATGCCTTCATTGGAAATGTGTTAAAAATAAAAAGCATTCAATAATAATTTACATGAGTTTTATTGTAATTTTCATATAATTTTAATTCTATCTATGAACTTATACAATATCTAACTCTTTTATTGTGCATAATATTAATATGTACCTAATAATGATAAAAAAAATTTCCCATAATGATATGTAATTCTTATAAGATGAAACCTATTTGGTAATGTTTTATTTGAAATCTGAATAAAAATATTAAATATTTGATATAAAAATACATACAAATGTTTTATATGAATATATTAAAATATAATATTAAGAAATTGAAAATTGAATTCTTGTTTATTGAACAATAAAATTAGATATTTTGTAAATGATAAAACATAAAACATTTACAAGAAAGTTACGCATAAAGCTATAGTAATAAGATTACATAGGGAAGTATATTTTCACAAAATTGAAGTGTAGTAATAATAGGATTACATATGAATAGGCATCTTAAAGGATCATGAAAATTTTAATTTTTACGTTAATAAATATTCTTGTACAAAATGTAATCTAGATGAATTTGACAACTATATACTAATAGAAAATTGAAAACTTTGAGAACTTGAAAATACACCTGTACACATAAAATATACGTCAAGTCAAAAGAACTAAGTACCTATAAAATATATATCATGGTAGAAAAGTTGAACTATACTCCTTATGAATGAGATAGAGTAGGTTAGAAGATTGAAATCCTGATTCCAAATCGTTAAATAATGAAAAATTTTATGGATATTAAAATACTTAATCATGCTGATAGTAACACTCTATAATAATAGTACTCATAAAATGTTGTAATGTAAATTTAAAATTATTGTAAATATATATTTACAATAATTTTGAATATAATTTAATTTGCATCTGCAAGGTAAGCTTAAATCTATTTAAGGATTGATTGATCTCCATATGTCAATCAACCCTTGAATTATCTTATAAAGTTGGATAGTTTGAGATATTTCCTATAGTTATCATTGATAATTTACCTGGCTTTCATTTGACATTGTAAAATTTTTTTGACACCTTATTTGTTTTCCAAGTGTGAGCTATATTGATGTTTAGTTTGCACACTTGGAGAACTATAGGGAGATGCTACTAAAATTTCTACATTGTAGAAATGAGAGCATGGATAAATTAATAACTACTAAAATATCAAGAATAGGATAGGTTCCTACCTTTTAAAATTGGAGTGATACAGTGGATTTAGGTCACATAACAAACATTGATCCTATCACTTAATTCCATAAAAAGTGATTTGTCTCCTATTTAGTGGTATGATGTCTATAGATAAAAGCTGGATCCATTTGTGAATTTGCCTATTAGATGAGTATTGAAATGGTGTGATAGAATTTATTGATGTAGTTAGAAACTTTATTGATGAAAGGGGCTTGGTGAAGTGTCCATGTAAGAATTTTATGAATCTATTGTTTCAAAATTCGAAAACATTGGAGGCACATATTATACATAATGGGTTTTACTCATTGTACACAAATTGGGTACATTATGGTGAAGCAGGTGTTTTAACTTCTAGTGGAACAAGAGAGATATCTCTTATTGATAGAGATGAAACGGTAGATATTATATATAATTTCCTTAGTCCTCATGGAGTTGAAGAAATAGTTCGCAATAAAGGAGATCATAGTAATAATGACAAACCCGAGAGTGTGGGTAGTGAAGCGAATTATAGTAGTTATAATGATCTATTTGCACAAATGGAAACAAAATTGTATTCAAGATGCACATCATTCTCAGCCTTAAACTTTCTAGTAAAACTTATGCACTTGAAGGTGCTGCATAAATGGACTAATAAGTCATTTGATGCTTTCTTAAAGTTATTAAAAGAGGTGTTTCTGATGGGCAATAAATTGCCTAAATTGTATTATGGTGCAAAGAAATGACTTAACAAGTTAGGGTTAGGGTATGAGTCAATTCATGTGTATAAGCATAATTGTGCACTTTTTTGGAAAGAAGATGCCTTGAAGGATAATTATCCATTTTGTGGGGAAAGTCAATAGGTGGATAAAAATGTGAAAGGGAAAAGGCTACTATAGAAAGTGTTTCGATACTTTCCATTGACTGCTTAGCTTAAGCGACTGTATAGGTCAATGCATACTGCAAAGAATATGATATGGCATCATATTGGTAGGTCAACGAAGGATGGGGTAATGCGATATCCTATTAATAGGGAAGCTTGGCAGGAATTCGATATGAAGCATTTTCATTTTTTTGCCAACCTACGAAATGTTAGGTTGGACTTAAGTATAGATAGATTTAACCCTTTTGGTGATAGGAGTTTTTCGTATAGCATGTAGTCGGTGGTTATGACTACCTATAACTTGCTACAATAGATTTGCATGAATCAGTCCTTCTTCATGTTGACCTTATTAATACCTGGGCCTTAATTGCCAAGCAAGGATAAGGATGTGTTCTGTTACGTGTGAAATGGTTTATCAATTAGCGCAAGTGCACACTATCGTAAACAAGTAATAAAGTGATAAGTAAGTATCGTTCCCACGAAGATTGTTTCACTAAGTACCAAAATTTATAATCCTAACACTATTTGGCAAATTGTTAAGTTGGATTTGAAGCAATTAAATAAAGATGTATGCAGAAAATACTTAAAATAAATATGGATGCAATTGGAGTAAAGATGAAGATGAATAAAAGACCTAGGGATCAGACTTCACTTAATAATTTCGGATTGAATCACCTATCTACACTAATCCAATTTTAACTTCCTTAATTGATAGTCGAGTTTCCCTAAATTAATTACTAGCCTCTTCCAAGGTCAAGTAATTCTATAATTAATTGCTAATCCACTATATTCCTATGTGAATTAAAACAACTAATCATGCATTAGGATTTATGGAACTCATTAAGACTACATAAACCATATGAATATATTCCTATTTCATATGCAATTTACGGTTTTAATTATAGGTTCCATACACATGTATCTCCTTCCGGTCTCAACACACATATTGAGTTCATTCAAAAGGTGGCCAATCAATTGAAAGCATTAAGAGCAATAATTAAAACTCAATCTAGGAAGTAAAAACGAAATTAGTTTCAATAGATTAGAATTCAATCCATTATTATCAAGTTACGTCATCACCCTAGGAAGATAAAAAATTAGAACATAATGAAATTAAACACAAACATAGAATAAAAACATCATCACATTCATGAACACAAGATTATAATTACAGATGCATGAAAATATAAAAGCTATCCATCCATTAGGAGGTAGAACCGTCCATGTAGGAGGAGAACACAAAATTATAATTACAAATGCATGAAAATAAAAATATTATCCATCCATTAGGAGGTAGAACCGTCCATGTAGGAGGAGAACATAAGGATACAATTACAAATGCATAAAAATGAAAATACTATCCATCCATTAGGAGGTAGAACCATCCATGTAGGAGGCATACAAGAACTTAAAATTGCATGAACTAAACTACTATCTAAGATGCATGAATGAATGATTCAATGCTTGCAATCCTGAATGCTCTCTACTTCCACCTATTTATAGGTAAATAAACCAGCTGCAAGCCATCCAATTTGACAAGTTGCTACCAATCACACGCAGCCAACATTTTTGATTTTCGCAGCACAAGTTGTTTCACTTTGTTGGCAACTTTTGACCACCGAAATGGCTGATTTACATCTTTATGTCAACATAGGAGTTGTAGGGCTGGATCTTCTATTCAATTTTCATATAAAGAACTCCTAATTTGGACATATCTAGCTTAAGTTGTGATTAGATTAGTAGCCATATGTCAGATTCCGTCAGAATCACTGTTTCATCTTCCAAGCAGAATTTGAGATCCTTAGGTCCCGAACTGGGCTTTTCTTAAAACATGAAAGTTTTAGGGCTTCTTCTTAGCTTTCCATCCATATAAAGAACAGCCCAATCGGACATCCAGAACTCCAGATATGGCCTAAAACCTGAAACAGTGTCGGATTACAGCATTATCTAAAATATTTGATTTCATTTCAAATTCAAGATCCATTCACAAAATGCAACTAAATTTATTTAATTTAACAAGATAACATCCAAAAATGCATCATACAAGGGAAAATAAATATGTAAATATTTTACGTATCAAATTCCCCCACACTTAGCTGTTGGACGTCCTCGGACAAACACAAAATAAAAGAAAACTAATACTAATGCTAATGTTAGTACTAATCTACCCATGAGATAGTTAGAAAAACATAAGAAAGATAATTAAAGTACAAAGATATCATAGCATTCATGAATCAACAAATCTTGACATATAAAATCAAAAAGAAATTGCAACTTCATTTGAGAAGGATTGAATCAGATTGATATAATCACTGGAACTCTTCCTCTCTCAAATGTTTATTAGCAAGTGTTTCACTCAAATTCACCCTATTAAAGATTGCACTACCATAGGCTTGCATAAATTCTCAATCTCCACTACCTGATTTACATGCACACTTCAAATCAAAAGGTCTTATTAAGGGTTGTAATGAGGCCAAGGTAAAGGAAAGATAAAACAGGGATATGAAAGGCTGAAGTAAGGAGAGAAATTAATAGAGCAATTAAAACATGGGTAATCTCTAAATAATTTTATCTTAACATAGCAGCCCACGATTCTCATCAATTTCTCTCTTTTTCTTTTTTTTCTTTTTTTATTTTTATTTTTATTTAGTTTTTCTCTTCTTTTTTTTTCTTTTTTCTCTTTTTTTTTTCTTTTTTCTCTTTTTTTTTTTTGAATAAAAACCCTCGCAACTTTGAAGTTAATAATACATATTCCCCCACACTTTGTCAAAAACCCATTTTTCAAAAATTCAAATGCTCTACTAATCCCTAGGGTTAAGTAAAGACAATTGATATTTCATTAAATGACATATTAATAGGTTAAAGCAAAGAAACGGTTAATCAGGCTCAAAGGGGTTTATCAATGGTAAAACTGCAGGGTTGGCTATTTAGTTCAAACTGAGGAAAAAAAAATGCCTTTATCATATCTGAGTATGCATGTAAATTGTAATCTCAACCAGATTTCATGCAAGTTCTAGAGTGACAACTTAACAGGTGAATATCACACGCAAGAAATATAATATTGATTCAACAAATAGGCTCAAAATCTCACGGTTAGAGGTTTCCAACTCAATCCAACTCAAAATCCATTGCAAAATCTATCAATCCTAAGAAGTAAGAAAGTTATTCAATCATGCTATGAAATCTTTAAAATTATTGAAAAGAACCTAATAAGCAGGAAAATATATATATATATTTTTTTTTAATAATTTTTTTTTTTTAGGATGCGTATCAAGAGTAAAAAGCTCTTTACTCGGCCATCCCCCCTTTTTTATAATGAATCTCATGGTTCTACTACCAAAAAAACCTACGAAAATAAAAATAATTTTTTTTTTTTTTTTTGTAATCCCCCCCACACTTAATGTAGACATTGTCCCCAATGTCTTCAACAGAGTAGCAAAAAGGACTTATTAAAAGGAAATGCATAAACAACGCACACATAAAAGAAATTTTGGGAGTAAAACCAAGAGTAAAGAAAGTTACAACCGGAGAGTGGTGTCAGGCTCATGCTTCTGACTGCTGGTTGGAGATTGCCAATCTTTCTTTTTCACTGATGGATCTGGTTTAGGTGTATAGCTTTGTAATTGGTCAATCAGCTGATCAGCAGTTGAGGCAGACATTATGGCACGACGAGTCGCTTGGGGTATGAATCCCTGTTCCACAGCTTGATCTAAAAAAGACAGCAAAATATCATAAAAACCATTAACATTCAATAAACCTACTGGCTTCTGATGAAAGTTCAAGTTAATCCAATATGCAATGCTGGAAATTCCATCTAATGTTTCTAAACCACCAGGTAAAGCAATAAAGGCTTGAGCAGTGTAAAGCATGCATCCTATACGTTGAGGCAAGTTTGAAACCTTTACTGTTTTACCGATGGCGTATTTCTTATCATCTAAACCATTCACAAGGATACTCAGTATTTTGCTTCCTCCAGTGTTGGCAGAAATTGCTGCACTTCCTTTTAAGCTATGAAGCCCTCCTCCATACACACAGGCAATCTTTCTAGCAGCTAATGCATGACCAAGTTCAGTTGCTGCTAGCAGAAATTCTACATTTTTTCCAGCAAAAGATTCACCAAAAACACAGATAGATTTAAGTCCACATTTTGATGGTTTTTCGACCTCTTCCTCCTCTTTACTCTCGCTCTCAGACATTTTGCAAGGTGTGATTGCTGAAATGCATTCTTATAATACAAAAGCAGAAACAAAGAGATCACGCAAATCAGATAATATCAGAAAAATACTGTACAAAACTGACAAGTGTAATAATTGCCTGAACAAAGTAAAATACGGAATGTAAAGAAAGTCAAAAAGATGCTGAAAAGGTAAACTTAAAAAGAAGATAAATGTACGAAAAGTTAAAAAGCAGCTGTAAAGATAAAAAGATAAAGGAAACGTAAAGCAGACAAACATATGTACAGTAGTTGTGATTGTGGCTCACATCTTCCTCTGATTTTTCGTTCAGTAACGGCTTAAACGGCTTCTATGAGCCGAGGATTTGCTTCCCATCCAATTTTCTTATAAACTGGCAAACAAGGTCTTTTACAGTCAGATCCCCAAGACTGTAGCGCTCCTTTTCTGTATGGAATAAGTTCATTAAATCAAGAAGGACAACATGAACATCTCCGCTAGGATGCGTCTCAAGAGTCTGAATAATATTATCCAGTGACTCTTTACTCAGTCCATCCTTTATGAATCGGATTTTGTCCTCTCGATTTACTGAAATCATTCCTTTACTCCTACAGAGCCTATTACAGTTCCACCTTGCACACTTATGACAGACTCTCATTCTTTTAGCTCTTCTTTTTTTAGAGTAAGAACTTCTTCCCATACCTGGCAGACGTCTAACAAATGATTCATGAAACTCACCTGCTAAACGTACCTTAGCTTCAATAATCCAACGTATGTCCTCGGGAAGACCCAAACGCTTAAATGCCCTCATTCTTTCAAGTCGACAGTTGTAGATTTTCCTGAGCACATCTTTGGGAAGAGTAGGGAATCTGCTCTTAAGCTTTACAAGGCATTCCTCCATGATGAAAATGATGAAAGCTGAAATTGTGAGTGAAAAATGCTGTGCGATGTGTGCTTAAATAAGAAAAGAAATGAGAAGAGAAAGAAATCTTGGGTTGCCTCCCAAGCAGCCGCCCTTATTTAACGTCTTTAGCTAGACAAAGTTCTAACCTATTGCTTTTTTTTTTTTTTTTTTTTTTTAATACTTACCAGCTGGCTCCTCGATCGTGATGACAGTCTTGATGATGTTCAATGTACTATTATTGTATTCCTTCAATCTTTGCCCATTCACTTTGAATTTCCTGTCACCATCTTGAATCTCCACAGTTCCATACGACCAAACTTGAACCACAGTAAAAGGCCCTGACCACCTTGATCTTAACTTTCCTGGAAAGAGTTTTAACCTTGAGTTATAGAGAAGTACTTTCTGCCCTGGTGTGAACTCCTTCCTTATAATTCTTTTATCATGCCACATTTTTGTCTTCTCCTTGTAGAGTTTAGCATTTTCATAAGCATGTTGGCGAAATTCTTCAAGTTCATTGAGTTGCATTAGCCTTTTTTCACCAGCTGTCTTCAAATCAAAATTTAATGCCTTAACTGCCCAGTATGCTCTGTGCTCCAATTCGACCGGAAGATGACATGCTTTGCCATATACCAATTGGTAAGGAGATGTACCAATTGGGGTTTTGAATGCTGTTCTGTAAGCCCATAATGCATCATCTAGCTTCTTTGCCCAATCTTTCCTGTTGGAGTTCACTGCCTTCTCAAGAATCCATTTCAACTCTCTATTTGATATCTCCACTTGCCCACTGGTCTGTGGATGATAAGGAGTTGCCACCTTGTGAGTTACTCCATATTTAGTAAGCACAGATTGAAGTTGTTGATTGCAGAAGTGCTTGCCTCCATCACTTATGATTGCTCTAGGTACTCCAAACCTTGTGAATATATTCTTTCTCAAGAATTTCACAACCACTCCAGAATCATTTGTAGGAGATGCTGCTGCTTCTACCCATTTGGAGACATAATCCACAGCTACTAGAATGAATTGATTGCCGAATGAAGATGGAAAAGGACCCATAAAGTCAATGCCCCATACATCAAATAATTCTACCTCCAGGATGTTGGTCAATGGGGTTTCATGTCTCTGAGAGATGTTTCCTGTTCTCTGACATTTATCACATGCGGTTATATAGGCTTGAGAGTCTTTGAATAGGGTAGGCCAATAGAATCCAGACTGAAGAACCTTAGCAGCAGTTCGATTTGCTCCAAAATGACCGCCATATGGGGATGAATGACAATGGGAAAGGATACTGGTCATTTCTTCTTCTGGAACACATCTCCTTATGATTCTATCCGGGCAATGTTTATACACAAATGGATCTTCCCAGAAGTAATACTTCACATTGGCTAAGAATTTCTTCTTTTGTTGTCCAGAGAGCTTATATGGCATCATCCCACTTGCTAAATAATTCACAATGTCAGCATACCATGGAGTTGATAATGATCTCACATTAAACAGCTGCTCATCTGGAAAGGACTCTTGGATTGGCAATTCTGGTTCAAGTTTGGGAAGTTCAAGTCGAGAAAGGTGATCTGCAATGAGGTTCTCAGTCCCTTTCTTATCTCTGATCTCCAAATCAAATTCTTGTAACAGAAGCACCCATCTGATTAGTCTAGGCTTTGCATCCTTCTTCTCTATCAAGTATTTTATTGCTGAATGATCCGTCCAGACTATGACTTTGGAGCCAATTAAGTATGCTCTGAACTTGTCAAAGGCAAATACCACAGCAAGGAGCTCTTTTTCAGTTGTTGCATAATTTATTTGGGCTTCATTGAGTGTTCGGCTGGCATAATAGATTGCATGAAAAATCTTATTCTTTCTCTGGCCCAAGACTGCTCCAACTGCATAGTCACTTGCATCACACATTATTTCGAACGAAAAATTCCAATCTGGAGCGACAATGATTGGTGTTGAGATCAAAGCTTTCTTCAAGGTTTTGAATGCTGACATGCAATTCTCATCGAACACAAATGGAATGTCCTTCTCCAACAGTTTGCATAGTGGTTTTGTGATCTTTGAGAAATCCTTAATGAATCGCCTGTAAAAACCAGCATGGGCCAGAAAACTCCTGATGCCTTTGATTGTTGCAGGTGGAGATAATTTTTCAATAGTTTCAATTTTTGCTCGATCAACTTCAATCCCTTGAATTGAAACTTTATGTCCCAACACGATACCTTCTTTCACCATGAAGTGGCATTTTTCCCAATTCAATACAAGGTTGGTCTCCACACAGCGATGTAGCACCTTTTGCAGATTAGCTAGACAGAGATCAAAAGATTCCCCAAACACTGAGAAATCATCCATGAATACTTCAATAAAATTTTCCACCATATCTGAAAAGATTGCCATCATTGTCCGTTGGAAGGTTGCAGGAGCATTGCATAATCCAAAGGGCATTTTTCTGAAGGCGAATGTTCCATATGGGCAAGTAAAAGTTGTTTTCTCTTGATCTTCAGGAGCAATCAAAATTTGGTTGTAACCAGTGTATCCATCAAGGAAGCAGTAATAAGCTTGTCCCGCCAATTTATCTAGCATTTGATCTAGGAATGGCAAGGGGAAATGATCTTTTCTGGTAGCTTTGTTGAGCTTTCGATAGTCAATACAAACTCTCCATCCGGTCACTGTTCTCTGCGGGATCAGCTCATTATTTTCATTTGGAACAACTGTCATGCCTCCTTTTTTTGGTACAACTTGTACAGGGCTCACCCATGGACTGTCAGAAATTGGGTAGATAATGCCAGCATCTAACCATTTGAGCACTTCTTTACGAACTACCTCCTTCATATTTGGATTGAGCCTTCTTTGATGTTCCACACGGGGCTTGGCGTCTTCTTCTAGCAGTATTTTATGCATACAGATTGAAGGGCTTATTCCCTTAATATCTGCAATTGACCATCCTAGTGCGGACTTGTGCTGTCTTAACACCCTCAACAACCTTTCTTCTTCTTCAGTAGTTAAATCAGATGAGATGATAACTGGCAAAGATGAATCTTCTTCTAGAAAAGCATACTTTAAATGAGTGGGTAGTGTTTTCAGCTCTAATTTTGGTGGCTTTTCAATTGAAGGAACTGGCTTTGGTGGTTTTTCTCCCAAATCTTCGAATGGCCTTTTTATGAAAATTGGTGAATTGGCTTCGAGATAACTGACTTGTTCTAGAATTTTGGGATCAGTAGTATGAGATGTGTCCATCATGCTGACTGCTAAAGGTTGATTAGAGCAAATTTCATCTACTACTTCTCTGGTGCAGCTGCTTATTGAATCAACCTTAAAACAGGTGTCACCTTCATCAGGAAAAGATAGGGCTTTAAAAATGTTGAAGGACACTTGCTCATCTTGAATCTGCAAAGTAAGCTTTCCCTTCTGTACATCAATTAGAGCTCGTCCAGTTGCAAGAAATGGTCTCCCAAGAATGACAGGAATTTCTTGATCTTCTTCCATGTCAAGCACTATGAAATCTGCTGGGAAGATGAACTTATCAACTTTTACTAGCACATCTTCAAGGACTCCACGTGGATGCTTTATTGAACGATCTGCTAGCTGCAATAACACGGTAGTTGGTTTCACTTCTCCCAATCCCAGCTTCTTGTAAACAGATAATGGCATCAAATTCACACTTGCACCAAGGTCACATAAGGCTTTTTCAAATTCACACTCTCCAATGGTACAGGGTATGCAGAAACTCCCAGGATCTTTAAGCTTTGGCGGTAGTTTCTTTTGGAGAATTGCACTGCACTCTTCAGTTAAGGCCACTGTTTCGAAATCCTCCAGTTTGCGTTTCTTTGATAAAATCTCCTTCATAAATTTTGCATAACTGGGCATTTGGGCTAAAGCTTCAGCAAATGGGATGTTGATATGCAACTTCTTGAACACCTCTAGAAACTTGCTAAACTGTTTGTCTAGCTTAGCTTTCACCAATCTTTGGGGAAATGGAACTGGTGGAACATATGGTGGAGGATTATCTGGAAAAGTCATTCTTCCTGGAATCACCTCATCTTCTTTCTGAGCTTCTTCATTTTTCTTCCTTGATTCTGGCTCATTCAACTGCTTCCCACTTCTTAGTGAAATAGCCTTTACGTGCTCTCTGGGATTTCTCTCAGTGTCACTAGGTAAAGTGCCTAGTTGTCTGGAATTCAGCATACTTGCAATTTGGCCCATTTGCACCTCCAGATTTTTTATTGAAGTTGCTTGACTCTGCATGGTTGCTTCTTGATTCTTAAGTGCAGCTTCTGTTCTGACCATGAATTGGGAAGTATTCATGGTTAGTTGAGCCAATGCTTCTTCTAAATTCGCCTTTGGTTGTGGTGGTGATTGCTGAATTTGCTGTTGATAATTCCCTTGAGGTTTGAACATATTCTGATTACTCCTCCACCCTAGATTAGGGTGGTTTCTCCATCCTGGATTGTATGTGTTTGAGAAAGGATCATTTTGACGATTTTGATTCCCCAAATAGTTGGCTTGTTCAGGTTGAGAAGGAATGAATGGATTTCCTTCTTGGCATTGTGTGCTCATGTGAGGGCCTCCACATAAATCACAAGCATCTGCAGGAGTTCTGATTGCATTTGCTTGAGCTGTTAATGAACTCACTTGCTTAGATAAAGAGGTGACTTGAGAAGACAAAGTGGTTAGAATGTCTAGCTCATGGACTCCAAGTGCTTTCTTTGAAGTGCTGCGTTCAGAAGGCCATTGGTAAGCATTTGCCGCCATTTCTTCCAACAGCTCCATAGCAGCTTCGATGCTTTTTCCCATTAATGATCCACCAGCTGCAGCATCTACAAGTGTTCTGGTAGCATTAGACAATCCATTATAGAAAGTCTGCAACTGTAGCCAATCTGGTAGCCCATGATGAGGACATCTTCTTAGCAGCTCCTTGTATCTTTCCCATGCTTCATAAAGGCTTTCCATGTCATGTTGGGTGAATGAAGCAATTTCATTCCTCATTTTTGCAGTTTTAGCTGGAGGAAAGAATTTTGCTAGGAATTTTTGTGCCAATATGTTCCATGTAGTGATGCTCCCCACTGGTAAAGAGTGTAACCAGCTTTTAGCCTTATCCCTAAGTGAGAAAGGGAAGAGTCGCAATCTTATGGCATCATCAGAAACGCCATTATGCTTGAATGTATCACAGATTTCCAGAAAGCTGGCTATATGTGCATTTGGATCTTCTATTGGAGAACCTCCAAACTGGTTTGCTTGCATCATTTGAATTATGGCTGGCTTGATCTCAAAGTTGTTGGCTGGTACAGGTGGTCTCCTAATTCCAGAAATGGTATCCATGACTGTTGGTGTGGCATAGTCACGAAGTGCTTTGGTGTCTTGTTCTTCTCTCATATCTGCCATTGCTTCACCTTGATCTACAATTGACTGCTTCTGTATCTTTCGATTCCTTCGACAAGTTCTCTCGATCTCAAAATCAAATAGCAGTGGCTCAGCAACTTTTGATCTGGTCATACACTAGAACAAACCTGAAAAGAGAAAAGAAACACCAAAGAAAGAAGAAAATGTAAAATAAAAACCAAATTAGGATTAAGATTACTTGGTATTGATATTAATGATAACAATCCCCGGCAACGGCGCCAAAAACTTGTTACGTGTGAAATGGTTTATCAATTAGCGCAAGTGCACACTATCGTAAACAAGTAATAAAGTGATAAGTAAGTATCGTTCCCACGAAGATTGTTTCACTAAGTACCAAAATTTATAATCCTAACACTATTTGGCAAATTGTTAAGTTGGATTTGAAGCAATTAAATAAAGATGTATGCAGAAAATACTTAAAATAAATATGGATGCAATTGGAGTAAAGATGAAGATGAATAAAAGACCTAGGGATCAGACTTCACTTAATAATTTCGGATTGAATCACCTATCTACACTAATCCAATTTTAACTTCCTTAATTGATAGTCGAGTTTCCCTAAATTAATTACTAGCCTCTTCCAAGGTCAAGTAATTCTATAATTAATTGCTAATCCACTATATTCCTATGTGAATTAAAACAACTAATCATGCATTAGGATTTATGGAACTCATTAAGACTACATAAACCATATGAATATATTCCTATTTCATATGCAATTTACGGTTTTAATTATAGGTTCCATACACATGTATCTCCTTCCGGTCTCAACACACATATTGAGTTCATTCAAAAGGTGGCCAATCAATTGAAAGCATTAAGAGCAATAATTAAAACTCAATCTAGGAAGTAAAAACGAAATTAGTTTCAATAGATTAGAATTCAATCCATTATTATCAAGTTACGTCATCACCCTAGGAAGATAAAAAATTAGAACATAATGAAATTAAACACAAACATAGAATAAAAACATCATCACATTCATGAACACAAGATTATAATTACAGATGCATGAAAATATAAAAGCTATCCATCCATTAGGAGGTAGAACCGTCCATGTAGGAGGAGAACACAAAATTATAATTACAAATGCATGAAAATAAAAATATTATCCATCCATTAGGAGGTAGAACCGTCCATGTAGGAGGAGAACATAAGGATACAATTACAAATGCATAAAAATGAAAATACTATCCATCCATTAGGAGGTAGAACCATCCATATAGGAGGCATACAAGAACTTAAAATTGCATGAACTAAACTACTATCTAAGATGCATGAATGAATGATTCAATGCTTGCAATCCTGAATGCTCTCTACTTCCACCTATTTATAGGTAAATAAACCAGCTGCAAGCCATCCAATTTGACAAGTTGCTACCAATCACACGCAGCCAACATTTTTGATTTTCGCAGCACAAGTTGTTTCACTTTGTTGGCAACTTTTGACCACCGAAATGGCTGATTTACATCTTTATGTCAACATAGGAGTTGTAGGGCTGGATCTTCTATTCAATTTGCATATAAAGAACTCCTAATTTGGACATATCTAGCTTAAGTTGTGATTAGATTAGTAGCCATATGTCAGATTCCGTCAGAATCACTGTTTCATCTTCCAAGCAGAATTTGAGATCCTTAGGTCCCGAACTGGGCTTTTCTTAAAACATGAAAGTTTTAGGGCTTCTTCTTAGCTTTCCATCCATATAAAGAACAGCCCAATCGGACATCCAGAACTCCAGATATGGCCTAAAACCTGAAACAGTGTCGGATTACAGCATTATCTAAAATATTTGATTTCATTTCAAATTCAAGATCCATTCACAAAATGCAACTAAATTTATTTAATTTAACAAGATAACATCCAAAAATGCATCATACAAGGGAAAATAAATATGTAAATATTTTACGTATCATGTTCCTAAGACTGATTGTAGAAGAGTTAAGGTATCTTTAGGATAGGGGGCTTGAGACCCGAGATCCTGATACAAATATTATTTTTAACATGCAAGCTGCTTTGTTATGGATTGTAAGTGATTTTTCCGCTTGAAGTAGTCTATTTAGCTGGAGCGGACAAGGATATAAAGCATGTCCTATGTACAATGACGATACTCCATCAATTCAAGTTAGGAAAAAAATTGATTATTGTTAGTGTGTGTCCTAAAACCAATCATATAGATGGTTGAAGTTATATACAATGTATTATGTTTTATTTTAGGTAATTTAATTATTATATTTTATTTTTATAATTTTATTATTATTATGCGCAATTTATAACTTAATATAATAATTATCCTTGGAATAGCTTCGCTATTCCTAAAATACCCCTAGTTAAGTATTATTACGAAAAGGATAGTAATAATGCATCGAGACTAGCATGTATAGTGACTGATGATTACAAATCATGGATATGTGATATCAATTCAATACATAAGTATATTGCTATTGAACAATATACTGGACTGACCCATTATGAGAATATTGCATGGATAGACATGTCATAAGTTCTTCTCATATGATCACAAATACACATAAACCTTTGACCTGAAGTTACTACGGTTCCCTACATGAGGAATTACTCACTTTAATATTGTCCTATGTCACCTTTAATCAGGATGACAAGTAGGGCATTGATTGAGTGTGTCATAAATTGTGCAGAGGGAAGTAAGTGATGAAGATGGAATTTTGTTACTCTTGTATAAAAGAGAAATATCCTTGGACCCCTTGATTAAGTGAGACTTAGAAATGCATGGCCAAGCTCAATTGAATTAATATGTGATATTAATAATTTATTTTAAGTCTACTCAGTATCAATAAATATAAATTGAACATTGACGAGGATGACACATTCCATGCCTCTAGTTCAATTTGGATATTATTATAAAAGGGTTATGATGCAAAACATTGATCATGTATTAGGTGGATGTCGAATCACAGACATTCTTACTACTTAAGTGGCAGTGATGTATTGCTAGATACCACTTACTGTCTATGGCTCAATAATAAGCCATTGTCAACGTAGTAAAAACCTACAAGGTCACATAAAAGGAGTAGGAATAAGACAATAATTAATTGAACTTTAATTATATTAATATCTAATTAATTGGACTTATTTTTGTGCATATGTATATTATTAAGAATAATAAATTCATGTAATTTATATATATTATGTGATATTATTTGATATTAAAGTAATATCAAATAATTATCTTATCAGATATTAGATAAATATATTATGAGATAATATTATTTTGATATTTGATAACTATATGAAATTATCTAATATTAAGATATTTCTATTATGAGATAATATTATTATCTAATATTAGATAATTAATAGATAAGTTCTATCTTCCTCCATTATCTCTAGGATAAGGATAAGATGAGTTGTTAAGTGTGATTAGAATTTTGGAAGTATTATCCTAATTGGACTAGGATTATGGCTTGCCTATGTTCTATAAAAAGGGACTTGAGGGCAGCACTTTAACAACACGTTCAAAGCTTCCATACAAACCCTAAATTACTTAGAAAATATCCAATCCTCATTCCTAGAGAGAAAAATGCATCCTAGCAGATTCATGGAGGGTGAGAGGTCGTTGTTCACTCCGTGTGGATACCGTAGAGACGTTGTACCTTCCGGCCAGCATTTGATTCATCTGCTCTCAAGTTTTGATCAGTAGAAACACGAGTGCCTAATAGGTAAAACCTTAATCATTGATTTATGTTTTTTTTGCATGGATCTTAGGTAGAATTCAAATCAAATTTTGAATTTTCGCTGCATATGATAATCCGAATTCCTAATAGTAGTATCAGAGCTTCTTGAAATAACATAGTTCTGATTATGTGTTTTACCGTCTTTGATGAATATTTATATGATAAATACATGTCAAATCTATTTCATTTTAAATTAGAAGTTACACATTTTGATGAATGTTTATGTGATAAATTAATATCAAATTTGTTTCTATTTAAACTAGATATATATGAGATACATGCAAACTCGTGTATGGTTCTGATTTCATAAATATATATATGATACATATGAGCAGAATTTTGAATTTGATTATCAATTGATGAGATTAATTGTATGAATATGATCATGCATTTTTCTACTTCATATTCAAAACTATTTTATGCGTAATTCTGAGTTTTTCAAATGATAAACCCATGAATCTGTTCTAAATATGTGATGTTCTCTGCGTTTAATAGCATATAACCTAGTCAGCACAGAATTAATGTGACTAATTCTAAATCTGTAAAGACTTGTTTAAATTCGTTAAGTTGAATTTGGTCTATGAGGTATATGTATGCTTTAATTTAAACACGGTTGGATTTGTATTAATATGATTAAAATTATTCAAAGTGTTTGGACGTAAATCCTATTTCAAACTATGATTTGAATGTCAATCATATAGTTGAATTGTTCGACTTGGGGTGTGTCAGTTGTTGGCAAAATGAATTAAAATTTGAATGTCAGATGAATTCAATTTTTGGCCCCGGGGGCTCCACCCCCCACACCCCCCGGCAAGGGGCTCTGCCCCCTTGACCCCCGCCTGCTAACCGGCTAGCAGGACTACTGTGCTAACTCTGCGTAGTATTCAAAAATTATTTTTGTTCTTAAGGCGCTCTTTTAAAACATAATTTTTTATGATGATAATGTTATCAAATATATATGTTAATCATCCTACTTATCTTGGTTACATATATTTCTTAGCAATTATTACATATGATGCATGAATGTGTTGCATAGTATGGCCCTTGGATTTTTTAATGGATGGATTTTAAAATACGACCTGCGTGTCATGTCTTCCTCTATTTCTCTAATGTATATTCTCTTCTTATCTCAATTCCCCTCGAATGTAACTCGGGGTTTCTGTTGTAAAATTGTAATTGCAATGGAGTATTCTTGACTTGGAACAAGGAGAAGTTAAGGAGCTATGGGACAAGAAGAAGCTAAGGAGTTAGTTAGGAATGTCATTAGAAAATAAAATTTTAGGGCTATACTATGTGACATTTTGATTTCTTTATTATGTGATGATATTGAAGAGCATGCATTTATTATGTGATAGAATATGTTCTTACTATGTGATAGTTCTATTCATTGCATGATATATGATATATAGTAGTATATTTTATTCATTTACTTTATATGATATATGAGATATGCTAGATATATTGCATGAATAAATAGGCTAGTTATGGTGAGATATGATAATAATTAAGTTAAAATCCCTCATCTAAAATATTAAGTCAGTAATAATTAATGATGCCTTCTAATGTTTGGCACTCATCAAAGCCTCAATCGACATAAGGTAGGCTTACCAAAGCAAGGTATCTCGTTTATCTTAGTGAGATGTGACTGGATAATAGTGATACCCGAATGTTAAATATTGGGTCCGACTTAACTAGGATATCTTAATAGGATTCAGACCTAGAGGCATAGAGTTGGGCTTTAGTTTATAAGATAGACTAGAATAAGTGTTGTTAACCCAACTATCCAAGAGTTGTATATGATACAATTGGCAAGTGTTGCTTACCTAAATAACTAAGTTTTAAGTGATTAGCCAAAGCTAACTTAAGGCTTGGTGAAATATAGATCTTGGCCCACTAGAAAGCTTAAACAATATGACTTTCCGAATTAATAGTGAGGGCTATTAATTTGAATGAAATAGTGGGAGGTACATTTAATAAAAGACCTTATTAAATGTTTTAAATTTAATACTTACTTTGCATATTTCTATCGTAGATAACTAATGGCTAATACATCAAATAACTTATCACTGCAATTAGTCCTTAAGATGGACAAACTGAATGGAACAAATATCCTGGACTGGTACGGGAATTTAAGGATAGTCCTCAAACATGAGCGCAAAATGTATGTCCTAGAAGAACCTGTTCCTCAAGAACCTAAAGCTACTGCCCCTTAAGCTCAAAAGGATGCTTATAAGAAGCATCATGATGACACATTAGATGTTGGTTGTCTCATGTTAGCTACCATAGACTCTGAGCTTCAGAAGCAACATGATAACATGGAAGCTTATAACTTGCTTGAGCATCTTAAGAAGCTTTAGCTCGACATGAGAGGTTTGACGTGATAAAAGCCTTGTTTCAGTGCAAACTGGCAGAAGGAAACCCTGTTAGGCCTCATGTACTTAAAATGAATGGGTATGTTGAGAACCTTGAGAGATTGGCTACTCCACTAGGTCAAGAGTTGGCCACTGACTTAATTTTGTAATCATTGCCACAGAGTTATGGTCAATTTATCATGAATGAAATTGACAAACCACTACCGGAATTGTTAAGCATGTTAAGAACTACTAAATAAAATTTGCAAATGACTAAGCCTAATACCATAATGATGGTTCAAAAGGGTAAGGGCAAAGGAAAAGGCAAGGGTAAAAACAAGAAGGATTCCAAATCCAAAGGCAAGCCCAAGTCTAAATCCTTTGCACTGAAACCAAAAAGGGGTGTGGCTAAGGAAGGGACATGCTTCCATTGCGGTCAAACCAGACATTGGAAAAGAAACTGCAAGGTCTATATGGAATATTTGAAAAAGAAGAAGGGAAGTGAGACTTCCGCTTCAAGTATCTATGTTATAGAAATTAATGTTTCAACTTCTACATCTTGGGTATTAGATACCGGATGCGGTTCTCACATTTGTACAAATGAGCAGGAACTACAAAGGAGTAGGACTCTAGCTAAAAGTGAAGTGGACCTACGAGTTGGCAATGGAGCAAGAGTTGTTGCGCTAGCTATAGGGACATATTATCTATCTTTACCTTCTGGTTTAGTAATAGAATTAGAGGATTGTTATTTTGTGCTTGCTATCAGTAAGAATATCATTTTTATTTCTTGCTTGGACAAGAAAGGTTTTTCATTTATAATAAAGGAAAAAAGTTGTTTAGTTTATTTAAACAAAAAGTTTTACTGTAGTGCACAAATGTTCAATGGGCTCTATATTCTTGATCTTGAAATACCTATCTATAACATAAACACTAAGCAATTTAAATTAAATGATTTAAATCCAACCTATCTCTGGCATTGTCGTTTGGGCCATGTAAATGAGAAGTGCATATCCAAGCTTCATAAGGATGGATTCTTGGATTCATTTGATTTTGAATCATATGAAATATACAAATCTTGTTTGCTAGGAAAAATGACTAAAATACTATTCACTGGACACAGTGAAAGGGCTAATGATCTATTAAGTCTCATACATACTGATGTATGTAGGCCTATTAGTTCACCTGTTAAAGGAGGTTTCCAATACTTCATTATATTTACTGATGATTTCAGTAGATATGGATATGTGTATTTTATGAAACATAAATCAGAATCCTTTGAAAAGTTCAAGGAATTCAAGAATGAAGTACAAAACCAACTTGGTAAAAGTATTAAAACACTTCGATCAGATCGAGGTGGAGAATACTTAAGCCAAGAATTTGATGACTATCTAAAGGAGTGTGGCATAGTATCATAGCTCACTCCACCTAGAACGCCACAATGGAATGGTGTTTCAGAAAGGAGGAATCGTACCTTGTTAGACATGGTACGATCTATGATGAGTCATATAGATCTTCCAATTTCCTTTTGGGGGCATTCTCTAGAGACAGCTGCTTTTACGCTCAACCATGTTCCCTCTAAAATGGTTCAAAAGACTTCATATGAGATATGGACTGGGAAACATCCCAGCTTGTCTTTTATGAAGATTTAGGGTTGCGAGGCCTATGTAAAACATCAAGTTTCTAATAAGTTTGGACCCAAATCAGACAAGTGTTACTTTGTAGGATATCCTAAGAACTAAGGGATACTATTTCTATAATCCTAGTGAAGGCAAAGTGTTTGTTGCACAAATTAGTATTTTTCTGGAAAGAGAATTTATCTCTAAGAAAAACTATGGGAGAAAAGTAGAAATTGAAGAAGTGCGAGACTCACAAAGTAACACTAAACCTATAATAGAGCCTGAAAAAAGACCACAAGATGTTGTGGGTCAGGAACTAGCTCAAGTAACACAAGGCCTACGTAAGTCTGGTAGGATACGCCATGAGCTCGAGAGATATGGATTTCTTGTAACTCAAAATGGCGATGTTTTGCTCATGGATCAAGATGAGCCTACAACTTACCAAGAAGCTATAAAAGGGCCAAACTCTGAGAAGTGGCTTGAGGCCATGGAAATCTAAGATGGATTCCATGTATACTAACCAAGTATGGACTTTGGTTGATCCACCTGAAAGGGCAAAACCCATTAGGTGCAAATGGGTTTTCAAGATGAAAACCAACATGGATGGTAACATGCAAACCTTTAAGGGATGATTAATCGCACAAGGTTATAGGCAAGTTCATGGTATAGATTATGATGAGACCTATTCCCCAATTGCCATGCTTAAATCCATCCGAATTTTGCTTGCTATTGCAGCTTTTTATGATTACAAAATTTGGCAGATGGATGTCAAAATTGCTTTTCTTAATGGAAAGCTCCTCGAGGATGTGTACATGACATAGCCCGAGGGTTTTGTCATTCCTGAAACTGCTGGAAAGGTATGTAAGCTATAACAATCCATTTATGGATTAAAACAACTTTCACAGAGTTGGAATCTTTGTTTTGATGAGGCAATAAAAGAATTTGGTTTCATAAAAAATGAAGATGAATCTTGTGTTTACAAAAGGATTAGTGGGAGCATAATTATTTTTTTATATTGTATGTGGATGACATACTACTCATCAGAAATGAAATCCTTCCACTACAAATAGTAAAGACTTGGTTAGGGAATTGTTTCTCGATGAAAGACTTAGGTGAAGCTGCCTATATACTAGGTATTAAGATCTATAGAGATAGATCAAGAAAATTGCTTATTCTAAGTCAGAGTACATACGTAGATAAAGTGTTAAAATAGTTTAACATGCAAGAATCTAAAAGAGGATTTTTGCCTATGTTGCATGGCATAAATTTGTCCAAAGCTCAGTGTCCTTCGACACAAGATGAGAAGGACCGCATGAATAAGATACCATATGCATCAGCAATTGGATCTATCATGTATGCCATGATATGTGCTCGTCTTGATGTCTCGTATGCTTTAAGCATGACGAGCAGGTACCAGTCAAATCCAAGTGAACCTCATTGGACTACCATTAAGAATATCCTTAAGTACTTAAAAAGGACTAATGATTCATTCTTAATATATGGAGGAGAGGAAGAACTTGTTGTAAAAGGTTGCACTGATGCCAGTTTCCAATCTGACAAGGATGACTTTAGATTGCAGTCAAGTTATGTATTTAGCCTAAATGGTGGTGTTGTGTGCTGGAAGAGTTCAAAGTAGGAAACAATGGCCGACTCTACTATAGAGGCTGAATATATTGCTGCATCTGATGCGTCAAAAGAGGCTGTTTGGATCAAAAAGTTAATTACTGAACTTGGCATTGTTCCTAGCATTGCAAACCTAGTGGATCTCTATTATGACAATAATGGAGCCATTGCACAAGCCAAGGAACCCAGATCTCACCAGCGATCCTAACATATACTTAGGCGCTTCCATCTCATTCGAGAAATCATCGATAAAGGAGATGTGAAAATATGCAAAGTACCAATTGATGATAATATCGTCGACCCACTGACAAAGCCTTTAGCGTAGAAAAAGCATGATGGTCATATTATGTCACTTGGTATTAGATACATAAGTGATTGGCTCTAGTCTAAGTGGGAGATTGTTGGTGTGTGTCCTAGAACCAATCATATAGATGGTTGAAGTTATACACAATATATTATGTTTTATTTTAGGCAATTTAATTATTATATTTTATTTTTATAATTTTATTATTATTATGCGCAATTTATAACTTAATATGATAATTATCCTTGGAATAGCTTCGTTATTTCTAAAATGCCCCTAGTCAAGTATTATTACGAAAAGGATAGTAATAATACATCGAGACTAGCATGTATAGTAACTGATGATTATGAATCATGGATATGTGATATCAAGTCAATACATGAGTATATTGCTAGTGAATAGTGTACTGGACTGACCCATTATGAGAATATTGCATGGATAGAAGTGTCATAAGTTATTCTTATATGATCACAAATACACATAAACTTTTGACTTGAAATCACTACGGTTCCCTACATGAGGAATTACTCACTTTAATATTGTCCTATGTCACCTTTAATCAGGATGACAAGTAGGGCATTGATTGGGTGTGTCATAAATCGTGCAGAGGGAAGTGAGTGATGTAGAAGGAATTTTGTTACTCTTGTATAAAAGAGAAATATCCTTGGGCCCCTTGATTGAGTGAGACTTAGAAATGTATGGCCATGCTCAGTTGAATTAATATGTGATATTAATCATTTATTTTAAGTCTACTTAGTATTAAGAAATATAAATTGAACATTGACGAGGATGACACATTCCATGCCTCTAGTTCAATTTGGATATTATTACAAAAGGGTTATGATGCAAAATGTTGATCATGTATTAGGTGGATGTCGAATCATAGATATTCTTACTACTTAAGTGGCAGTGATGTATTACTAGATATTGCCTACTGTCTATAACTTAATAATAAGTCATTGTCAACATAGTAAGAACCTACAGGGTCACACAAAAGGAGTAGGTATAAGACAATAATTAATTAGACTTTAATTATATTAATATCCAATTAATTGGACTTATTTTCGTGCATATATATATTATTAAGAATAATATTAATATCCAATTAATATATATATTATGTGATATTATTTGATATTAAAGTAATATCAAATAATTATCTTATCAGATATTAGATAAATATATTATGAGATAATATTATTTTGATATTTGATTACTATATGCAATTATCTAATATTAAGATATTTGTATTATGAGATAATATTATTATCTAATATTAGATAATTAATAGATAAGTCCTATCTTTCCCCATTATCTCTAGGATAAGGATAAGATGAGTTGTTAAGTGTGATTAGGATTTTGGAAGCATTATCCTAGTTGGACTAGGATTATGGCTTGCCTAAGTTCTTTAAAAGGGGACTTGAGGGCAACACTTTAACAACACGTTCAAAGCTTCCATACAAATCCTAAATCACTTAGAAAACATCCAATCCTAATTCCTAGAGAGAAAAAAACACATCCTAGCAGATTCGTGGAGGGTGAGAGGTCGTTGTTCACTCCGTGTGGATACCGTAGAGACACTGTACCTTCCGACCAATGTTTGATTCATCCATTCTCAAGTTTTGATCAATAGAAACATGAGTGCCCAATAGGTAAAACCGTAATCATTGATTTATATTTTTTTTGCATGGATCTTAGGTAGAATTCGAATCAAATTTTAAATTTTCGCTGCATATGATAATCCAAATTCCTAACACTTATGTTGGTCATCGTCGTTGGTTGCCAAAGAGTTATACATGGAGCAATCAAAAGAAATTCAATGGGAGGTGTAATGCCCCTAATTGGTAAATGGTAAATTAAGTCTAAGAATAAAAGCCCCTAATGGGTCACAAAAGTGATACAAATTTCCTAAAAATAAATTTAGATTAAAAAAATAAATGACCTAAATACATTTATTAAGGCCCAAATATATTAAAAATAAACTTAAATTAATGCCAAGGACTAAATTGAAAATTTTGTTAGAAAAGGTGGGGCAAAAGTTAAATTTTTAAAAGTTTTAGGGGTAAAATTCTAATTTCTTAAAATTATTGTTTCAGCCCAATATTTTTCTGATAAAATTGGACCAAAAATTGGACTGAATTATGCCTATATTTGCATGCCTATATGCTAAAATCTCTAGAGAAATTCTTGCAAATAAAGGTCTAGATATTTTGTAAATTTCAAAAAGAGCTCATTTGTATATATTTGCTATTTAGTCCTAGAAATTTCAAGGGAATCCAGAAGCTTCCTTCTTCTTCTCTGCATTTTGAAATTTTCAGCCACCATTAAAGCAACCTTTCAAGCTTCTAAGCCAAAAACACACATAAAATCCAACAAGCCAAGCCAAGCTTTCAAGTTTCTACTAGCTTTCTTAAGTTTTTCCAAGAGAAATCCACCAAAGCTTGAAGGTATTTCTTCCTTTTCCTCAAGTTTGAAACACATCTTTGTGGGAGTGGTTTTGAAGCTTTGAAATAACCCAGTTTATAGGTGAGTGACAATTCCTTACCATTTTCGTAGAATTTTGTTTCAAGAATTGTAAGATTTTGAACATTTGATTGGTTAATTTGTTAGTTTGATGTGAGACCATGCAATTAGAGGCATAATGCTATTCTAAACCTTTGGACATGTATTTTGAATGTTATTAGCATGATATTAGCTTGAGGAATGCATGAGAATACAAATTTTGATGTTGGGAATGAGTGGTGAACCCAAATCATGAACAACAATGCTTGCTGGGAAATTTCTGGAAAACCTAGAACAATGACTTTGAGTGCACGAATTTTCTGGGCTTCATAGGTTTTCTTAAAAATTAAAAAAAAATATTATATGGTCTCTTATGGTGTTAGGATAAACATATAATTTATTGAGAATTTTTAAAACAAGTTAAAATTTTGGAATGGGGTCCTTGTTGGGAAGTAGTCTAGATTTCCTAAAATAGAACGCCTGGGCCTTTGGTCTCATGTTTTTTTTTTTTGAGGCACTATATGGATTCTAATCCCAAATTGAATGGTAGTTAATTGAAATTGCACCATGAGGGATTTAGTTAAGTATAGTAAACTCTGACAATTCAATTAGAATTCATTAAACATAAGTTGAGGGCTTAGTGCATAAAAAAAAGATATAGTATAGGATTAATAAACTCTAATTGAAACATAAGCTAAGCTATTCTTTCCAAATTCTTGGTATGTAGATGCATTATTAGAATGTATGTTGTTCATGTATAAACTTAAAATGATTGTTTTGCATGTGTATGTGTTGTTGTTTGGCATGATTAGGATGGATATTACCTAAATAGCTAATGGGTACATTTGACCTTACCATTGATTATTGGATTATGAATATGCTTATAATAGCTATTGGATTCTGAAATACTATGATGTTTATGAACTCCTCTCAAATATGATATGTGGGGGAGTATTACATCCTTCTAAAATAAGGAGAGGCGTGGTAAAGGCTGGAGGGATAAGGATGGTGCCTTCGGCCTAGGGTGGTGGGGAATAAGGTTGAATTGATTATATAAGGGGAAACCCCTACCTTATTAGCTATTTGTTAATATCCAGACTAATTATTTCTTGACTATGTAATTAAATTTCATTATAATTAGATGCTTAAAAATAATGACACATCTAATAACTAATTTAAATCTAAGAAATTCATAATATATTAGAATTATGGTAAAAGTGAATTGTCATTCACTGAGTATTATAAATACTCATTCTTATTTGTATTATTTTTTTATTTTTATAGATAAATAACCTGGGTCGGCGCCAATAGTCTGACACTTGCATAAAGACCTATCTATCACCATATACACTATTTACTTCCAGATAGTATGTTATATATCAGTATAAGTATTTAGTTAATTAGTATACTAATCTATATAATATTTTAGTTCATGCTTGTTTTAATATCTATCTATGTATATAGTTTTGCGTATACTTTAAAAATGTATATAAGATGTAGTATTATCTCTTTTGTGTTTAATAAAAGTATTAGTTGTATATGTATTTTTATGTACATATAAGTTAAATGTAATGGTAAAGGCTTGTAAAGGTGTTTAACTAATACATCACTATCAGTTAGATATCTTTACTCCAGTTATGACAGCTGTAGGAATAGGTTGTGATAGATTTTGTATCAGAGCAGGGTTCCTGATGGGAACCAATAGCCTGTCATTAGATGGGTCTAATAGGTTGAAAGGTGACAGATAAAGGAAGATGCAAGCGTTAGATGGCGTGGCCTATGGAAAATAATCAGGTATAATTACAATTTATTAATAAAATTGTTACTTATTAGTTGGATTTGTCTTTGTAAATGGGTAATAATGGTAAAAAGAAAGAAAAATCTAGAAAAAGTTTTGGCTCAAACACAACCAGCCCTGACACCAGCACCAGTAGTAGCGCTTGCTCCTACACTAGAGCTTGAAACTAGATAGACAATTCAGCTATTACCTCCTAATGAATGATTGCAATTGGTGCATGAGTTCTAGAAATTAAATCCTCCAAAGTATGATGGAATGGATCTAGAAGTAAACTTGTTTCAATTTCTAGACCAAGTAGAATGAACCTACTGACTATTGCGATGCAGTGAAAATATGATGGTGGAGCTGGTAAGTTATCAGTTGGAGGATGTGGCTCACTTCTAATACACTCACAACATAGAACCCATCATCATAGCAAATGAACTAATAACTTGGAAACAATTCCAAGCAAAAATAAAAGATAGGCTCTTGCCACCTAGCATTAGAAAAGCAAAGGTAAGAGAGTTTGAAAAACTAGAGCAAGACAATATGACAGTGGCCCAATATGATACCCAGTTTACTTGCCTATCCTGATATGCAAAACATCTGGCACCCATAGAACAAGCTCGAGTTGAAAGATTTGTATATAGTTTAAGAGACTATTTTTATGATTGGGTCGGTGCATCAGAAAGGCCTACCTACAAGCTGGCATTGAATCAAGCCCTTAAAGCAAAGTTACGTCTCAAGGAGCACCAAAGTCAGGGATTTAGTTCAGGAAAAAGAAAAGCTAAATTCCAAGGGGAGACTACAGAAATCTAAGAAGAAAAGTGGCTGCAAATAATCTACCTCCAAGAAACGAACTTACCAGTGGGAATCGAACACAGGAACGAACTAGCATATGGAGAATGACTCCCAGGATTAGAATGGAAATCAGTATGAGAAGTTCAATGTAGAATCCTCCTACTCCTCGCTTGTTTAGCAAACTTCCCCTTGTAGCATATGTCACTTAAGACATATTAGGCCTTATGGGTCTTACTTTAGATGTGGCCATATGGAGCACAGAGCTAATACTGCTCAACTGCTCAGCCTCAAGGGGATGTTACAGCACTTAATGGACACCCACTTCTAATGCAACATCAACTAAAACCCTAGCAGCATCAGGTAGATGAAATACAAGCAAGGAACTTGCTGAAGGTCAAGCCAGGGTGTATGCAATGACCTAAAGCACAGGGTTCCAATACTGTGGTGATAGGTACGATTTCTATTGATGACCTTAAATTTAAAGTATTGTTTGATCTTGGTGCTACCCATTCATTTATCTTTAAGAATTTAGTAACAAAATTATCAAAACTAGTAGAAAATCTGGAAAATACTTTAATAGTTAATACACTAGTGGGGGAGATTATGATAGTTACATAAGGAATTAACAATTGTCTTATTAGAATAGACAAAAACATAACTATGGGAGATTTAATCTTGCTAGAAATGATAGATTATGATTTCATCCTAGGTATGGGTTGTTTATCTAAGTACCATGCCTGTGTTGATTGCTATAATAAAATAATCACCTATTATCCAAAAGCTGGAAAATCCAAGTTTACTATAGGGAGAAAAAAGCAAGAATGCCTACTCTTATATCATGCACAAAAGCAAGAAAACTTTTAGAAAATGGATGTGCTACCTAGTTAGCTTCCGTTAAAGAAGTAGAGAAAGAAGAAAAGAAACTAGAAACAACACCAGTAGTAAGTGAATTTTCATATGTGTTCCTAGAAGAATTACCTAAACTTTCACCTGATCGAGAACTTGAGTTTGTAATTGAAACAATACCAGGGATTGACCCGATATCTATAGCCCCATATCACATGGCCCCTACAAAATTGAAAGAATTAAAAGAGCAGCTACAAGACCTTCTACATAAAGGATTCAGTCAACCAAGTGTGTCCTTGTAGGGGACACCAGTATTGTTCGTTAAGAAGAAGGATGGGTTGTTATGGTTATGTATAGATTACCGAAAATTAAATAAAATCACAATTAAAAACAAATACCCCTTGCCTTGAATTGAAGATTTGTTTAACTAGCTACAAGGCTCCCGATATTTCTCAAAAATTGACTTACGATCGGGGTATCACCAGTTAAAGATAAAAAAAGATGTTCCCAAGATGGCATTTCGGATGCAGTATGGACATTATGAATTCCTAGTTATGCTATTTGGGCTCACCAATGCCTTTGCGGCATTCATGGATCTAATGAATAGAATTTTCAAGCTACTCTTGGATCGGTTTATCGTGGTGTTCATTGATGATATCTTAGGGTATTTGAAAATAAAAAATGAACATGTAGAACATTTGAGAATCACATTACAAACATTATGAGAGCACAATTATATGCATAATTTTTTAAATGTGAATTTTGGATAACAAAGATGCATTTCTTGGGGTATGTAATATCGAAAGCAGGCATCTAGTTAGATCCTCAAAAGGTGGATGCTGTATTAAAGTGGCCTCAACCATCATCGGTGACTAAGACATGTAGTTTTCTTAGGCTACAGGATATTATAGAAGATTCGTGAAGGGTTTCTTAAAGATAGTTGCTCTCTTAACTAGATTAACCCATAAAGGAATTAAATTCATATGGAATGAAAAATATGAGAGAAGCTTCTAGAAGTTAAAGGAATGTTTGACTACAGCCCCAGTACTAGCTTTGCTTAATAGTGTTGAGGGATACACAGTGTATTGCGATGCATCTAGGGCGGGACTTGGATGTGTATTGATGCAATAAGGACAAGTAATAGCTTATGCATCCCAATAGCTATAAAAACACAAAGTTAACTACCTCACTCATGATTTAGAAATGGCAGTAGTGGTATTTGTATTGAAAATATGGAGGCACTATTTATACGGTGCAATTTGTGAAATATATACAGATCATAAAAACCTTAAGTATATCTTTGAGCAGAAAGAACTTAACATGAGACAAAGAAAATGGATGGAATTGATGAAAGATTTTGACTATTCCATCCACTATCATCTAGGAAAGGCAAATGTAGTAGTTGATACATTTAGTTGAAAGACACCAAGAAAAAAAAAAGCAAGTAATTGCCCGTAGGAAGTACTTTTAAATTAGCCTGCATAAGGATTCAATCTATAATAGTGGAGCAAATTAAAGCAGCATAAAAGAAGGATCCTAGGTATAAGTGTTAGGAATTCGGATTATCACATGCAGCGGAATTTTAAAATTTTGATCCGAATTCTACCTAGGATCCATGCAAAAGCATAAGTCAATGATTAGGGTTTTACCTATTGGGCACTCGTGTTTCTACTGATCAAAACTTGAGAGCGGATGAATCAAACGCCGGTCGGAAGGTACAGCGTCTCTACGGTATCCACACGGAGTGAATAACGACCTCTCACCCTCCACACATCTGCTAGGATGCGTTTTTCTCTCTAAGAATTAGGATTGGATGTTTTCTGAGTGATTTAGGGTTTATATGGAAGCTTAAAACGTGATTATTAAGTGCTGCCCTCAAGTCCCCTTTTATAGAACTTAGGCAAGCCATAATCCTAGTCCTACTAGGATAATGCTTCCAAAATCCTAATCACACTTAACCACTCATCTTATCCTTATCCTAGAGATAATGGGAAGAGATAAGACTTATCTATTAATTATCTAATATTAGATAATGATATTATCTCATAATATAAATATCTTAATATTAGATAATTGCATATAGTTATCAAATATCAAAATAATATTATCTCATAATATATTTATCTAATATCTGATAAGATAATTACTTGATATTACTTTAATATCAAATAATATCACATAATATATATATACATATAAAACGTGAATTTATTATTCTTAATAATATATATGCACGAAAATAAGTTCAATTAATTGGATATTAATATAATTAAAGCCCAATTAATTATCGTCTTATTCCTACTCCTTTTGTGTGACCCTGTAGGTTCTTACTACGTTGACAATGACTTATTATTGAGCCATAGACAGCGAGCGGTATCTAGCAATACATCACTGCCACTCAAGTAGTAAGAATGTCTGTGATTCGACATCCACCTAATACATGATCAACGTTTTACATCATAACCCTTTTGTAATAATATCCAAATTGAACTGGAGGCATGGAATGTGTCATCCTCGTTAATGTTCAATTTATATTTCTTGATACTGAGTAGACTTAAAATAAATAATTAATATCACATATTAATTCAACTGAGCATGGCCATGCATTTCTAAGTCTCACTCAATCAAGGGGCCCAAGGATATTTCTCTTTTATACAAGAGTAACAAAATCCTATTTACATCACTCACTTCCCTCTGCATGATTTATGACACACCCAATCAATGCCCTACTTGTCATCCTGATTAAAGGTGACATAGGACAATATTAAAGTGAGTAATTCCTCATGTAGGGAACCGTAGTGACTTCAGGTCAAAGGTTTATGCATAGTTGTGATCATATGAGAATAACTTATGACACGTCTGTCCATGCAATATTCTCATAGTCGGTCAGTCCAGTACATTGTTCACTAGCAATGTACTCATGTATTGACTTGATATCACATATCCATGATTCGTAATCATCAGTCACTATACATGCTAGTCTCGATGTATTATTACTATCCCTTTCGTAATAATACTTGACTAGGGGTATTTTAGGAATAGCAAAGCTATTCCAAGGATAATTATTATATTAAGTTATAAATTGCGCATAATAATAATAAAAACAAAATATAATAATTAAATTGCTTAAAACATAATACATTGTATATAACTTCAATCATCTATATGATTGGTTCTAGGACATACACCAACAATCTCCCACTTGGACTAGAGCCAATCACTCATGTATCTAATACCAAGTGACAAAGTATGACCATCATGCTTTTTCTGCGCTAAAGGCTTTGTCAGTGGGTCGGCGATATTATCATCAGTTGGTACTTTGCATATCTTCACATCTCCTCTATCGATAATTTCTCGAATGAGATGGAAGCGCCTAAGTATATGTTTGGATCGCTGGTGAGATCTAGGTTCCTTGGCTTGTGCAATGGCTCCATTGTTGTCACAATAGAGATCCATTGGGTTTGTAATGCTAGGAACAACACCAAGTTTAGTAATGAACTTTTTGATCCAAACGGCTTCTTTTGACGCATCAGATGCAGCAATATACTCAGCCTCTGTAGTAGAGTCGGCCACTGTTTCCTGCTTTGAACTCTTCCAGCATACAGCACCACCATTCAGGCTAAATACATAACCTGACTGCGATCTAAAGTCATCCTTGTCAGATTGGAAACTAGCATCAGTGTAACCTTTTACAACAAGTTCTTCCTCTCCTCCATAAATTAAGAATGAATCGTTAGTCCTTCTTAAGTACTTAAGGATATTCTTAACGGTAGTCCAGTGAGGTTCACCTGGATTTGACTGGTACCTGCTCGTCATGCTTAAAGCATACGAGACATCAGGACGAGTACATATCATGGCATACATGATAGATCCAATTGCTGATGCATATGGTATCTTATTCATGCGGTCCTTCTCATCTTGTGTCGAAGGACACTGAGTTTTGGACAAATTTATGTTATGTGACATAGGCAAAAATCCTCTTTTAGATTCTTGCATGTTAAACCGTTTTAACACTTTATCTATGTATGTACTCTAACTTAGGCCAAGCAATTTTCTTGATCTATCTCTATAGATCTTAATACCTAATATGTAGGCAGCTTCGCCTAAGTCTCTCATCGAGAAACAATTCCCTAATCAAGTCTTTACTATTTGCAGTGTAGGGATATCATTTTCGATGAGTAGTATGTCATCCACATACAATACAAGGAAAATAATTGTGCTCCCACTAACCCTTTTGTAAACACAAGATTCATCTTCATTTTTTATGAAACCAAATTCTTTGATTGCCTTATCAAAACAAAGATTCCAACTCCGTGAAGCTTGCTTTAATCCATAAATGGATCGTTGTAGCTTACATACCTTTCCAGCAGTTTCAGGAATGACAAAACCCTTGGGCTGTGTCATGTACACATCCTCGAGGAGCTTTCCATTAAGAAAAGCAGTTTTGACATCCATCTGCCAGATTTCGTAATCATAAAAAGCTGCAATAGCAAGCAAAATCCGGATGGATTTAAGCATGGCAACTGGGGAATAGGTCTCATCATAGTCTATACCATGAACTTGCCTATAACCTTTTGCGACTAATCGTCCCTTAAAGGTTTGCACGTTACCATCCATGTCGATTTTCTTCTTGAAAACCCATTTGCACCCAATGGGTTTTACCCCTTTAGGTGGATCAACCAAAGTCCACACTTGGTTAGTATACATGGAATCCATCTCAGATTTCATGGACTCAAGCCACTTCTCAGAGTCTGGCCCTTTTATAGCTTCTTGGTAAGTTGTAGGCTCATCTTGATCCATGAGCAAAACATCGCCATTTTGAGTTACAAGAAATCCATATCTCTCGGGCTCATGGCGTATCCTACCAGACTTACGTGGGCCTTGTGTTACTTGAGCTAGTTCCTGACCCACAACATCTTGTGGTCCTTTTCCAGGCTCTATTATAGGTTCAGTGTTACTTTGTGGGTCTCGTACTTCTTCGATTTCTACTTTTCTCCCACAGTTTTTCTTAGAGATAAATTCTCTTTCCAGAAAAACACCAGTTCGTGCGACAAACACTTTGCCTTCAGTAGGATTATAGAAATAGTATCCCTTAGTTTCCTTAGGATACCCCACAAAGTAGCACTTGTCCGATTTGGGTCCAAGCTTATCAGAAACTTGATGTTTTACATAGGCCTCATAACCCCAAATCTTCATAAAAGACAAGCTAGGACGTTTCCCATTCCATATCTCATATGGAGTCTTTTGAACCGTTTTAGAGGGAACACGGTTGAGCATAAAAGCAGCTGTCTCTAGAGAATGCCCCCAAAAGGAGATTGGAAGATTTATATGACTCATCATAGATCGTACCATGTCTAACAAGGTACGATTCCTCCTTTCTGAAACACCATTCCATTGTGGCGTTCCAGGTGGAGTGAGTTGTGATACTATACCACACTCCTTTAGATAGTCATCAAATTCTTGGCTTAAGTATTCTCCACTTCGATCTAATCGAAGTGTTTTAATACTTTTACTAAGTTGGTTTTGCACTTCATTCTTGAATTCCTTGAACTTTTCAAAGGATTTTGATTTGTGTTTCATAAGATACATATATCCATATCTACTGAAATCATCAGTAAATGTAATGAAGTATTGAAAACCTCCTCTAGCAGGTGAACTAATAGGCCCACATACATCAGTATGTATGAGACCCAATAGATCATTAGCCCTTTCACTGTGTCCAGTGAATGGTGTTTTAGTCATTTTTCCTAGCAAACAAGATTCGCATATTTCATATGATTCAAAATCAAATGAATCCAAGAATCCATCCTTATGAAGCTTGGATATGCGTTTCTCATTTATATGGCCCAAACGACAATGCCAGAGATAGGTTGGATTTAAATCATTTGATTTAAATCGCTTAGTGTTTATGTTATAGACAGGCATTTCAAGATCAAGAATATAGAGCCCATTGAACATTTGTGCACTACAGTAAAACATTTCATTTAAATAAACTGAACAACTTTTGTCCTTTATTATAAATGAAAAACCTTTCTTGTCCAAACAAGAAACAGAAATAATATTCCTGCTGATAGCAGGCACAAAATAACAATCCTCTAATTCTATTACTAAACCAGAAGGTAAAGATAGATAATATGTCCCTACAGCTAGCGCAGCAACTCTTGCTCCATTGCCAACTCGTAGGTCCACTTCGCCTTTAGCTAGAGTCCTACTCTTTTGTAGTTCCTGCACATTTGTACAAATGTGAGAACCGCATCCGGTATCTAATACCCAAGATGTAGAAGTTGAAACATTAATTTCTATAACATAGATACCTGAAGCGGAAGTCTCACTTCCCTTCTTCTTTTTCAGATCTTCCAGATAGACCTTGCAGTTTCTTTTCCAATGTTCGGTTTGACCGCAATGGAAGCATGTCCCTTCCTTAGCCACACCCCCTTTTGGTTTCAGTGCAGAGGATTTAGACTTGGGCTTGCCTTTGGATTTGGAATCCTTCTTGTTTTTGCCCTTGCCTTTTCCTTTTCCTTTGCCCTTTTGAACCATCATTATGGTATTAGGCTTAGTCTTTTGCAAATTTTGTTCAGCAGTTCTTAACATGCTTAATAATTCTGGCAGTGGTTTGTCAATTTCATTCATGTTGTAATTCATGATAAATTGACCATAACTCTGTGGCAACGATTGCAGAATTAAGTCAGTGGCCAACTCTTGACCTAGCGGTGCACCCAATCTTTCAAGGTTCTCAACATACCCAATCATTTTGAGTACATGAGGCCCAACAGGGTTTCCTTCTGCCAGTTTGCACTAAAACAAGGCTTTTGTCACCTCAAACCTCTCATGCCGAGCTTGGCCTTCATAAAACTTCTTAAGATGCTCAAGCATGTCATAAGCTTCCATGTTCTCATGTTGCTTCTGAAGCTCAGAGTCCATGGTAGCCAACATGAGACAACCGACATCTAATGCGTCATCATGATGCTTCTTATAAGCATCCTTTTGAGCTCGAGGGGCAGTAGCTTCAGGTTCTTCAGGAACAAGTCCTTCTAGGACATACATTTTGCGCTCATGTTTGAGGACTATCCTCAAATTCCTGTACCAGTCTAGGAAGTTTGTTCCATTCAGTTTGTCCTTCTCAAGGACCGATCGCAATGATAAGTTATTTGATGTATTAGCCATTGGTTATCTACCACAGAAATATGCAAAGTAAGTATTAAATTTAAAACATTTAATAAGGTCTTTTATTAAATGTACCTCCCACTATTTCATTCAAATTAATAGCCCTCACTATTAATTCGGAAAGTCATATTATTTAAGCTTTCTAGTGGGCCAAGATCCATATTTCACCAAGTCTTAAGTTAGCTTTGGCTAATCACTTAAAACTTAGTTATTTAGGTAAGCAACACTTGCCAATTATATCTTATACAACTCTTAGATAGTTAGGTGAACAACATTTGTCCTAGTCCATTTTATGAACTAAAGCCCAACTCTATGCCTCTAGGTCTCAATCCTATTAAGATATCCTAGTTAAGTCGGACCCAATATTTGACATTCGGATATCACTATTATCCAGTTGCATCTCACCAAGATAAACGAGGTACCTTGCTTTGGCAAACCTACCTTATGTCGATCGAGGCCTTGATGAGTGCCAAATATTGGAAGGCATCATTAATTATTACTGACTTAATATTTTGGATAAGGGATTTCAACTTAATTATTATCAGATCTCACCATAACTAGCCTATTTATTCATGCAATATATCTAGCATATCTCATATATCATATAAAGTAAATGAATAAAATAGACTACCATATACCATATATCATATATCATGCAATGAATAGAACTATCACATAGTAGGAACACATTCTATCACATAATAAAGGCATGCTCATCAATATCATCACATAATAAAGAAATCAAAATGTCGCATAGTATGGCCCAAAATTCTATTTTCTAATGACATTCCTAACTAACTCATTAGCTTCTTCTTGTCTCATAGCTCCTTAGCTTCTCCTTGTTCCAAGCAAAGAATACTCCATTGCAATTACAAATTTACAACAGAAACCCCGAGTTACATTCGGGGGGAATTGAGATGAGAAGAGAATATACATTAGAGAAATAGAGGAAGACACGACACGCAAGTCGTATTTTAAAATCCATCCATTAAAAACTCCAAGGGTCATACTATGCAACACATTCATGGATCATATGTAATAATTGCTAAGAAATATATGTAACCAAGATAAGGAGGATGATTGGCATATATATTTCATAACATATTCATCATAAAATCATGTTCTAAAACGGCGCCTTAAGAACAAAAACAATTTTTGAATGCTACGCAGAGTTAGCACGGCGGTCCCGCTAGCCGGTTAGCAGGCGGGGGTCAAAGGGGCAGCGCCCCCTTGCCGGGGAGTGTGGGGGGCGGAGCCCCCCGAGCTAAAAATTGAATACATGTGACATTCAAATTTTGATTCATTTTGCCAACAATTGACACACCCCAAGTCGAACAATTCGACTATATGATTGACATTCAAATCATAGTTTAAAATAGGATTTACGTCCAAACACTTTGAATAATTTTAATCATATCATAACAGATCCAGCCATATTCAAATAATTTAAAGCAAACATATACCTCATAGACCAGATTCAACTTAATCATATTAAACGAATTTAAACAAGTCTTTACAGATTCAGAATTAATCACATCAATTCTATGCTGACTAGGTTATATGCTTTAAACACAGAGAACATCACATGTTCAGAATAGATTCAAGGGTTTATCATTTGAAAATTCAGAATTACGCATATATGAAGCAGAAAAATGCATGATCATATTCATACAATTAATCTCATCAATTGATAATCTGATTCAAAATTCAAATCATATATATCATATATATATTTACGAAATCAGAATCATACACGAGTTTGCATATATCTCATATATATCTAGTTTAGATAGAAACTAATTTGATATTAATTTATCACATAAACATTCATCAAAACATGTAATTTCGGATTTAAACCGAAATAGATTTGACATGTATTTATCATATAAATATTCATAAAAAATGGTAAAACACATAATCAGAACTATATTTTTTTGCAAGAAGCTCTGATACCACTGTTGGGAATTCGGATTATCACATGCAGCGGAATTTTAAAATTTTGATCCGAATTCTACCTAGGATCCATGCAAAAGCATAAGTCAATGATTAGGGTTTTATCTATTGGGCACTCGTGTTTCTACTGATCAAAACTTGAGAGCGGATGAATCAAACGCCAGCCGGAAGGTACAGCGTCTCTACGGTATCCACACGGAGTGAACAACGACCTCTCACCCTCCACGCATCTGCTAGGATGCATTTTTCTCTCTAAGAATTAGGATTGGATGTTTTCTGAGTGATTTAGGGTTTATATGGAAGCTTAAAATGTGATTATTAAGTGCTGCCCTCAAGTCCCCTTTTATAGAACTTAGGCAAGCCATAATCCTAGTCCTACTAGGATAATGCTTCCAAAATCCTAATCACACTTAACCACTCATCTTATCCTTATCCTAGAGATAATGGGAAGAGATAAGACTTATCTATTAATTATCTAATATTAGATAATGATATTATCTCATAATATAAATATCTTAATATTAGATAATTGCATATAGTTATCAAATATCAAAATAATATTATCTCATAATATATTTATCTAATATCTGATAAGATAATTACTTGATATTACTTTAATATCAAATAATATCACATAATATATATATACATATAAAACGTGAATTTATTATTCTTAATAATATATATGCACGAAAATAAGTTCAATTAATTGGATATTAATATAATTAAAGCCCAATTAATTATCGTCTTATTCCTACTCCTTTTGTGTGACCCTGTAGGTTCTTACTACGTTGACAATGACTTATTATTGAGCCATAGACAGCGAGCGGTATCTAGCAATACATCACTGCCACTCAAGTAGTAAGAATGTCTGTGATTCGACATCCACCTAATACATGATCAACGTTTTACATCATAACCCTTTTGTAATAATATCCAAATTGAACTGGAGGCATGGAATGTGTCATCCTCGTTAATGTTCAATTTATATTTCTTGATACTGAGTAGACTTAAAATAAATAATTAATATCACATATTAATTCAACTGAGCATGGCCATGCATTTCTAAGTCTCACTCAATCAAGGGGCCCAAGGATATTTCTCTTTTATACAAGAGTAACAAAATCCTATTTACATCACTCACTTCCCTCTGCATGATTTATGACACACCCAATCAATGCCCTACTTGTCATCCTGATTAAAGGTGACATAGGACAATATTAAAGTGAGTAATTCCTCATGTAGGGAACCGTAGTGACTTCAGGTCAAAGGTTTATGCATAGTTGTGATCATATGAGAATAACTTATGACACGTCTATCCATGCAATATTCTCATAGTGGGTCAGTCCAGTATATTGTTCACTAGCAATGTACTCATGTATTGACTTGATATCACATATCCATGATTCGTAATCATCAGTCACTATACATGCTAGTCTCGATGTATTATTACTATCCCTTTCGTAATAATACTTGACTAGGGGTATTTTAGGAATAGCAAAGCTATTCCAAGGATAATTATTATATTAAGTTATAAATTACGCATAATAATAATAAAAATAAAATATAATAATTAAATTGCCTAAAACATAATACATTGTATATAACTTCAATCATCTATATGATTGGTTCTAGGACATACACCAACAATAAGCACTTAAAGATATAAGCTACAAAAGAAGTAGAGATGAGATTGTCTGTTGATGATTAAGAAGTAATAAAAAATAAGAATCGGTTGTGGGTACCTGAAGCATTGAGAAAAGAAATCTTAAAGAAGGCACATGAATCTTCTTATACAATGCATCCTAGTGTGGTGAAAATGTATCAAGACTTAAAAGGCATGTACTGGTGGGAAGGCATGAAAAGGGACATAAGTGACTACATGATGAAATGTCTAACTTACTAACAAATGAAGGCAAAACACTAGTGCCCAACTAGTCTGTATTAGAATATTTATATCCTAGAATGGAAAAGAGAGAGCATAATAATGGATTTATAGTTGGGCTACCCCAAACCAATAAGAGATATGACTTCATTTGAGTCATCATAGACAAACTTACAAAGTCTACTCATTTTCTACCGGTTGTAACAACTTATTCTGCTTTGTAGTATGCCCAATTATACCTAGATAGAATTATACCCCTACATGGTGTACCTTTTACAATTATCTCAGATAAGAGCTACAATTTACTTCTCGCTTCTGGCAAGTATTCCAACAAACATTAGACACCTAGTTACGGTTAAGTATGGCCTTTCACCCTTAGACCGATGGATAGATAGAAAGAACTATTCAGACCTTGGAAGATATGTTGTGTGCATGCGTGTTAGAGTTCACAGGAAGTTGGGATAAATATTTCCTTCTCTTGGAATTCACATACAATAATAGCTACCACTCTAGCATCAAGATGGCCCTCTTCGAAGTATTATATGACAGGAGATACAAATCACTTGTTGGATGGTTTGAACTAGGTGAAGTAAAAGTTATTGGCCCAAAATTGGTCGAGGATGCTTTCCAGAAGGTACAGGTCATTAAAGAAAGTCTATAGGCAGCTTAGAATCGACATAAATCATATGTGGATACAAGAAGGAGAGATTTAGAATTTCAAAAAGGAGATCGAGTATTTCCAATAGTTTCACCAATGAAGGGAGTAATGAGATTTGAAAAGAAGGGCAAGCTAGTACCACATTACATCGGTCCTTATTTAATTATGAAGCATGTAGGAAAAGTGGCATATCAACTTGAATTGCTTAAGGAGATGAAAACAATATATCCAGTTTTCCATGTATCAATGTTAAAGAAGTACATCCTAGATGAATCTCATGTTCTACCGAAAGTACCAGTAGAGTTAAACAAGTATTTTATGAAGAGTAACCAATAGCAATTATTAATCAACAAATAAGGAAATTAAGATCTAAGGAGCTATCAATGGTAATGGTCATCTGGGAAAAACATGGCAATCAAGAGGTTACATGGGAACTGGAAATTGATATGAAGGCCAAGTACCCACATTTATTTGATAAGATTCTAAACTCTTACCTTCTAATACACCCTATTAGTAGTATTATATTACAATATTCACATATGAAAATTTGAGGATGAATTTTCTTTGAAAGGGGGAAAGATTGTAATGTCCTTAAGTGGTACATTAAGTCTAATTAAGAATAAAGCCCCCTAATGGGTCACAAAAGTGATAAAAATTTCCTAAAAATAAATTTAGATTAAAAAAATAAATACCTAAATACATTTATTAGGGCCTAAATATATTACAAATAAACTTAAATTAAGGCCAATGACTAAATTGAAAATTTTCTTAGAAAAGGTGGGGCAAAAGTTAAATTTTTGAAAGTTTTAGGGTCAAATTATAATTTACTAAAATTATGGCTTTGGCCTAATATTTTTCTGATAAAATTGGGCCAAAATTGGACTGAATTAGGCTCATATTTGCATGGCCATATGCTGAAATCTCAAGAGAAATTCTTGCAAAAAAAAGGTCTAGATATTTTGTAAATTCCAAAAAGAGTTTACTTATATGTATTTGCTTTTTAGTCCAAGAAATTTCAAGAGAATCCAAAAGTCTCCTTCTTCCTCTCTACATTTCAAAATTTACAACCACCATTAGGGAAACCATTCAAGCTTCCAAGCTAAAAACACACACAAAATTCAACAAGCCAAGCCAAGCTTTCAAGTTTCTACTAGTTTTCTTAAGTTTTTCCAAGAGAAATAAACCAAAGCTTGAAGGTATTTCTTCCTTTTCCTCAAGTCTAAAACACATCTTTGTGGGAGAGGTTTTGAAGCTTTGAAATAACCAAGTTTGGAGGTGAGTGACAATTCCTTACCATTTTCTTAGAATTTTGATTCAAAAATTGTAAGATTTTGAACTCTAGATTGGTTAATTTGTTAGTTTGATGTAGGACCATGCAATTAGAGGCATGGGGCTATTCTGAACCTTTGGACATGTATTTTGAATATTATTAGCATGAGGAATGCATGAGAATACAAATTTTGATGTTGGGAATGAGTGGTGAATCCAAATCATGAACAACAATGCTTGTTGGAAAATTTCTGGAAAACCTAGAATAGTGACTTTGAGTGCACGAATTTTTTGGACTTCATAGGTTTGCTTAAAAATTTTAAACTAAACATTGTATGGTCTCTTATGGTGTTAGTATAAACATATAATTTATTGAGAATTTTTAAAAGAAGTTAGAATTTCGGAATGGGGTCCTTGTTGGGAAGTAGTCTAGATTTCCTGAAATAGAATGCCTAGGCCTTTGGTATCAAGTTATATTTATTTTTTTGAGGCACTATATGATCTCTAAAAATTCTACAAAAATTCATGGAAACCGTTATATATGTTGGTTAAAACATACAAAAATTTCGTGGCAATTGGAGCTGATTTGCCTATTGAACAAATTATTAACATTTCGGGGCTCTAGTGTTGCCAAATTTGGAACTAACTTGAAAGGGTGAACTTTGGCGAATTTTTGGACAAATGCAGTAAGGATTCTGAGAAAAATCACAAAATGAACTTTGTTATTTAAGATGTTAAGAATAACATATAATTTAATGGGAAGTTTTAGAGTTGATTTAATTAGCCAAATAGGGCCAAGCTTTTTATTACACTCTACTAGCCCTGTTTTGGGCCAGCAAGTGAATAGTACCATAGTCTAATGGATTCTAAGCCCAAATTGAATGGTAGTTAATTAAAATTGCACCATTAGGGCTTTAGTTAAGTATAGCAAACTCTGACAATTTAATTAGAATTAATTAAACATAAGTTGAAGGCTTAATGCATAAAAAAAAGATATAGTATAGGATTAATAAACTCTAATTGAAACATAAGCTAAGCTATTCTTTCCAAATTCTTGGTATGTAGATGCATTATTAGAATGTATGTTGTTCGTGTATAAACTTAAAATGATTGTTTTACATGTGTATGTGTTGTTGTTTGGCATGATTAGAATAGATATTACCTAAATGGCTAATAGGCACGTTTGACCTTACCATTGATTATTGGATAATGAATATGCTTATAATAGCTATTAGATTTTGAAATACTATAATATTTCTAAACTTCTCTCAAATATGATATGTGGGGAGTATTACATCCTTTTGAAAGAAGGAGAGGTATGGTAAGGGTTGGAAGGATAAGGATGGTGACTTCGGCCTAGGGTGGTAGGGAATAAGGTTGAATTGGTGATATAAGAAGAAACCCGTACCTTATTAGCCATTTGTTAATATTCAGACTAATGATTTCTTAACTATGTGTTTAAATTTCATTCTAATTAGATGTTTAAAAATAATGACACATCTAATAACTAATTTAAATCTAAGAAATTCATAATACATTGGGATTATGATAAAAGTGAATTATCATTCATTAAGTTTTATAAATACTCATTCTTATTTATATTAGTTCTCTTATTTTTATAGATAAAGAACCTAAGCCAGGGCTAATAGTTTGACACTCACATGAAGACTTGTTTGTCACCATTTACACTATTTACTTCTAGATAGTGTGTTATATATCAATATAAGTATCTAGTCAATTAGTATACTAATCTGTATAATATTTTAGTTCATGCTTGTTTTGATATCTATCTATGTATATAGTTTTACATATACTTTAAAAATGCATATAAGATGTAGTATTATCTCTTTTTGTGTTTAATAAAGTATTAGTTATATATGTATTTTTGTGTACATATGAGTTAAATGTGATAGTAAAGGCTTGTAAAAGTATCTAACTAATACATCACTATCAATTAGATATCTTTACGCTAGTTACAATAGCTATAGGAACAGGTTGTGATAGGAGGCTGAGATGAGGGCTCCTCCTTGTCTGCTTACAAATGAAATTATCATGGACCAGTTGGATAAGGTGGGATGGAGGCTTCCTAGTAAGCATGTTCAGTTTGGTGGTCTAAAGTGGAAGAGATATGTTGATGAACTTAATTGGAGTAAGCGAATCATATTTTTACACCTCCTATATTGGCCGATAATGAACTTGAGGAATAACATTGATGTAATACATGTTGAGAAGAATGTATCACTACAACAAATTAATACTTGTGCCATAGTTAAAATCGTGGCACAAGATCAAAATTTCCATAGCAATGCTATTTAGCCATGGAAATACTAGCTGAACAGTCCCGTGGCACAAGTAAGCATGGCAAGGAAATTGCCATCGGAAAAAAGGTCCTACGAGAAAAATGATTTTTTTTTGCCATGAGTTCAATTGTGGCTAATAGATTTTTTTAGCCACGAGTACAAACATGGAAAGAAAGGCATATCTATGGCTAATAACCCATATTGCCACGAATAAAATCGTGGCAAAAAATTAAATAAAATAATTATAAAAATTAATATAATTAGTTAAAATAATTTTTATATATCTAAATTAAATTAATTATCTAACCACTTTAATCAGATGTTATCCATCTACTAAAATTTGTTAATGCTTTTGACTCATATCTAGTTAGGATAAATCATTGAAACTCTATCTTTCTAGAAATTACAAATTGTATTTACCGAGAATCAAACCTGAAACTCTAAGCTAATGAATGCCATGCCTTACCACTATGCTAGTTTGCTTCTTTAGTAGTATAATACAATATATTTTATATAAAGTTTTAATTGGTCAATTAACTTCAAAAATAAAATTACACTTATATGACACTAATTATATAATAATAAAATATTACATAAATACATATAATAAAAATACACTAATACTAAAATATTTTATGATTTTATTTTAAAAATTAATTTTTTATAAACTAAATTTTTATTTATTTCATTACTAATTTTACTTATATCAAATTTATCTCTCATAAATAAATAATTAGTTAATTTTATCCTTTTATTAATATTTTTATTAAATGTTATTAATTGAGTTATTACAAAATAAGAGTAAAATTTTTACATCTTTGAGGTAATGTTTTTTATTTTCTAAAACTCCTTCAATAAAGGTTAAATTATATCAAATAAATATCTATATAAATCATAACTTTGAACAATTATGTATATTTAAATTTTAATTATAAATTTAAATTTAAATTATTATAAATTATTGAATTTTAATTTTTATTAATAATACATAGTTTTATTATTCACAAAGATAAGTTAAATCCTTCAAAGCTTCACAAATTTTTTATATTAATTTCTTCTCTCATATGTTATTTATATTTAATTTTTATCCTTCTATTTATAAAGTCATTAACCTATTAATAAAATTATAAATGAATAGACTAAATTAATTAGATTATTATTTAGAAGGAAAGAAATTACTACACAATATATGTGAGAAATGAAATTAATACAATTGGAATTAACAAAGGAAGAAAATAAAAATTTAGACTATTTTATATATATCACTCCTTCAAATATAATTTGCTTAAAATTTTTTAATATAAGAATTTTATTATTATTAAATTATACATAATTTTACATAACTATTATTTTTAATTTTTTTAATGAATATTCTGTTAATATTACAGTGATGAATGTAAAGTTTATTATTACATATTTCTATAATAAAACTTTTTATAACTTATCTCATAAATTATACTATTTATATATAATATAATAATTTTAATATTTTCATAATATATATCTTTTTTATTAATTCATTTTCTAAGAATAATGTGATGTGATAAAAAGTAAATTTTTATAATATTATATACCTTGAATGTTTTTTATTTAATTAATATTTTAAAAATTAGACTGAATAACGATTGAAAAAATTATTATATATGTATGTATTATATATATGTAAATGTAGATCCTATTAATTTTTAATTTTAGTATGTGTAGAATTTAAATTCATTGAATAATTATTTAACACAATCTTTAATATATTATAATATTTATTTATTGATGTATATTAATTTTATTATATAAATTTAATTGATCAAAAGTTAAATAATTATTTATTATTTAAGAAAAACAGTTACATTCTAATAAATATTAAATTTGATATATATGTAAATAAAAATGCTTAGAAGCTTAACAATTGAATTCTTTCTTACATATCTTAAAGTTTGGGATTCAACTCTTATTTGAATTATATTAAGAAAAATAATAAAGGTACACAACTATATAATTTATGGATAATTCTATTTTTTACATATATTTTATAAATCAGTTAATTGAAAATGTTAAGTTCTATAATTTTTTTTTATTTTGATTGATGGGGCTAATCAGTTGATCAATTGATAAATTAGTTATTTACTAAACATCCATAATATATAAATATTTATATTTTTTATTATCTACTATATTGTAGCATATTACACTTATTATAAATAATATTTTTTTATATGTATAGCTACCAAAAATGATATATTTGACTATGATTTAATTCATAGAATTAATTTATAATATAAGTAATACTTTGTTATAGATAAATTTTTCTAACTTATATGATAGAATAAGTGATAATTTGTCACAAGAAATACATACTTGTAACTTAATCTATGGCATAAGTAATACTTTACTATATGGAATATGTTTTCATAACTTAAATTGTGGCACAAGTAATATTTTGATACGAGTAAAGTTTTTTTTCGTAGCACAAGTAATATTTTGCCACAAAGAATGTGTTCCTATGGCTTAGTTTTGTGGCACAAGTGATATTTTGCCACAGATAAAATTTTTTTCGTAGCACAAGTAATACTTTGCCGCAGAGAATGTGTTCCTGTAACTTTGTTCGTGACCATAAGTAAAGTTTTTCCATGGCATAAATTTTTTAATTTTTTAGACATTTATTTGAATTTTTTTGTTCTCGTAGCAAATGGTAAAATCATCACAATTTTTGAATTTTCGTGGCATAAACAAGTATTAATTTGATGTAGTATATGTGATAGTATTCTAGGTATATTATTATATATTGACCATAAGACAAAAGACACTGATAATGCAAGACTAGATCTAACAGATATGAAGATAAGGCTAGACTCGCATCTATATGAAGAGAGATGCTAACTCTTCAAACTAGATGCTGCATACACCCTTAACTAGGATGAACGAAGATAGTTTTGTTAGTTTATAAAAAATATAAAATTTACCAATGAGTTTGTTGGGAGTCTTAAGAAGAATGTGACTAATCGTGACATGAGGTTGGAAGGATTGAAATCACATGACAGACATGTTATTATGTAAAGATTGTTGGGACCTTTAGTCCAAGCATTTTTGCTAAAAGAATTATCATATCCAATTATTGAGTTGTGCAATTTCTTCAACCTAATATGTGCTAAAACTCTCAATAGGAGGGGTATCTTGCAAGCCAAGCAAAACATTGTCATCATTTTATGTAAGCTTGAAAGGATATACCCTCCGGCATTCTTTGATATAATGGTTCACCTGGTGATGCATTTGCCCGATGAAGCATTATAGGGTGGCTCTGTTCATTTTCGATAGATGCACCTATATGAGAGATATATAAAAAAGTTAAAAAATTATGTCAGGAATTGTGCTTGACCCGAGGGTTCAATTGTAGAAGGATATATTATTAATGAGGTATTGACATTTTGTTCCATGTATTTAGAAGGGGTAGAAACTAGATTCAATCAGCCTGACCAAAATCAAGATGTAGCATCCAAATACATAAAAAGGGCACTGTTAATGTTCCAGTCATAAAATCAACCGCTGAGAAAAAAGATCATATCACACTTTGGTATGAGGGATCGAAATGTAGCCATGTGGTATATCTTGAATAATAATGCAAAGATCGAGAAGTATCTTCAGTAAGTTTCTATTTTTATTTTTAGATTTCTTCCAATTAATTACATCAAACTATAATACATATGTCTTATAGTGAGCATTGACAAAAGCTTTAACAAAGTGGTGTTGATAACATAAATGACTTGCATAAAACAAAATTTCATGCATAGTTTTACTCTAAGGTATAAAAATTTGTTCTTTCCAAACGTGTTATATCAATCATGTAAATATTATTCCTTACTTATAATTTTTTCCTGGCCTAACTCTCTATAAAATGTCATTTTCATAGACATACCATTTATATAGAAATGGTTCCCTCGAAGCCACTGAAGAGCTATTATCATTAGCTTTCAGTCCCAATTTTACTACAATGATATACTTAGTGTGTGTTATTAATAGAGTGTGCTTTGTAGTTGAATCTCGGGATATGAAGCACAAAACATAGAATAGTGGAATTTCTGTTTTGAGAACTAAAAGTACCATATTTTATGGGGTGCTTGAGGATATCATAGAGTTAACTTATCTAAATAAGTATATTGTGACTTTATTCAAATGCAAATGATATGATACTGATCCTAGAAAGAAGAAGCTTTACATTGATGAGAATATTACAAACATCTCCGTTAATGGGCAATGGTATAGAGATGACCCTTATATTCTTACAACTCAGGCATAACAAGTATTTTATATCGAGTATCTTCTTAATGGGCTAAATTAGAGGGCCATCCATACTATTGTACATTGTAACATATGGGATTTTCCTGCCAATGATGTCAACGTACAAGACTTTTCATGCAGGGAAGCATCTCTTCTAATTTCAACCTTATAATTAACCTTAGATATTTTCATTTAGTTAATTTGAGGGATAAAAAAAATGATCCTTCAATAGTTTCACCTTTTAGGAATATTGCATCTATGATAGATGGGGATGTTTTCATCAATGATGACAATAACTTCAAATATGAAATAATCGAAGATTATATGGAGGATAAGGCAGATCACTTTGATGATGGTGAAGATACAAATGAATGTGGGGATGAGTCTATTAGGTTTATCGACACTAAATCAAATTAGAAAAATAATATCTTTTTTAATGATAACTCACAATTGTGTAAGAGGAGTTATATAATTTAATTTTATGAATGTATTAATTTTTATTAGGTCATCTGCTTCAATTGTGAGCATTTCTTATAAATACATACACAATGTGTATTATTCTAGTCACGGCAGACGTTGAGACATGACACCATGGAGGTGATGCTGGAGGGGACCCTCCATGTTGGCCCACTTACATTCCTTCACAGTGTGAGGAATCAAGTATATTTTCTAATAGCAACACCTATGTTGAGTATTTATTAAATATAAATTTATGATATTGACTCTTTTTTGTTATCCATCAAAGTTACACTTGTGAGAAAAAAGGGGTTCGAATAGGTCGCTCAGGCTACACGAGAAGATGGAAAGGAGCAGGGGGAGACCGGTGCCTATACAATTCAATGTAACTGGTACATGGCATCTAGTTAGGGAGAATTCTAACCATATCTCCCGTAATGTAGGCAGCATCATTCGAGCATATGTACTATTTTATTATAAGTCATAGCGGTCAGTGCCCTAGCAACTAAAGGATAAGGTTATGTATAAGGTTTGCATGAGTATCTATCACCTCTCTATCTTAACATTATTATATTTGTTATTGAAATTTTTGGATATAATTCCTACTAATTTATTAAATATCTTGTATTGCAATTTCATTTTGAATTCCAAGGCATCATAGAGGTCGAGCGGGATAGAGTGCTCAATGGCCTGGTGTAGAGTGCTGCTAACCTATATAGAGATTGGAAGTATAAGTTGAACAAGCACTTTCTAGAGCATAGGGGCAATTGAGACTAAGATTTCAACTTGGACCATGCTAGGCACTATATGCTACGATCTATCTTGCCCCACACATGGCATCAGTGTGTAGATTTCTTTAATAGCGATGATTGTAAGGTAAGTGTGATATTTAACCAAATTATGTTACTATTTTATCTACCTAGATTTTAAATGTAATTATATCATATGATTATTTCTCAATTTGCAGGCGTTGTCTACAAGAAATGCAGATAACCGAAGAGAGAAAGTGGTGAATGATCGACATGGATCGAAATTCACCATTGCTCATTGTTATAATAAGGTAATTCAAAGTATTATTTATTATTTAATTGTATATTTTATTTCCAATTTAATAACTATATTTATCCATCCTTATAATATTTGAATAGAGAAACAAGGAGACTAATGACCTATAGTCTATGCCCAAAAACTTCAAGGACCGACACATGTATAGGATAGGCTAGTGGATGCATTCGACACTCACAGAGTAGTATGTAAGTGACCTAAACTTTATATTTTAATCATATTATTTTTTTATCATTTATATAATTAATTTTTATTTTAAAAATTCAAGACAAGGATGATCGTGCTAGCCACCCAACAGGCATAGTCTAGTGTATCATTCACGAGCTCGCTTGGCACTCCTATGCAGATCAACAAGGTTACCATTGCCGATGAGGTGCTTGACACTCGTTGAGGGTATAAGAAGGCAGTTGGTCATGTGTTGACTAACCAAACATATCATACGCCTGGCACCTCCAACTTCGAGATGAGTACCCACTTTTTGTGCTAGATGGATGAGTTGCAGGAGCAGCTATAGCAAAGTTAGCTGTTAATTTGGGAGCATCAGCAGTAGATTCAAGAGTAGCAGCAGATGCAACAATAGTTAGGGACATACTTAACGGTGCTAACTTCCTTACTTAGACAGTAGGGTCTTAATTTGCCCATGCCTCTATTTGTTGCTACATTGCTTGGGTCGAGAAGATTTGCAACCTGTCCCTCCCAACCAGCCAATCCAGCCCCCTCTAGCCACCACCCTCTATGCATTGTCCTTGTTGCCAGGGGGATGACAATGATGATGATAGTCCTGGCAATGATAATGACACATTTTATTATTTACAGTTTTCTTCTCCTTAGATTTTGTATGTATGATTTTTTTTTCATGTACAGATATTTATGTGAATCATGTACATCTCATATATATGAATAATTTTATAGTTATTTTATATGAGTATTTAATTTTTTTCATAAGAATCATGCAATCTTATTTTAGGTTACTATTAGTATCGTTAGCCTATTTTGTTTGTAGAATTTAAATTAGATGAAATTAAATTAAAAAAGTTTTAAATTAGACTAAATTAATTTAGTTTATTTGAAATATTATTGTGAGCATTATTAAATGTAATATATTAATTGAAATATAATTTTTTAAAAAATATTATAATCTTTCACTAATGACATTGTTGTCATTAAAAATGAGGCTTTCAACGATGACTTTATTGTCATTGAAAATTTTATTTTCAGTGACAACAATGTCATTGATGAAGGTTTGAAATTTAGAAATTTGAAAACATTTTCAATGACGACAATGTCATCGTAGAAAGTTGAACATTTACTGATGATATATTTATCGTCGATGTAGGTGGTTTTAGCAACAAACCTACACCAATGACAACATCAGCGACGACTTTTTTCATCTGTGATGATTAAGAAATCACATATAATATGTGTGGCTCAAATCACAATGGGCTTCCATAGAACAAAGATTATGATATATGTAGCACAAGTAGGACACGAAAGTTCTCATTTTATTATAGGGATATTCATCTGTCCGAACATTAAAAAAAAATGTTGCACATCGGTGATGGGCTTAACCGGAATGTTAGGTGGGATGCTTTCATTTTTATATGTAATTATTTTAATTTTTAAATTAACCTTAAAGAAATTAAAAGTGGACTTTAATTTAATTTATTATCAATATAAATTAACTTTATACTATCAACCACTTATATGTTATTCTATTATTAAAAATTAATTAACACTATCTCAATTTTGATAAAAATTATTGATTATTAATTGCTATTGCTTTCTTTAATAATATGTTATTTTCTTATTTATTAATAATATAAAATGTTTTACTCTCATACTTGAACAAATTTAAACACAATAAATTTATTGATAAAAATTCATGTTTTTTAATTTGGTAATGATATTAAATTGGATTTAAATTTAATCTATTGTTGATATAAATTAATTTTATACAATTATTCACTTATGTATTATCATGTTAATAAAAATTGTTAATACATTCTTATAGTAGACAAAGATAATTATTATTTTTTAATGAAATGATGTATTTTTATTACTTGACAATGTAAAAAATTATTTTATATTGACATTAATCAAATTTAAATTTTATTAAACTTAGGAAATGCCAGAGTAACGTAATATCTAGAATTGCTGATAAATGTATTGCAATTTTGGATCAACGTATCCCTACATAATGTGTAGGTTACTATTTTATGAGATAAAAAATATAGACTATTATTTTGTGGAAAAAGAATAATACATTGACAAATATTATGCTATTTTTCTTTTAGAAAAATGTAACTGAACATAATATGCTATAATTTAATATATATATATATATATATATATATATATATATATATATATATATTATTTTTTTAGAACTATGCATGTCAAAGTAAGTCATATGTGAGCATATTATTATTTTTTAGAATTAATTTCAAAGAAGGAATGGAATGCCATGTATTATATTTTTGATGAGATGCCAAATTTTTTTGATGCCAGAGCAAACTCATTAGTGCGTTATTCTTAGAGTAGGACAATACACGACTTCAACTTATTTGATGCCAGACACAAGAAGCAAAAGTAAACTCATTTGCAATGCAGAAGCAATTGAATTACATTATTAAGACAACAATCCAAACAGAGACATTAAGACTCATGACTTTACCCACAAACTAGAAAAAATAACAATAACAGAAAACAAATTCACAAGAAGACACAACATATTGTATTATTTGGACTGACTAATTTCTTCTTCAATGATTTGCACAAATATTGCCTCTTGTTCTCCTCGTCCTTCTTTTAGGCTCACCTTCAAACATTCTTACAAGCCACCTTGGCTTTCCAGTTTTGAATACAATACCTCCAATGACTATTCCAAATACTGCCCCACATCCATATCCCTGTGCTACAGCCTTCCAAGTAAATCCAGATTCCTCTTTATGCTGAAAGGTTGATGGAGATTGTAGCACTTGTGCTTGATTCTTGTTGCATGTTTTGGACATTGGAAATCCACACAAGTCTAAATTTCCCTCATATGAATCATTCATGAAGGTGTTAAACTGTTTGCCAATAGGTATGACTCCTGCAAGATGATTTTGTGAGAGGTTCAAAAAGGAAAGAGAGTTCAAATTGCTTAATGTTGAAGGGATCTCTCCTTTGAGCTAGTTGCACGAAAGATCCAACCATTCTAAATTAACCAACTTCCCCAGTGACTTAGTAATAGAACCACTAATCATATTATGTTAAAGGTTAAGTCATTTTAGTGATTCAAGCTCTCCAATAACTTTTGGAATCTCTCCTCCAAATTTGTTATTTGACATATCAACTATTGTGAGTGTGGTTAAAACTCTACTCATCTCAATGTAATTTCCCTCGATGGTGACAAACAAAGAGTACATATAAGATGAATAGTTTCCATCTCTCATCATATATTGCAAGCTACTTGTGCAACCATCAATGTCCATCATCCCTTTAAATTCTTTTATGTATGATACTGGCAAAAGTCCCTCAAAATCATTATTGGAGATGTCCAAAATTCTTAGTTTAGGGAAAGGATGGCCAACCATGTTATTAGAAATAATGGCACCATGGAACTTATTTCCTCGCAAGACAAGAACTTGCAAATTTGGTAATGATTGAAGCAAATAGGGAAAAGTATCCCCTATATTATTATTGCTAAGATCCAAAAGTTCAAGTTGTTTGCAATTAGCCAAAGATTGAGGAAAAAGCCCCTTCAAGTGGTTGCCATTAAAATTTAAATCCTTAAGCACATTTCCCACAGAAAAAGTTTTGAGGCATATTCCCAAAAAGTTTATTCAACTCTAGATCCAAAACAGAGAGAGATGGCATACTTCCAAGGCATTGTGGAATGAGTCCAGTTAAGTTATTATGTGACAAGATGAGTACATTGAGGGAACTTGCTTTGCAAATTGTAAAAGAAATGTTTCATCTCAATTTGTTATTTGAGACAAAAAAGAACTCAATTTTGAAAGAGGGAATTGGAAGATCTTGCAACAAATTGGAGCTAAGATCTAGAGTTATTATGCTTATCAATGAGAGATACTCGCTTGATGTCAAAAGATTGCCAGATAAATTCAAATAGGACAAAGAACCATTTACCACATTAGTAAACCATTGGGGCACCTTTCCATGAATTTGGTTATTTGAAAGGTCTAATATTCTCAACTTTTGAAGAGTGGCTAAGAACTTTGGGAAACAATTAATGTTGAACACAGATAAGTATAAAGACCTAAGGTTATGAATGGTGTATTGAACATTGTTGTCAAAGTTAAGTGAAAGATAATGGTCTTCAAAAAGATAAATGGATTCTAGAAAATTGACATTTGAAAATTTGTAAAAATCTAGAACACCACTGAAATTATTTTTTGATAGATTCAAGTAAGTAAGATTTATAAGGTCAAAAATTGAACTTAGAATATTATCTTGTAGCATATTGTAAGATAAATCTAGTCTCTGTAGGGAATAAGATGAGAGTTCACCAATATGCCCTGTTAACTGTTTATTATAAAGATGTACACCCAATAAAGATGGTAAAGAAAAAAGCCAAGAAGGTATTGTTTCATTTAGTGAGTTACTTGATAGAACTAGTGTGATTAGATGTGAACCAACACTAGTGTTGTTAGGGATGGGACCAACTAATTCATTATATGAACAATCTAAATGTGAAAGTTTTGATGAGTTGAACAATGTTGATGGCAATTGCCCTCCAAAAGTATTATATGAAAGATCCAAATAAATGAGATTTTGAAAGCTTGAAAGTGACAATGGGATCTCACCACCTAATTGGTTTGATCGAAGGCTCAAGTGTGTTAGTTGTGTGAGGTTCCAAAATGATGGAGGAAATGGAAAATGAAGATTGCAATGATCGAGATATAAATGTTTGAGAGACTTCAAAAGACTTATGGAATCAAGTATTTCTCCTGTGGAAGCACTTATAGAGAGACCCAAATACCTTAAATGAGTGCTCCAATTGGACATTGGAAGTTGAACCTTGAGGTTTTGGTCCCCTGTCAGACGAAACTCCTGAAGTTTGGGCAAACAAAAAATATCATTTGACAAATTACCTTGCTGGCCAATGTATTCAAGATCAAGAGAGACCAAAGAGGATGAAAAATTTTTCAGCAATAAAAATTTTAGAACAGATAAACAGAGTTTAGAACAAGCTCTGTTAAATCAGTTACATTTAGAATGAGATAGTTCCATGTGGAAGGTCCAAATCTCAACCTATCTCCATCAGAATTGTTATTGGCAACAAAATCAACATCACAAGGAATGATGTAATAGAGATCAAGTGAGACTAATTTGGACAGCTGAGAGATTTCCGAAGGGATTTCACCACTAAAAGCAGTGGATAAGTTCAAATGTGTAAGACTCGTAAACGCACCAAACGCAGGGAATATTGGAGAGTTATTGAAATTATTGTGGGCTACGTTGAGTCTTTGAAGATGAGTAAGTTGGAAGAGACTGCTATTGGGATAAATATCACCTGAAAGCCAACTACAGCTAAGATCAAGATCAATAATGTGGCCTGTCATGGCATCACAAGTGACGCCATCCCAAAAGCAGCAATCTGTGCCATTCTTCCATGATTTGGTCTTAGGATAAGAAGATTGGTAACCAACACATTCCCTGGAGGCTTCATTATCAAGAGTGAAGGAATTCAAGAAGTCGAGTAAAGCAGAGCTCTGATCATGGTTGCAGAATGGCATCAAAGAAGAAGAATAGGAAAAGGAAGGAAAGTGGAAAAGCAAGAAGTGGAAACAAAGGACTGAATACAACAAGTATAACCTCATAACTGCTGTTATCTTGCAAGTGGACAGTATTTTGGTTAAGTGGAGTTTTTCAATTTGTAGGCGTTTATGAAGGTGAAAGAAGAGTAAGTTAATGACGAAATCAACCAAAGAGGGCCAATTTCTATTCCTCGAACACAATTCTACTTTTGTGAATTGTGTTTACTGATTTGTTTGACTTGTTATAACCGATATATATCAAGGTCCACTGATTTGGTTAAAATACTATTACCTGCCTACGAAAATATGAATATCAGTGTATTACTCTCATTATTATAATTTAAATTTAAATTATAAATATGATAAAAATAATAAATATTATTTTATCTTTCTCAATCATACCATTATTTTGGACTCGTAGTAAATTACTTGATTAGTTTGCAGCAGGTATTAGGATCCCCGCGCCAAAATTGTGTCCAAAAAATGAAAAACTTGCTTTTCAGATATGATTCATCAAGGAATTTCTTATGAATATATATAACATAATTCAAACATGCAAAATTAGTTAATCCTCAATTACACGTTTGATTCGAAAAATAACTGGGAAGGATGACATTGATTGTTGTATTTTTCTAAGGTGCACTTACATTGCAATATTAATTCTTTGAGGGGGAAAAAAAAGAAGGGGATGGAATATTGATTGGCTTAATTAAAATCATGCATTTGAATTGAGCTTGTATAGATTTGGGTTATGAATGAAGTGATCCATTAGGGATAGGAATTTAAATTGTGGTGACACTCATGATCATGTTGTAATGTGAATAAATGTAGAAAAATGTAGTTATAATAGTTTAAAATTATAAAAAATTGTGGATGTAGTCTGGTTTGAAAATGCAATATTGCAGTTGTGGACCATTTTTTAAATCTTAGGTTAGGGATATAAATGAGTTAACACACCAACTTGTTTAAGAATTTATAATAAAATTTTAAAAATATTGTTTAAGAACTTAAAATAGCGCTAACTATCATTTTTAGTTTATGGCGAAAATAGAGGGAGGGCAGTCCATAAGTGATTGGGAAAATTGAGAGTAAATTTTCCAATTTTTCTTTATTTATCAGTGCAAATAATTTTATTAGCTTAGTATCCAAAACTTGTTACCCACCTTAAAAAAATTAATGACGTAATAATGTTACTTTCATATATATATATTGATGACATAATAATGTGTTACTTATATTAATGATTTTAAAAAAATAATATCCAGAAATATGGTAGTGAAAAAAATTAATTTTTTAAAATTAAAAGAAGTTGTTTTTTTACATTTTTTATATTTAATAGTAATAAATAAAATATTTTATCTAATTTTTACATTTTATATGAAAAACATTTTTCATTAAAATATGGAGCACAGAAGAATCTACTATTCAAAGTCAGTGCTCACTTAATTTGGCGTCGTGTTCACGCGTAAGAATCCCTAAAGTCATGAAGAAAAAGATGAAAGCATAAACACTTGTATTGACTAAGAATGTTGCTCTCGATGATATCAATTTTACAATTATAAATATGGAAGAAAGTCTTCATATGAACAAATTAATGTTATTTTTATCTTTTTTTTTAGGATCTTCATGTCATTATTATACCAAAAAAAAAAATCTTTTTGCAAGCTCACAATGTGCATAATAATTAGTCTAATAGCATATTAATTATGAGTAGTGTTTAAAAAATTATATTGGATCGAATGGTCAAACCAGTTACTATTATGTTATTTAGTTTGAGTAAACCTAAAAAATATTTTATAGATTTGTTTTTTTAGTCTAGCCATCCGGTATTCAACAAGCTTCATTGGAGCACTGACCAATCTGGATTCAAATTACGTCAGACCTAATATGGGAGGAGCTCTCCCAACGCTGTATACTCAATTCACAAGATTCGAACCTAAAACCTTATTTAAGGGGTGTTAAGCTCCTTCCACTCGGACCAACAGTCACTAGTAAATATTTTATGGATTAAATTGGTTTGAACTGATTAACATAAATCCAAATAAAAAAAAGAAAGAAAACTAGTCTGGCTTTTAAAAATAGTCACTTAAATTTTTTCCCTTTCTCATATTTTTAGATTTCTTTTTTTTTTTGGGGACTATGTTGGTTAATAAATTTATATATGATTAAAAAATAAATTTAACATTTAATTAATTAAATTTTCCTATATTATTTTATTTTTTAATTTTTTATCTAAATTATGAATTTATGTATAGAATATAAATTAATTATTATTTAAATTGATCGAATCAGATCCGATGACTTTTAATCGATTTGTACATTGAATATTAGTCTTATAATTTGGCGTGTGAACGCGAACATTTAGCCGGAGTCAAGAAGGAAAAAAATAGCCGGAGTCTAAGTCTTTTGTATGGAGACTCCCCTGGGGCCTTCGTTGCGCAAGTGCGCCTCCCAATCACAATTATGGAACTAAATTTCCACAACAATAATTAAGTTGAATTATTGGAAAGTTAGCACTAACCCACTAATTACCATTCTCTTAGTTGGGTTTTATCAACTTAATATTTAGTTGCGCACTAACATAATTTCCAGTAAATTTCTACAACGTTTCACCGTTCCGAATGGCCTTCCTCACTTACGAACTAAATTTGTATACAAATAAATAAACAGAGAAAAAATATTAAGAATTTTTAATTAATTCATATGATATTCAATATTTTCAAAGATTTTATATATTTTTTTATCAAAAATTGATTTTCTAATAATTATTTACATGTTCAATGATTTCATCATTCTCACTATTTAAAAAAAAAAAAAAACTCGTTTGGGTTCCCGCAAAACTGCACAAGAAACCGAGTAAAGACTATGGCACAGTGTGAGAGAGGCCAATAGAGTCACTTCCATGTTAAAGTAATTAACATTAAGCAATAGTTTATTTAAATGAGAAAATTTTGGTAAAATTTTATGGATATTTGTTGGAAAGTTTTTAATTAGAATTTCATATGTCCATTTTTTTAATAATTAACTAATAATTATTTTTATTAAGTTGTAATTACTAATAATGAGTTAGAAAAATAATATACTCTGCAAAATTCTGATTTGGAACTTCAAAGTAAATGACCATTACAATAGAACTTCACTTAAGTTTTCTCCTTGTTTAAATAGAGGTAGTTAGATTATGCTTCTATTTTAAATCTTGATAAATTCTCACTCTCACTCTCATGACTGTAATTTATAATGTGAAAATTAAATAGAAAAAATTTTAATTACGTATAATTATAATGTCGGAACATATTTGGGATGATAAGCTTCGGCAAAACTGCTTGAGAAACAAAGTTGACCTAAAGTTCTGTTTTTTTATTTTAATTTTTTTAATTCAATGGTGTCTAAATTTAAAAAAAAAAAACGCAAACAAAACTAACCAATTATAATATCTGAGTTATTGACTCTTGTAACGTCAGCAAAAATCAAAGAAGACAATTGTTAAGAAGAGGAATGAAACAAAGGAATTCCCCATCCCATAAAATTAAATACTAAAATTAACCATTCATTCTGTACAAACATTCCCCTCCCTATGTATGTGTTTAAGTTCCACTTCCCAATTCCATTGATGCATAGTATGCAAAATAAGCTCCGTTTGTTTTATCAAAAATATATCTCAGAAATATAATTATAAATTATAAATATTAATATAATAAAAAACATTATATGCATTCAAAATTAAATATCAAGGGTGTTGTGAAAACAATATAAGGAGAGAGTTTTTTTATATTATAATGTTTTAGTCAAGGTATACAAACGGCATATTATCTTTTTATTTTAAAGAAGCAAACAGACTTTTCAATAAAAAATATTCTCAGACAAAGCACAAAAAACTTTAATGGCAGACACAGAGAGAGGCCATTAGAGCCACCTCGACGTTGAAGTGAAATGAAGGGATAATACCTATTGTTTCTGATATTGAATCGACCAAGCACTCATGCGAAGGACTTCATTACAAATGTTTTTATAAAATTAAAATTAAAATTTCCAATAATAAAGCATAAAAAATAAAGAAGTCTCCAAACAAATAATGCTGTGAGATAAAACAATATTTTAATTAGTTATAATAATTTTTTAATGCTTTTAACAGTTATTTTTCTAACGAGATTTTAATTAATTTAATGACTAATGAATTAAAACTAAAATCATGTCTATTGTTTCAAATTAATATTCAATATGAAAAAGGAAAGGTGAAAAAATTCGATGGCTTAAAATGGCCAACGGCCTGGCTTTAAAACCCAAGAGTGCTCGACCGCCATGAAATGTAAGAATTGTTAAGGCATTGAAGCCTGTTTAATAGCAATGTCAAAGCCTAATTATTGTCCAATTAAATCCCGGATCATAAAGTTTCCAACGTTTGGGATGGCTAATTTTCAGCTATAGGAAACAATTATTTTTTTTATTTTGTGATTTTACTATAATTAATAAAATTATAGATGAATGTAAAGTAATGTAACTGCTGCGATGTAAAATTGCAAAACATTATGGTTGCATGATGGTAATTTAATTATATTGTTAAAAAATAATTATTTAATAATATTTTATCCAAATTACTTTTTTCACGTCTAAATGTTGATATGATGAATGGACGTGGTATTATTTAAAAATTTTTTGTCTCTATAATTTAGAGACTATTTAGTATCTTATAATTTTAGAAGTGAAATAGTTTAATTATGATATTTTCTTTTATAATATACATTTTTAAAAGCACTTCATCTTCAATAATGGCTGTGCAATGATTATCATATTCCTTTAAAACTGGAACTGGTAGCCGTAATACTTGATTCCCGGCTAAGTTTATTAAATCTTTTAGTTAAAAGAAAATTATGTACCAGTAAATTACTGCTCTTTCACCCTATTCCTAATCCCCTCTTGAACTAAGGCTCCATTTTCATGTAATAGATAAGTTAACTTATAATTTATTAACTTGATCAATAAGGTATAAGTTAGCCTCTAGAGATATTTCTTTCATTAATTTATAAGTTATCTAAAATAACTTATAAGTTTTAATTTAATAAGTTATTTAGAATAATTTATAAGTTTTAAATTAATAAGTTATGTACAGTAGTTCATAACTTATAAGCTACTACTTTTTAAATTCTTTTCAAATTTATTCTTATTCTTTTTATTAATTTACAACCCATGCCCTTTGTAATATAAATCTAAATAATTTTTATAAAATATAATTAATTTAATTTTAACATAAATATATCCTAATTTTAAATTATAAATATATAAATATATATGTTAAAAAATAATATCATAAAATATAATTAATTGTATTTTAAGTAATTATAATTTTATAATAAATAATAAAATTAAAATTATATAAGTAAATAAATATAAAAGTTTATAAAATATAATTAATTAAATATTAGATATTATACTTTTATTTTAAAATTTTTAATTAAGCTAATATAATTTAATATTTAGATAAATATAAATTATTTTAATTATTATCTATTTCTTTTAATATAACTTATTAACTGTCACAACCTAAATTTTTAAATTAAAAATTATGATCGATGTGAATATATTATAATCCTATGATATATCCATAAGCCTTTTTCAAATTTTTTCTCATTTCTAACTAGACACACTAACATTAATAAACTAATATATATAAAGATAAGTTGCATTTATAGATAAAAAAAAAGTAATTTTGCAACTCATATAAACATCAGGTAGTATTCCACTACTAAAATATTATACTCTAAATATTTAAAAGTTCAAGATACATGGTATATCAATGATCAAATACAATCTAGGGAACCACCTAAAAAAATTTAAAAATAACAGTAGAATGAGCATTTTAAATACTCAGTGAGCCTATTTATATGCCAATTTCTAAAATTATCCTATAAAGAACTTACCATTTTTCTCATAAGTATTTAACTAACAACAATTGTCTATCAACATAATATAATTTTATCAATATAATTGAATTTAAACCTAACATACTTCTAATGTATATTATGCTGGTGGGAATGGTGGGAAAGTATATGTTCCACCTTGTACCTCTCATTCCAACCTTATCTCTCGCACCCCAGCCTTATCCCACTCTCTAATATAATGACACTAGGTTAAAACTTCCCTACACAAATAAAATCTGTCCTATTTATAAGGCCGCCTCTTTGAGGGATTAAGGTATGGTTAATATACCTTTCACCAAAATTTTCTTATAACTCAAATATAACAAAAGCCTATACTTTCGAAGAAATTCATAGTTTCCTATGCATAAGCATATTTTATAAAATAATTATATACACAATTTCAATCATAAATTATTTATTTATCATGTTCAACAATTAAATTAGAAATTATATTGCTAATTCTTTTATTTAAACACTACTAATAATATTAAATGAAAATTTTAAAACTACAATCCTCAATTTATAATTTTCATAATTTTTCTAAATAAAATTTAAGCCTAACTCAAATTATTTAAATTTAACACAATTATCATAAATTATTGCATAAAATTAAAAATAAAATAAAATTAAAAATTAGGTAAACAAAACTCACCTCAATTCTCTCAAGAATACCTCTAAATTCATAACTATTTTTCTCTCTCTCTCTTCTTTCTTCTTTTCCTTTTCTTTTTTCCTTTTCTACTTTTTCTTTCTTTACTTCTGCTTGCTTCTTTTTTAACGTAAGGCCATGCCCCCTCTCCTTATTTATAGTGTATGAATGGCAGTGACAACATTGCCATTCACCACTAATTAATTTTTTTTTTAAAAGAATCTCATTTTCATTTTTTTAATTTTGCCCTTTGTCATTTCAAGAATTTACATTCTTGTCATTATAAATAGTTTTCCAATTTTTCCCATTCACTTTGGAAAAATGTACACATTTGCCATTATAATATTTTTTCACTTTTGCCCTTTTCGTTTATGAAAATTTTCAAATGTTTCCAAATATTTTCTAAAAATTATTTATTTGATTTCTTTGAAAAATTTACATTGCAATACATTTGTAATGTTTTTATATTTTTATCTAATAGTTTTATGTATTTAATAAATAAATAAATTTAACTATTACATTAACCTAGTCAATAAGGTATAAACTAGTTTCTAGAGGTATTTCTTGTACTAGTTTATAAGTTACTTAAAAGCTCTAATTTAATAAGTTATTTAAAATAATTTATAAATTCTAATTTAATAAGCTACCAGATGTAATTCATAGCTTATAAGCTACTACTTTTTAAATTCTTTTCAAATCTATCTTTATTCTTTTTATTAATTTACAACCCATATCCATTGTAATGTAAATCTAAATAATTTTTATGAAACATAATTAATTTAATTTTAACATAATTATATCCTAATTTTAAATTATAACTATATAAATGTATACGTAAATAAATAATATCATAAAATGTAATTATAATAAATATATAATTACTTAAAATATAAATTATAATTACTTAAAATATATTTTAAGTGATTATAATTTTATAATAAATAATAAAATAAAAATTATATAATTAAATAAATATATAAGTTTATAAAATATAATTAATTAAATATTAAATATTATACTTTATTTTAAACTTTTTAATTACATTAATATAATTTAATTTTTAGATAAATATAAATTAGTTTAATTATTACCTATTTCTTTTAGTATTTTCTTTTATGTTATTTTATAATTTTAGTTAATTCAATAGTTAATTTTATGAAAGACTTTGACTAACTTATCTACTATCGGTATCGACTATCAGCTGTCAACTATTGGCTAATTTATCAATTATCAAGTAGTTTATTAATTATTAGTTATTTACGTGAAAATGGAACCTAAGTAGCAAATTAACTAGTATAGATAAGTAAAGTTGCTAGTAAGTATAAATTTTATAACTATTCATCAATTACAAATTATATTATTAATTGTTAAGGAAAGGCTGAAATCTATGGCAAGTTCATCCCAATTTGATTAATAACTTTAAAAGGAAAATGAATTCTTTAGGTTGAAGTTCCAATTAAGACAGCTGTTTTCATTATCTAATTAATTCATAAATATTTTTCCTCACAAATAAATTTTGAAAAAAAATGAGAATTGAAATAAAGATGGCAGATCCCATGAATGTAATTGGATGACTTACATATAATGTGATAATTTATAGAGAAATGTAACGAATTACTTTTAATTTTTTGGTCTATTAATTTATATATGTATAAAGAATCTTATATGCTTTTGTAAAAATTTCAATTTTTTTACTAAAATATAATAATGAGTAATTCTACTATTTTCGGAAATCTTGCAAGATGCCTATTATCTTTATTATAGTATTGAGTGCGTAGCCTCCCTTGTCTGCCTTTCATACGTAATTTGTAAATATTTGCATTAAAAAGATTAAATAAGTTGATTCAATATTAATCTTGCTAAACAAATAAATAATATGCAATTTATAATTAGTGTAAAGAGTCATAGACTCATAATTTCATCAACTCAATTTGTTAATAAGTCATAGTTTTATCAAACAAAACAAATGCATAAAATCCTAATTCGAACTACATCATCATAAGATTCATGAGGAATAGAGCCGGCAAAGGAAATTGATCTTGTTTCTAGCGGGAAGTCATGATCACTTTCTCCATCTGCTGCTGCCTGCAAAGAAGTTACGAAGCCAAAATTCTTATCAAACAATAAACAATATGATTGCTCGTTTGATTTCTCTATACAAAGCGATTTTGTCGCAGTCAATGTGAGTGAAAATTTAAGGATAGGAAGACTTCTAGTTTACAAAGATATGGAAGAGGCCATTATACACATATATATATCGGTAACATCTACTTTTTCATTTAAAAGAAAAAAATCATACTAGTAATTTAATAATAATAAAAATATTGTAGTCACTTTTCTACCAACATCATTTGATTTAATTATTTATTTATTGTGTTGAAAAAAATGAGTGAAGTTATTTTAAATATTTTAAATTAAAATTTTTTATTAAATTTATTCAAATGTAGTTTATTATTTTACTATTATTAAATTAGTAGTGTGATTTTCATGAATTAAAGGAGTCCAACTTAACTGAGGGAATTGAGCATTTCTCTTGAGGAAGTGTTCATAGAGAGATCAAAATACCGTAGATGAGTGATCTAATTGAACATCAAAAGTTGAACCTTGTGGTTTTAGTCCCTTGTCAAATGAAAACCTTGAAATTTTAACAAATAGAAAATATCATTTGAAAAACTATGTTGCAAGTTAGTGCATCCAAGATCAAAAGAGACCAAAAAGAAGAAAAAAATTTTTAACAATGATTGAGAGCTTGGCCTAATGGAAGATCTATACATAAAATCTAGAATAAGTTCTCTTAAATTAATTAAGTTTGGAATCGTAATTTTCAATGTGGATGGTTCAAATTAACTTATGGGTAAATATTAGAAAATAAATGTACTAAACTAACTAACTATGAAAATATCACATGACTCACCGTGTGAATGTTAAAGACAATTCTTATGATGATAATGCTGAAGGTGGCCCATAAACATAGAAGGAAACAGAAAGACATTGGGGAGACTAGATATGTGACAAATATTAAAAAAATGAAAAGGGAAACTAATAATTTAATGATCTTAGTGTGGTTCACATAAATAATAGTTTGTCACTTTAAGAAAGTCAACTTACCTCAATTAGGAAATAATAATAATAATACCTTAATTTTAGATATTGACTGAGAGTAGTGAATCGTATATTTAGATTTATAAGGACTCTTATCCATAAACACTTGGATCTTATTCACAAAACACCTCAATTAGGAAATAGTATAATAACTTACTTGATTATGGCCATTCATTGGGAAAGTTAACGTGTTTTATGTCATTGGTTGTCTACATGTGATTACGTTATTTATTAATTGAGGGAGAATAATGATAGGATTTTTTTTCGGGTATATGAACGGTATGTTTATTTAAATTTTTTTGGAAAATATCTGCTTGATATTTTTATTAGTTTATGTACTGTGCCATAAAAATTGATTTCACATCTTACTAAATTTCATTTATTTACTCATAAATTTGCCTCATTAAAATAATTTTTTTATCAACCCCAATATTTTAATCATTTTTATTTTATTATTCAAATTCATTTAATTATATTTTAATTTTTAGTCATACTAAATTCATTTTTTTGCTTATTCACTCAATTTTAATTTTATTAACAAAATCAATGTAATTGATTTTCCAAAAAAAAAATTACATTCAAGATGAACGTTATCATTAATTGATAAACTAAAATTTCTTACTTTTTCAATTAAATTTAACGAATAAGAATCTTTTTCAAGTCAAAGGTAAGAAATTCAGTTCATAAAATCAATCATTAGTGAAGAAGCGAAAGAGATAAAGCCACATAAAATCAAATTAGTAGGTGTATCAATTTCAAATAATTTATTACTTAACTTGATATTTACAAACTAGTGACTCAAATAGTTCTCCATTCGTTGGTGTTATATGATTTTCATTTGAATATGCACATTTAATGATTGTTGATTTTTTCCCCCTTCAGCAAGTGATTAAAGAGGATCGATAAATTTTGTATGATATCAAATAATTAAAATAAAGATAAAATTTAATAATTTTAATAATTTAGTATTTAGTCAAAATAATTAATGCAGATTAATTAATTTAATATTTAGTATGGAATTAAATAGCTAAAATAAAAATGCTATATAATAAATAATGAATTAATATGGTATGATTTTAATAACTCATATAAGTGAGGCTTCGTTTGAATTCAAATAAAATTTATAGCAAACTTAACCTTCACCCATTAAGGCATTAATATATATGTATATAATCTATATATATATATATATATATATATATATATATATATATATATATAATCTAAGAAGTTACTTTCATTTAAATTTGTAGCGTGTGAGGATCAAAGAAAATAATTTTATATTGAAGCTGTTGTAGTAATAATACCTTAAATATTTAAGAATTTGTTTATTTACTGATTATATATATTTGGTATGATATACTCTTGTTACAATTCTAGTTAAGACAACTTCAGAAGTTTTCCCTTTTGTTCAATACCTGATAAATATGAATTGATTGATTTGATCTTTTAGGTTAATAAACACTAATTAGCATAGTATTTATCGTGGAAAAATTTTCGTTTATGCTTTTATAAATATCAATTTAATCATTTTAGCATCTTTCCCCCAAATGAGGTTGGACGGCGTGTAGCTGCGAGAGTATGGTCTATGATATCGTTTTGCTAGGGAACAAAATCATGTATGTACATTGTACAAAATACGCGTATTGGATCACTTATCATCTCTTGCAAGCTCCAATTGTTAACTCATAGAATCTAAATCACACACACACACTAGATAGATTAGCTCCTGTCTACAAAATTCCTTTTATCAATTATATGACAAAAAATTATAAGTGCACATATTTATTTATAAATTATAAATTAATTTAATTAAAAAATATGACAATTAGAAACAAAAAATTACTCACAAATTATTTACATTTATTTTATTTTATTTTATTTGTATGCCTCATCTTCTATTTTTATTCATACATCCTTTCACAAATTTAAGTCCCTTTTCAAATCTCATACCCTTAGTTACGCAGTGTATTACTTCCACATTCTTAGACATTTTATAATAAAGATTTTATTATATGTTAAAACTATTTTTGCATAAAACCAATAGTAGTCAGACATTCCGCTCTTAATAGACTCGATCTATATGCATAGTAGGTGCATCTCTTATATTGATGTAATCAATTATATCTTCTCATACAAATTTTTAACTACTTGAAATATTAATGGGAAAAGAGTATGAATACATGATGAAAATCCATAATATTATTTGTAAGCCCTATAAATGTTGTAAATGAAATTAAATGTTTCTAAAGAATTTTCTATTATCTATCAATATTATAATCTTAAAGTCTCAATGCAACTACCGTTCAGATTGCGTATTTTCATTAAGGATTTCACGTTAAATGGATAATTTAAATGATATAGTTTCATTAAATAATATACTTTAAACTTTAATATCATAGAAAATTTTTCCTTAAGTAAGAATATAAATTCACCAATATATCAGCAAAATTTATCTACAGGTGGGAGGGCTTTAGTGAAATATATACATATTATAGATATAGATATACACAATATATTAATATAAATTCCTATATTTATACCAAATATAAATCATTGTTAAAATATGCAATTTAAGAAATAATTCACATTATATAATTTTTCTATGTAACCTACCATATCTTGACTGAATGCACTAAATAAAATTACACTTGACATTAATATACCAAAATTATATTTTTCGTACAAAACATTGTTAGAAAAAAACCTAAAATCTATAAATTATGCATACTTTAAATTGTCTGCAATTTTAAAATATAGTTACAATAAAAATTTTATAACAAATAAAATATGTACTTTAAGACTTTTATGCTTATAATCAAGTAAATAGAAAATTTTACCTTAAATAGCCGTGGTAACTAATAATTAAATAAATCTGTTATGTTAATTACTTTTCTAGAAATAAGTTAATCATATTCCAAATTAAAGTCAAAACCTTCGATAAAAGTATATTAAATATATAACAGAGACTTTTGATCTAAGTTTTTAGTATATTATAATTATTTATAAAAAATTTATTTATAATAAATTAAATATTCCTTTAATATTTAATAAGATATTTTAACAAAACAAATTGGATGTCGTAACTTTGTGGAGGAATGAGTGTTTTATTGTTATTTAAAAAAATATAAAAAGATATACCTACGACAAAAAGGGGAAAGGGAAGGAGAGAGAGAGAGAGAGAGAGGCGCCAGTTAGCATTATTTTTTTCATATATTTAACAATCCCAGATATTGAGGTAAATTAATTTTAAAAAAATTTCCAATCGCGCAAAACAGCGCGCTAAAACTGCCGTGTGAACGAAACGGAGAAAAACCAAATTTGGGAGTAACTTGAAATCTCTGAACAATTTCATTTGGCGCCTGATCTGAAGCTCGGATTTCTACTTCCAATTGCAGTTCTCAGAGCACTGTGTCTGAAATTACTTTGCGATTCCGATGCTTTGGACTGGGGATTGTCCAACGCACTCGACTCAGGGTTGACCAACGGATGCAATCGGCATTCATTCTCCTTCTCTGAGGTTTGTTCAGCTTTATGTAAGTTTAGGCTTTACATTTACGTCGGATTGATTTATCTAGGTTTAGTTTTACTTCTCCCATTTGGCTAGTTTTTTTTATTTATTTAATTAGGACTTAGCCTAGCTTAGCACTAGGAGAGATGGGATTTGGCCAAATGCTAATTCGTTTGTATTGTCAAGAGCCAGAGAAGCCTCGGAACTGATGCATAAATTGTTGGCATTACTGATTTAAAAGATGAATCTCTGCAGTCTGCACATTCATGCTAAATCACAAACTGCTGACACTGATTTCATAGGAAACCAGTCTCGCTACCACGTTTTGTGTTTGGCATTTATCTTATTATTACTGCCATTAACAAAGATAAACCAGTTCTATATTATTAAGTGAGATCATTTTAGCATGGACTGTATTATCTGTGTACTAATAAGGAGAATAACAAATAAGAACAGTTGAAAATAACAATTTTTTAAGAAAGCTTCTTTTGTTGAACTTGCTGCCATAGCCTGTAGAGATAGATTACAAGAAAGGGCGAGTCATTTTTATCCTAACAATTTCAACTTACAACATTTCATGATATTTGCATTGCTAAGGTATGAGGTTCCATGTTGTCTGGACTTTGGCCTTCTCTGTAATAAGTTATCATATGTAAGAAAATGTTTTGTATGATGTAAGCATTTTAAACTATACAAGTTACAGTTTTGATTTCCTCATCTACTTTTAAATCACAAGGGATTCGAATTTTAAAAGCTGTGTGCCTACAAGGGTTTACGGTTTTCAAGAGTGTTCACAACGGTGTTCCCAAGGGTCTTCAAACAGGGAACTTGGGTTAAAACCAATGGTGATCAGTGTAAATAGGAGTATAGGGGATATAATAGCAATGTGTTCTTGAGGGTAGGCTATAACTAACTTTATTCTGTGTTACATATTTGGCAATTTTATTTTAGTTGGACGTGTTGCAGGGTCGAATTGTTGCGCTCTGACTTAGTGATTATGGATTGAATATTTGTTCATGCTGGAAATTACAGCTGTAGAAGCAGGGGAAGAACAGTACAGATCCATTCCTTCCATGATTGTTAGTGAAAATTGTCGTTTTTGCTTATCTTTTGGCTTGAGATGCTTGTGTCCTGGATAATATTAGTACTTTCCCATCTGCATGTGTTTTTAAAATCTTAAATTGATTTGGAACATTTTGTTTTCTATGTTTTGTTTCATATTTCGAAAGTCATGTTAACCGCAGTGGTTCTTTGAGTAGCGTAATCCTTACTCTAACTGAGGTTCGCAAATAGGGTGTTGGACGAACCTGCAAGACTTTATGGTGTATTACTACAAAAATACTGGATGGACATGGTTGCTGCTCTAGAACAAAATAATTAGACTATAGCTCTTCTGTAGTCTTGGCATATTGTTGAAGAGTGTGGCTGTTAATCGAAAGATTCTGAATAAAAATGGGGCATAAGGTCTGAGTAGTGTGAACTGAGTTTCTTCATATAAGTGGTGAGATACTAAATGTGTGAAAAGTATTACTACATAGTTTTGACTAGAGCATCACTAGAAAATGCTCAAGATTTTTGAGCCGAAGAGAGTGGACATTTGAACTCAGCCTTCAAATCTTTATACCTGTAGTTTACTGGACCTTTCGGCTCAGTTGCTTCCAATATCTCACCTGCCAAAGAAAACATAAGTTGGAATCAGCTATTAAACAAATGATAAATTTAATGGGGAAAAAAACAAACCATCTACGAGCATGCAAAGGCTGAAGGCATTTTGCCTATTCTAGTTGGTAAAATTTTTTTTTTTAATGACTTTTCTTATTTTTTTATTTTTTTGTTATTTTTTTAAGTTTAATTTCATTTTTGTCAATTCAAATTTATTCAAATTCTATATTAAATTTTTCCTCCCTAATTCTTTTGGTGTTTAGTAGTGTCATAATAATTTTCTTAATAAACAAAATTATTAAAAAATAATACATTACTGTTTTTAGATTAAATAGTAATATATTATTGTTTTATTTTAAAACAGTAACATTAATGAAAAATATCAAATAAATATATAAATTAAGTATAATTAATAATAAAATTATCAAATAACATCTATTACTATTTGTTTTCAAAATAATAATATGTTACTATTTTATTCCAAAATAGTAATACTAATAAAAAATGTTAAATAAATGAATAAATTAAGTCTAATTAACAACCAAATTATTAAAGAAGTGCATGTTATTCTCTTGTTTTAAAATAGTAATACCAACAAAAAATTTTAAATAAATGCATAAGTCAAATCTAATTAATAATTAAATGCATCTTATTATTTATTCTCAAGATAGTAGCATGTTATTATTTAATTTCAAAATAATAATACTAATAAAAAATATTAAATAAATAGATAAATTAAATTTAATTAATAATTAAAATATTAAAGAAGAAGATATTACTATTTTATTTCAAAATAGTAATATCCAGTAACACTAATAAAATTTTTTAAATAAATAGATAAATTAAGTATAATTACTAACAAAATTAGTAAATAACACTATGTTGCTATTTATTTTCAAGATAATAATATGTTACTATTTTATTTTAAAATAGTAACACTAATAAAAAATTTAAAATAAATGAATAAAATAAGTTTAATTAATAATTAAACTGTTAAAGAATATGATGTTACTATTTCGTTTGAAAATAGTAACATCAATAAAAAATTAAAAATAAATGAATAAATTAAGTTTAATTAATAACTAAATTGTCAAATAAAATCATGTTACTATTTATTCTCAAGATAGTAACATATTATTTATTTTTAAGACAGTAATATATTACTGTTTCATTTCAAAATAATAACACTAATAAAAAATCTCAAATAAATAGATAAATTAAATTTAACTAATAATTAAATTGTTAAAGAAGAGAATGTTATTGTTTTGTTTCAAAACAATAATAGTAATACTAATTAAAAATTACAAATAAATGCATAAATAAAATCTAATTATCAATAAAATTATCAAATAACATCATATTACTGTTTATTATCAAAATAGTAGCATATCACTATCTCGTTCCAAAATAGTAACAAAAATAAAAAATATCAAATAAATAGATAAATCAAGTCTAATTAATAACTAAATTACTAAAGAAGTGCATGTTACTATTTGTTCTCTAAACAGTAATATATTATTATTTCGTTTTAAAATAATAATGCTAACTAAAAATTTTAATTAAATAGATAAGTCAAATCTAATTAATAATCAAACTGTTAAAGAAGATAATGTTACTGTTTCGTTTTAAAATAATAATACTAATAAAAAATTTCAAATAAATAGATAAATTAAGTCAAATTAATAATAAAATTGGCTAATAATACTATGTTACTGTTTATTTTCAAGACAGTAACATGTTACTATTTCGTTCTAAATCAGTAATACTAACTAAATATTAAATAAATGGATAAATTAAATCTAATTAATAACTAAATTATTAAAAAGGAAGATATTACACTAATAAAAAATTATAAACAAATGCACAAATCAAGTTTAATTAACAATCAAATTACCATAGAAGTGTATGTTATTATTTGTTCTTCAAATAGTAACATATTACTATTTTAATTTCAAAATAGTAATACTAATAAAATTTTTTAAATAAATAAATAAATTAAGTTAAATTAACAATTAAATTGTCAAAGAAGAGGATATTATTGTTTCATTTCAAAACAGTAATATTAATAAAAAATTCTAAATAAATGGATAAATTAAGTTTAATTAATAATTAAATTGTTAAAGATGAGGATGTTATTGTTTCGTTCCAAAATAGTAACACCAACAAAAAATTTCAAATAAATGGATAAATTAAGTTTAATTAACAATCAAACTATTAAATAACAATATGTTATTGTTTATTTTCCAAATAATAATATGTTACTGTTTTATTCTAAAATAGTAACACTAGTTAAAAATTTCAAATAAAGAGATAAATCAAATCCAATTAATAATCAAATTATCAAGTAACAATATATAACTATGTTTTTGAGTTCTTATTTATTTTTATTTTTATCTTAATTAAAAATTTATTTTAATTTCTAAAGAATTGAATTTTTTAATTTTATTTATAATTAAAATTTTATATTAATTTAATTTTTTAAATTTAAAAATTCTTCCATTTTTATTCTTGTAAGTTTTTATTCTTTTATTTTTTATTTCTGTGAAATTAAAAATTTTTCAATTTTAATATGTGGCAAAAAGAGATTTCTATTTTGAAACGTGCAATAAATGAGTCATTTTGTCTTTTAAGTATAATGGTAGATTTTTATATACCGATGTATTTAAATAAAAGAAAGTAACATTCAAGTACCTCGTTATAATGAATTGTAACAAACAACGTCAACATAATTTTTTCCCCTATCAATTTTAGTGTGAAAAGTCCAAAAACAGGAAAAGCACCATATTCGTTCAAACAAAAAGTTAACGTTCAGTTATATCTTATGTACACAACTTTTGCCCCTCAGAAATAGAATCACTTTGACCCATAAAAATGATTAAATTCGATTAAAAAATTTAACAAGAAAATAGTAAACATCTGTTTAATTGCTTTTTAAAAATAATTTTTTATTTTTATTCTTGAAAGTAGAAATTATTATTTAGCAAACTATTTTCAAAAATTATTTTTAAAAACTATAATTTCAAATTTGTAACTTAAAAATGAAAAAAATTGAAACAAATTTTTTGATATTTTCTTAACTTGTCCTTTTATTTTGGATGCTTGTTTTATAATTAAATAAAATATTTTTCTTTATATTCAGAAATAATTTTTGAAAATAAAAAAATTTAAATATAGTTTTTGAAAAAAAATCGAAAACATACCCTAAATTGCTTTTTTGTGCACCTTACTTGAACCTGATTTTTGTGTTTTTATCAAAGGAAAATATTTTGCTTCATATAATTGTATGATTTAATTTTTAGCCGAATGAACTTAATGAATTAATTTCTAATTTCATTAATGATGCCGAAGATAATAATCTATACGTATCGCTTAAATTCTTGTTTCTAATTTTTTTATGACATCGGATAGCTGTCTAATTAATTTCTAGTATATTGTTAAGATCGTCAATTTTGAAAATGTTTATACAATTTGAATTTATTTATCTTGTCAAAGGATCAGTGTCATGGATGATAAAAGATAAAATGTTGATTAGCAATGCATTAAGTGTGGCCGAATGAAGATCTTTAACAATACAAACAACAGAAGACAACAAGCATTACTGGTATATGATTCACAAAAATTTTAAAAAAATGTTTACGATTGAATGGATTATACATGTGTGTGTAATATATTAGCCATAATTTTTTCTGCCTCCTTTTATGCCAAGTGACATTCCTATAACTAGTCACGTAAAAATCTATCATTTCTTCTCAATAAATATCATGTCAAAATAAGTCACATATATATATAATCAATATAAGGGACTAAATCTTTTATTTATATATAAGAATTTATATTAAATTTAGAAAAAAAATTAAAATTCTCATCTTTTCTTCATTTATTATATTTTCATAATTGCTCTGATTTATTTTTTTTGAATTTATTGAACTTTCTAATTTTCTTCTGCCAATATCATTTTCTTTTTGGATTTCTTCTTGTGTAGTTATAAATGACATGGCTGTATTGGGAAATTATTTTAATAATTAAAATTTAATTTTTAATTTTTAACATTCATTCAATCTACTATATTAAAGTACAACGTATAATAATATTCAAATTTTAATATTGTAATAAAATTAGTCATTATACTATTTGGAAACATTAATATGCAATATTTTTCTTAAAACAGCTATACAAGTGATAATAAATTTAAGCAATAAGTTTAGATAATGATATTTTTTAATCAAGGAAGTAAGTGAAGGAGAATTTCATTCTAACAAAGAATCTTTTCAAACTCATAAACTTTCTCTTTTCACAAGTTTTTAGTTTGTATTAATTTTTTTATGTAAAGTAAATTTGTTATGCATGACTTACTTCATTATGTAAGATGAATTATTTTCTTCTATAATTCCAAATATGGCATAAGGTTGATGTACATTTATCCTTCTATTACAAGTCAGCAAAATAAAAAAGCTTTACATGTTCAGCATTAAGAAGGTATGTAATGCAATTTTTCTGTCAAAATTGATGTATAATTACATTTGAATTTCTATTAAAGGTAAATGTATATTCATCTTTCTATTATGTTAAATTTCAATTGTTGGCTATATCTAGTATTATAACATATAACTTTTGAATAGACTAATGTACTTAATCAATTAGATATTTTTTATTTGAAAAGTATACGAAAAGATTATAAATTAGACTATGTTTATTTTTTGATTATTTATAACAATTTACATTTATATGCAATTAAGGATGGATATATATACATTCAATTACCTATAAATAAATGCTATTTCTTTTATATATAAATATGTAAATAATTTTATGTTATTTTTCCTAAATTTAATTGGTTTTATATTTACACATGAATAGATTCTTCTAATTATGGTACTGATTACTATTAATATAATATTATAATAGCAGGTTAACTTCATCAATTAGCAATGAGTTAAAAAATATACAGCACATCCTCTTACTTAACTTAAATATAATTATATTAATTTTATAGCTAGTTAATTTATATAAATATACCAACATATTTTACATTAATTGTTTGAATACCTTATAATTTAAATTTTAAAAAATGAAAAATTACATTATAAATTATTATCAATTAAAATTAATTAAAATGTGTATTGCATGGGTTACAAGCTGGTGTATATATATATTTGTGAATAAAAAATTTACTTGTTGACTTATATATTTTAAATTTACCAATGAATTATACATTTTAGACATAAAATATTTTTACCAAGCCAATAGCGTTTCTGATAAATATGTTTTATAATAAATTTTTAATAATTGTGAAAATATGGTGATGACCGCTGCTAAACTGTGGTGTTTTAATTGTTTATTATTTGTTTAATTTTAAATAAGCCTCCTTGCATGCGCATTTGGGAGTGCTTAGAAGCCTTTTATAAAGAAATTGAAAATTATAAACATATAGTAACTGTTATCCATTTTTTATGCAAATAATATTTAAAGTTAACAGTTACCAACACGTTTAACCTTTGCACTTTCTTAATAAAAAGCCCTATGATTGATGAATTCGTTGTTTTTATATAAACTGACACTTATTTCTTGAGTATTAAGCTTTTTTTTTTTTATTTAATTACACCCATTTGATTAATTTTACGTTAGGATTATACGTTAATGAATTATTAAGTTTGAATATGAAAGCAAAAAGAGAAACATTAATTTACAATTTTGTCACAATATACATAAACACGAATGCAAAAACTCACTTTTTTAAAATAAAATTTTTTTTGAGTAAGAATAAGATAGATAAACCAATACAAGAAATTAAGACCTATAGAAAATTGAGATTTTCTTCAACTTACCGTGTAAAAGATAAAAGAAATTAACACAAAACAAAACTATCAACTATAGTAAAAATCAATTAAATTATTGAGTCCAACTATGTTTGTTTATATAAATCACACTGTTGGACAAAAAAATATATTGGTTTTTCCATTTTTTTCTTTCGTCTTTGGCTTATGTTACAATGCAATATTTTTCTTCTGCATCTTAATTAGCTCCTACTATTTGCTTTTTTGAATCTAAATGAAAAAATAAAAAGGACAAAAATATATTTATAAAACTTCGGGACCTGCTAGAGTGCCCCCATAAAAGAGCTTGGAACAATGCAATTGTATTAAAAATATAAAATCATAAATTTTTATGAAAAATAAGAAGATTTTATATACAATATTACAAAATTTTATGTTGAATCTTTCATAAAAGCAAGCGAAAATTGGAATTTGTAATGGAAGCATTACTCTGCATCAAAGGATATTGACATCATCAAAATGTATTTGGAAAAATAGTGTGTGTGTGGCTCAATTCACGATGGGCTTCCACAGATCGGAGATTGTGATATATGTAACACTAATAAGACACCAAAGTTCCCAAAAAAAGAAGAAACGAAATGGCGTACGTCGGAGATGGACTCAGTCGGAATAAAAGGTGGTATGTTTTCTTTTTTTCTATTTATGAAATTATATTTAATTTTTAAACTATCCTTGAAGAAATTAAAATTGGACTTTAATTTAGTTTACTTCCTGTCAGTGCAAATCCATTTATACTATCAATCACTTATATATTATCACTAAATAAATGTTAATATTATTTTAACATTGATAAAAATTATTAATTACTATTTTTCTTATAAAATAAATATTGTTTCCTCATTTACTAACGAAATGAAATGTCTTTCCTCATAACAAAACAAATTTAAACACAATAAAATTATTGATGAAAAATATATGTTTATTAACTTGGTGATAATATTTAATTGCATTTAAAATTAATCCATTATTGATATAAATAAATTTTATATAATCATTAAATCATGTATTATCATATTAATAAAAACTGTTAACATATTCCTATCATAGATAAAGATAATTTTTTTTAATGAAATGATATATTCTTATTAATTGACAATGTAAAAAATTTTACACTAACAATAAATAAAAGTTAACTCTATTAAATTTAGGAAATGTTTGAATAATATAATATCTAGAAGTGCTGATAATTCCTCTGTTGGTCGTGTTTCACGTCGTTTCCCGATGAAATGTATCGCAATTAGAGTTTGCACCCGTGCACAAGCACGGGTATTTGTTATTTTTTAACTATTAATAAAAAATAATACATATATAATAAAATAAAAAATAATAAAAATTATGAAATCTCATTTTTAATAATTATATAGTTAAATTTATAAATCATAAATTATTAAAATATAACACAAGAATTAAAATTAAAAATAATATATATAATTAAATAATTTAATTAAATCAGAACCTTGAATTGTTCAAAATATCTTTACAGTAAAAATAAAATATTTTATATGATGTTTAAACAATTCAATGATACTAGTGTCTAAATTGTAAAATAAGAGTGAAACAATAAAAAGAAAACAATGCAATGGAATAAATATAATATTTATGCTATAAAGTCTTGATAAAATTTTAATTAGAGTATATTTAATTTGAAATATAGTATTTCAAAATTAATATCAAGAAAATATTTACAAATTTTAAATAAATAAATTTGCTTTTAATTTTAAAAAATTTTACATGAAACAAAATATACAATTTTATAATTCAATTAATACTTTTAATATTAAATTCTCCACTTCTTTAAAATATTTTGTAATCTAATTAAATATAACCTGTTATATATACATTTACACTGCTTAATAATATTAGTATCTAAGTTGTAAATAATAGTAATGCATATGAAAAAGATAAAAGGAAAAATATGTAATAGAACAAAGTAAAAGAAAAAAAGAGATATAATGAATGAGCTGAAAGTAATATAAAAGTTAAAAAATACATAGTTATTGCAATTAAATTAAATATTAAGCATATTTTAAATAAAAATAATAACAAAATTAAAATATGTCATGTTGTATGTAAACATCTTAATAATATTAACGTTTGAACTATAAAGATTTAAAGTGAATATAAAAAAGAAGAAATTATAAAATAGAGTAAATAAGAGAAGAAGAAAAAAAATGAATGAGCTGCAAAATAACATAAAAAATGAAAATTTAATAGGTAGTTAAGTGGTTTAATTAAATTAAATCTTTTAATTTATTTAAAATATTTTACAGTAAAATATATCGTGTGGTACACATATTTTAAAATTATATCAGCCCTTGAGTTGTAAACAAAAATATCCAAGATAAAAAGAAGGAAAAGAAAAGGAAAAAATATACTATGAACCATATAAAAGGGAGAAAATAATGGGTAAACTATAAAATAATCTAATGGTTAAGCAATATAACATATAGTGAGATAATTCGATTAAATTATGTCATTTAACTTTTTTATAATATTTTTTTAGTAAAAATAAAATATATCATTGTGCATGCATAATTCCTAGTGATATTAAGATTTGATCCGTAAACAAAAAGAGTGCATGTGAAAAAGAAATGAAAAAATATGCCATAGATCAAATAAAAAAAAGGGGATCAATAAGTGTGTTGGAAAGTAACATAAGAATTAAAAATAAAATATGTAACTATTCAATTAAATAAATTTTTTAACTTATTTAAAATATTTTTATAATTAAAAATAACATATAAAGTATTATATCTAGATTACTCAGTAATATTAGCATCTAAATTGTAAATATTATGAGTGAACATGTGAAAAATACAATAATAGACGGTGAAACATTGTATGAGTCATAAAGCTTTTCTAAAATTTCAATTGATATATATTTAAATTTAAACAAAGCTCTTAAAAATTCATATTAAAAAATGAAAAATTTTAAATAAATAAATTTATTTTTAATTTGTATACATTTTTATTAAATGATAAATATATAATTAATTATTTAAATTGATATTTTCTATGTTAAAGTTTTAACTTATTTAGAATATTTTTATAATAAAATTAAATATATTGTATTATATCTATGCTAATTTTTTACATTATCATCTAAATTACGAAAAATAGTAGTGGACATAATAAAAGAAAAAATTGCAATAGAGAAAATAAAAAAAAGTGAGGTAATATGTAAATGATAAACCAATAAAAGAGATAAAAATAAAATATATACTTAAATAATTTAACTTAATTAACTATTTTAAGTGATTTAAATTTAAATTATTTTTTAACAAAAATAAAATATATACATTTTAGCAAATAAACAGTTAAGTGGTAAATATATAATAGAAGTGTATGAATAAAAGAAAAAGAAATAAGCATGCTATGGAATAAATAAAAAAAGTGGTGCATCCAATATAGTTGTAAAATAATATAAATTAAAATAGAATAATAGTTAAATAATTTAATTAAATTAAAAATTTAACTTGTAGAAAATAATTTTATAATTAAAATAAATTATATTGTGTTATATTTATATTGTAGCATTGACGTTTAAACTATAAATAATATGAGAAAACATGAAAATTTGCAAGCAAGTAAAGCAAATTATCTACATAACATTTCCCAAATATAACAAAACATAATTCGATGAGATATAAAATATAGGCTATTTTTTATAAAAAAAAAATATGTTGACAAATATTATGCTATTTCTTAAAAAAAAGTAACAGTACATAATATGCTATAATTTAAAAAAAAAGATTATAAAAGTTGAACTATGTATATCAAATTAAGTCATATGTGAGCGTATTGTCATTTTTTAAACTACTGAGGACAATGTGAAAATAAAAGTCATAATTTCTTAAACTAAATTTTATTTAGCCTTGATTTAATAAGATGTCAACTAATGTATAAGTCCTAAGAAATTAAGACACAAGACTTCACCTACAAACAGAGACATTAAGACATACTTTGCAATGCAGAAGCAATTGAATTACATTGTTTAATGTGACTACAAACGAACAAAGACATTAAGATTGAAGATTTTGCGCACAAAATAGAGAAAAACAACAATAACAGACAGGAAGACACAACCTATTGTATTATAAACTTGGATTGACTAATTTGCTCTTCAATGATTTGCGCGGATATTACCTCTTGTTCTCTTCACCCTTCTTTTAGGCTCACCTTCAACCATTCTTACAAGCCAGCTGGGCTTTCCGGTTCTGAATACAATACATCCAATGATTACTCCAAATATCATCCCACATCCATATCCCTGTGCAACAACTTTCCACGTAAATCTAGATTCCTCTTTGTGAAGAAAGGTTGATGAAGATGGTGGAAATTGTGTTTCATTCTTGATGCATGTTTTGGACATTGGAAATACACACAAGTTTAAATTTCCCACATATGAATCATTCATGAAGGTATTAAATTGTTTGCCTATAGGTATGATTCTTGCAAGATGATTTTCTGACAGGTTCAAAGTAGAGAGAGAGTTTAGATTGGTCAATGATGAGGGGATTTCTCCCTTGAGCTTATTCCATGAAAAATCTAACCATTCTAAATTAACCAATTTCCCTAATGACTCTGGAATAGAACCATTGATTATATTATGTGAAAGGTTAAGCCCTTTAAGTGATTCAAGCTCTCCAACAACTTTTGGGATCTCTCCTCCAAACTTGTTATTTGACATGTCAACTATTGTGTATGTAGCTAAAATCCTACTTATCTCAATGTAATTTCCCTTGATGTGATAACCAAAGAGTACATATAAGATGAAGAGTTTTTAAATCCCATATATTGCAAGTCACTTGTAATATCATCAATGTCCATCATCCCTTTAAATTCTTTTATGTATGCAGCTGGCAAAAGTCCCTCAAAATCATTATTGGAGATGTCAAAAATTCTCAGATTAGGGAAAGGATGATTGAGCATAGTATTGGTAGTAATGGCACCATAGAATTTATTTCCACGCAAAATAAGAACTTGCAATTTTGGTAGTGTTTGAAGCCAATATGGAAAGGAATCCCTTATATTATTATTACCAAGATCCAAAAGTTCAATTTGTTTGCAATTGGCCAAAGATTGAGAAAGAGGCCCTTTCAAGTGGTTGTCATTAAAATTTATATCCCTGAGCACATTTCCCATAGAAAAGTTTTGAGGCATACTCCCAAAAAGTTTATTCAAATTTAGATCTAAAATAGAGAGAGATGGCATGCTTCCAAGGCATTGTGGAATGAGTCCAGTCAAGTTATTGTGTGATAGGCTGATTATATTAAAGGAACTTACTTTGCAAATTGTAAAAGAAATGTTTCCTCTTAATTTGTTATTTGAGATTGAAAAGAACTCAATTTTGAAAGGGGGAATTGGAAGATCTTGCAACAAGTTGGACCTAAGATCAAGAGTTCTTATGCTTATCAATGAGAGATGCTCAATTGATGTCAAAAGATTGCTAGATAAATTCAAATAGGACAAAGAACCATTTCCCACATTAGTAAACCATTTAGGAACATTTCCATGAATTTGGTTATTTGAAAGGTCTAACACTATCAAGTTTTGAAGATTGGCTATGAACTTTGGGAAACTGGAGATATTGCAAATAGATAAAAATAAAGATTGGAGGTTATGAATGGTGTACTGGACATTGTTGTTAAAGTTAAGTGAAAGATAATGGTTTTCAGAAAGATCAATGGATTCTAGATGACAAAGATTAGAAAATTTGTGAAAATCTAGAATACCACTCAAATTATTTTTATACAAGCTCAAGTAAGTAAGATTTACAAGATCAAAGATTGAATTTGGAATATTACCTTGTAGCATATTGGTAGATAAATCAAGATTTTGTAGAGAGTAAGATGAGACTTCACCAATATGCCCTGTTAACTGGTTATCACCAAGATATAAATACAATAAAGATGATGAAGAAAAAAGCCAAGAAGGTATTGTTCCATTTAGTGGGTTACTTGATAGATCTAGTATGATTAGATGTGAACTAGGGCTAGTGTTCTTAGGGATGGGACCAACTAATTTATTATATGAACAATCTAAATGTGAAAGTTGAGATGAGTTGAACAATGTTGATGACAATTGCTCTCCTAGATTATTTCCCCTGAGATATAAATATTCCAATTTGCTAAGTTGATTGAACACATTTGGGATTTGCCCTCCAAAACTATTATATGAAAGATCCAAATAAGTGAGATGTTGAAGGTTTGAAAGTGATGAAGAGATCTCACCATTTAAGTTATTTGAATCGAGACTCAAAAAAGTTAGTTGTGTAAGGTTCCAAAAATTTGGAGGAGTCAACCCTTGAAGATTGCAATCATAAAGACTTAAATGTTCAAGAGACTTCAACTGGCTTAGGGAATCAAGCATTTCTTTTGAGAAAGTATTGACAGAGAGATCTAAATACCTCAGATGAGTGCTCCAATTGGACACTGGAAGTAGAACCTTGAGGTTCTGGTCGCCTGTCAAATGAAACTCTTGCAGATTTGGAAAAATGAAAATATCATTTGACAAATTGCCTTGCAAACCTGTGTATGCAAGATCAAGAGAGACCAAAGAGGATGAAAAATTTTTCAGCAAAGACAGAGAGCTTGGTCTAATGGAAGACATATTTACAGAATCTAGAACAAGCTCTCTTAAATTAGTTAAATTTAGAATGAGATTTTTCCAGGTTGATGGTCCAAACCTCAAGCCATCCAATCGAAAATATGTGAAGACATTAGGTTCACTAGGAATGATTGAAGAGAGATCAAGTGAGACCAATTTGGACAGCTGTGAGAAGTCCGAGGGGATTTCACCACTAAATGCAGAGGTGGATAAGTTCAGATGTGTAAGATTCACAAGCCCACCAAATCCAGGGAATATTGGAGAGTTATTGAAATCGTTGTAAGCAAGGTTGAGTCTTTGAAGATGAGTAAGTTGGAAGAGACTGCTGTTAGGATGAAATTCACCCGAAAGCCAGCTACAACTAAGGTCGAGGCCAATAATGTGGCCTGTCATGGCATCACAAGTGATCCCATCCCAAAAGCAGCAATTTGTACCATTCTTCCATGAATTGGTCTCAGGATAAGAAGATTGGTAACCAACACATTCAAAAGAAGCTTCACTGTCAAGAGCGAAGGAGTTCTTGAAGCCCAGTAAGGCAGAGCTCTGGTCATGATTGCATAATGACTTCAAAGAAGAAGAAAAAGAAAACGAAGGAAAATGGAAAAGGAAGAAGTGGAAACAAAGGAGTGAAAAGAACAAGTATAAGCCCATAGCTTCTCTCGTGTTATGGTTAAGTGGAGAAGTTTAATTTATAGGCGTTCATGTTCATGTGGGTGAAGGAAGAGTAAGTTAATAACATGGATTGTGTTGCCCAAACAAAATGGTCCTACTGATGTGGATTGTGTTCGCGCGTAAGAGTCCTAAAATTCGCAAAGAGAAACAGGAAAGGAAGAAGGAAAGAAATATAGAAATATTTACATCGACTCACATAATAAGGTTCACTCGTGATAACTGATAACTCGGGTAATATTTCGTTATGTGTTCCACTACTTTTTAAATTGGATTTTTAATTTTTGTATTTTTAACTATTATTTTTTAAATAAATTTTATTTTTTATTTTCAAAAATTTACATTTTTTATAAATTGTGAATTGTCTTTTAAAATGATTTTGTAACAATTTCTTTTATCTATTTCCAGTCTTTTTTATTTTTAACTATTATCTTTTTAAAGTAAAATTTACCTTTTTTATATTTTTAACAGTTTATTTTCTTAATAAACAATAAATAATTTTGTAATGTTCACCTTTTTGAGTTTTTAGCCATTTTTTAATAAATAATATATATCCATTTTATTTTTTTAAAGGTTTTTTAGGAATTTATCAATTATTTTAATAAAATTATTTTCATCATTATCGTTTTAGATTTTTCAAAATTTGTTTCTTTTACAAGCCAATAAATTATCATGTTGCATTGATCTTAAAATGGCCAGCAAATCAATTTTTTTAAAATGTCCTCTGCATGTTTTCAAAAATCGAAAGATTAAATAAGGAAAAAAAATCTCTATTCAGAATGGATAAATGCTAATTTTTTTACTTTATTTTTTAACTTTTCTAGTTATTTCAATTAAATTAGACAAAACCTAAACACTTCTCAAATTTTATTGCAGATAAAAGAGGTTCAACGTGTTATTTTAAAATTCATTCTTTAATTTTCCAAAGTTAATTTGTTCTTTTGATAAATAAAAAAATATTTTTTAAAAATTGTTACTTAGAAAGTGATAAATCAGGACTTTAATTTTTATAAGTAGAAGAAAAATCTTAGTCCTATTTTTATAAATAAAAAAGACTTAATTAGAGTTTTTTTTCCCTTTTTATTAACATCCTTTATGTTTACTTTTATGTGATGACCCATTTAGCATTGTTATCATGGTCAAGTTTATATTTTTATTTGATGCTCTCATGTTTCATTATTTTATTATTTTGATTTAATAAAGTTATTTAATTTTCTCCACTTTTATCACAAAATTATTTTTAGTTATTTGAAAAATTGCCAGTATAAAAATTTTGAACATTTCTTATGCGTTTTCAAGGAGCCCAATAGATAGATTGATAAAATTTATTTTCAACACAAATCAGTGAGTAAAGAAAATAAATATTTCTAATTTAATGATATATATTTATCAAAAGTATGTAAAATAATTTATACTGCATAAAAAGAGCAAACTTTCAAAAATTAAAAAGAAAAAAATTTTAAAAATTTACATGTTGCATACTTTTTTATAAGTAATAAACTAAAATTAATATTTAAAAAAAAATTAAAACTGAAGGGGCGTAATTGCGTCCCAGAAAATAATTTTGACAAACTAATTTATTGTTTACTAAGAAAACAGACATTTTAAAATATAAAAGGATAAAATTTATTTTAAAAAAGTAATAGCTAAAAAAGGTTAGAAATAGATAAAAAAAAGTTGTTACAAAATTATTTTTAAAAAAATAATTTACAATTCATAGAAAATTACCAATTTTGATTCTAAAATTGTATTGCTCTAACAAAATTGTTTTTAAATTATATCAAAAGGCTAATTTGATCCTTAAATAATAATCCCTATAGATAAATTCATCTTTTCGTTCAAATTTGTATATACAATATCATTCCTAAATATTTATATGAAGGGACAAATTTGGCCACTCTATATAAATCAAGAATCATTTTGCTTGCATTGTATAATTTCAGAGATAAAATTAATAATTTTTTCTACAATTTATTAAAAAAATAGACTTTTGAAAATGTAAAAACAATAAAAATTTATTTGATAAAGTAATGGTTAAAAGGGTCAAAAATTAAAAATCCTATTTTAAAGGGTAGTGGGACAAATGGCGAAATATTATGCATCGCTAGTGTAAATGAAAATTATTCAGGGAATGCATGAAATAAAAATCCAAAATATATTACCATGCGTACTGGACTACGACCATTCATGTATTCTCTCGTTACTATCTTTTAAACTAGGTTATAAGCAATGCACGGGTAACAAATTAATTTTTATTTAAATTAAATATTTATTTTATGTAATCAAATTTTAAATAGTTTCATCTTATGAAATAAAATATTATAAAAGTATGTAACGAATAGATTAAAAAAAGAAGAAATAGTAGGTGAAGTGTATGGTTTTAACAAAATTTCAATTGATGTATATTTAATATGAAATTTTATACTTAAACATTAATATTAAGAAATTATTGATAAAATTCAAATTAAATTTGATTTTAATGAATTCTAATTTAGAAAGACTACATATATTAATGACTTCTTATTTTATAAAAATTATATATGATGAAAGATAACCATAATTTTAAATCACTTAACTCACATTTAATTGAAGAAGCATTTGCTTTTACAAATAAAAATTATTCTCATGTGATCATGTTGGCAAAAGCGTGCAATGGGTTAAACTTCGGTAAATTATAATGAGGTGCTGCTTCATGGACTTTATTTCAAAGAGGTGGTAGTGCTAGACTTTTTTCAAAATAAGTTCCGATTTTATGATTTATGAATATTATATACTAAAACTATCTTTTTTAACTGTGAGGATGCGGTCATGAATTAGAAACTTTAAAAAGTCATAAATCCATCATTAGTTAATCAATTTTTACATATGATCACTCATTTTCAATTGTTTTCATATGATCTTTCAACAAAAAATAAGAAAATGTGGGTTTGAGGAAGTCCAGCTAATTAAAAATATGTAAATTGAGCTCAAAATTTTGAATGATCATAACTTTGTGTCCAGTTGTCTATTTTAAGTGAGTTTTTTTATTTAATGTAACTTTTCGAGATCTATGTGCTTGCAAAATATTAAAGGTGTTTTGCCCACTCTCGTTTAGCAAAAAAGGCCTTTTTCAATGATTTTTCTTAATTTTTCTAACTTTGATCTCATTTTTATTAATTCAAATTCATTCGAATCTTAGATTAAAATTTTGCTTCTTAACTCTTTTGGTGTCTAGTAGTGTTGTAATAATTTTTTGAACAAATAAAATTACTAAAGAATAGTATATTAGTATTTGTAGACTAAATACTAACATTTTATTATTTCATTTCAAAACAGTAACATCAACCAAAAATCTCAAATAAATAGATAAATCAAGTCTAATTAACAATCAAATTACAAAATAATAACATATCACTGTCCATTTTTTAGAAAGTAATATGTTACTGTCTCATTCCAAAAATAATAACACCAATAAAAAACTCCAAATAAATGGATAATAGTATGTTACTATTTGTTCTCTAAACAATAATATGTTACTATTTCATTTCAAAATAATAACACTAACTAAAAATTCGAAATAAATGGATAAATTAAGTCTAATTAACAACCAAATTATCAAATAATAGCATATTATTACCTGTTCTTTAGACAGTAACATATTATTATTTCGTTCCAAATCTAATTAACAACTAAACTACCAAAAAAAATATTACTGTTTCATTCCAAAATAGTAATACCAACTAAAATCTTAAATAAATGGATAAATCAAGTCTAATTAACAACTAAATTGCTAAATAATAACATGTTACTGTTTGTTCTCTAGACAATAACATGTTATTATTTTATTCTAAAATAGTAACACTAACCAAAAATCTAAAATAAGTGAATGAATTAAGTCTAATTAGTTTTGTTCTCTAGAGAAGATGATGTTACTGTTTCGTTCGAAAACAGTAACATTAATAAAAAAATCTCAAATAAATGAATAAATCGAGCCTAATTAACAACTAAATTGTCAAATAATATCATGTTATTGTTTGTTCATAAGACAATAGCATATTACTATTTCATTTTAAAATAGTAACACTAACCAAAAATTTTAAATAAATGGATAAATTAAATTTAATTAATAATAAAATTATCAAATAATATTATGCTACTATTTGCTCTCAAGACAGTAATATGTTACTGTTTCATTCCAAAATGGTAATACAAACAAAAATTTTTAAATAAATAGATAAATTAAGTCTAATTAATAACAAAACTACCAAAGAAGTGAATGTTATTGGTTATTCTCCAAACAGTAGCATGTTACTGTTTCATTTTACAATAGTAACACCAATAAAATTTTTTTAATAAATGTATAAATTAAATCTAATTAACAACCAAACAGTCAAAGAAAAAGATGTTATTGTTTTGTTTTCAAAAGAGTAATAATAATTAAAAACTCCAAATAAATGTATAAATCAAATCTAATTAATAATAAAATTATCAAATAACATCATGTTACTGTTTCATTCCAAAATAATAATACCAACAAAAAATGTCAAATAAATGGATAAGTGAAATTTAATTAACAACTAAACTACTAAAGAAATTAATGTTACTATTTTGTCCTAAAACAGTAACACCAATAAAAAATTTCAAATAAATGTATAAATCAAGTTTAATTAACAACTAAATTATCAAAAAAGAGAAAGTTACTGTTTCGTGTCAAAATAGTAATATTAACAAAAAATTTTAAATAAATGGATAAATCAAGTCTAATTAACAACTAAACCGCTAAAAAAGAGGATGTTACTATTTCATTTCCAAAGAGAAACACTAACTAAAAACTCTTAAATAAATAGATAAATCAAGTTTAATTAATAATCAAATTATCAAATAACAGCATGTTATTGTCTGTTTTTCAAACAATAATATGTTACTATTTCGTTCTAAAAAAATAACACCAACAAAAACTCTAAATAAATGGATAAATCAAGTGTAGTTAACAACTAAATTGCTAAATAATAATATATTACTATGTCTCTAAGTTCTTATTTTTTTTTATTTTTATGTTAAGTAAAAATTTATTTTAATTTCTAAAAAATTAAATTTTTATTAATTTTATTTATAATTAAAATTTTATATTAATTTAATTTTTTAAAATTAAAATTTCTCCAATTTTAATTCTTATAAGTTTTTAATCTTTTATTTTTTATTTGTATTAAATTAAAAAATTTCAATTTTAATATGTGGCAAATAGAGGTTTCTATTTTGGTGCTTTTTACCTTCTTGCAATGCATAGTAAATGAGTCATTTTGTCTTTTGGGTTTTATGGTAAATTTTCGTATGCGAGTGCACTTAAATGAAAGAAAGTGACCTTTAGGTATCTCACTGTAATAAATTACAGCAAACGACATCGGCTTAATTTTTTCCCTTTAAAAATTGATACAAAGAAGATATTAACAAAATTTACATCATATCCAATTTTAATGAATTTTTATTTTAAAAATACATATTTTTAATTAATTCTCATTTTATAAAAATGAAATATGATGAAAGATGGCCATTATTTTAGCTTTTATAGGCAATCAATCATACGACGTGGATCTGATTGGAAACATACATAAAATAGAATAAATAAATGGAGAGAAAAAATATGTGACTTGTAAAATTTTAATAAAATTTCAATTGATGCATATTTAACTTGAAATATAATACTTTAAAATTTGTATCAAGAAAATATTGAAAAATATTAAATTAAATTTGATTTTAATCTTTAAGTATTTTTATTAAAAAATAGAATATTCAAATAATTAATGCTAGTATTACTTTCTAGGGAAAAATACACATAACCCCCTTAAAGTATGGGGTTTTGTCAAATGACCCCCTTAGACTTTCAAACCCTACAAATCACCTCTTGAAGTTTGGAAAAAAATGAAAAATGGCAAAAATGGAAAGGAAATAATATAGCGACGGTTCTATTATCACTTAGCGGTGGTTTAAGCATCGCTAAGTAAAACAAATTTGTGGCAGTTTTTAACCACTAGTAAACAAAATAGGATAGCAACAGTTTTACTATTTTTCATTTTTTTCCAAACTTCAGGGGGGTAATTTGTAGGATTTGAAAGTTCGGGGAGGTTATTTGACCGAACCCCATACTTGAGGGGGGGTTATGTGTATTTTTCCTTACTTTCTATGTGAAGGACTTACTTATTTGAAATATTTTATGATAATATTAAAATATCATGTGTTATATCTATATTATTTAATGATATTAGTATTTGAATTATAAATAAGAAAAGTTTTAAAAGAAAAAAATATGCAACAAAAAAAAAAGAGAAATAATACGTGAGTATTAAAGAAATATACGATAGGAAAGATACTGTGTTAATGAAGGGAAGGGAAACATGCAACAAAAATAATAAAAAGAAGGGAAATAATAAGTGAAGTATAAAGTAATAAGAAAAATAAAAATATGGTAAATTAATTCAATTAAATAAAATTCTTAACTTATTTAAAGTATTTTCATAAAAAGATACTGTGTTATATTTGCACTACTCAATAATATTGGTATCTAAACTTTAAGTATTAAGAGTGAATAGGGAAAAAAAGAAATGCATATAATGGAGTAAAGAAAAAAGAGAAATAATGTATACATTGTAAAATCTTGACAAAAATGTCAATTGTTGTGTATTTAATTTGACACATAGTACTTAAAAATTGATCTAGAAAATATTGATAGAATTTAAACAAATAAATTTAATTTTAATCTTAAAAAATATTATTGACAACAGAAATATGAAATTAATAAATTCGTTATATTAAAGTTTTAATTCATCTAAAATATTTTTAAAATTTAAAATTTAAATATAATATATTAATTTATATTATTCAGTAATATTAATATTTGAGTTGTAAGTAAAAGAAGCGGACGTAACAAAGAGAAAAACATGGAATGGAAAAAATAAAAATAAGAGAAACAATACATGAATCATAAAGTAATAAGATTTAAAAATAAAATATATATTAAAATAAATTAATTCAATTAAATAAAACATTTTATGTATTTTTTATATTACATTATATCATTATTCAATTATATTTGAATTGTAAATAATATAAGTGGATAGTAAAATAGATAATGTATAAAAGAAAGGAAAAAGTACATGGAAAAAAATATAAGTTAAAGAGGAAAATGATAAGTAGGACATGGGCGGAGAATTTGTTTTCCCATAAGTTGACACTTGTAGACAATAAAAAAGGGTAATCCATTCCCAAAATAATCTCGTCGTATTAGGACGGTAACAATGACTGTGATTATAAAACGCGCATTGGACTATCATTATGTAGTAAGCATTTAGATTAGTTTGTAGAAGCTATTAGGTTCCTTGTACAACCGTAGTAAAAAAAATACTCTTTTCTTTTAAATTTATGACAAATAGTTAAGTTAAATGCAATTTCGGTTCGCTTATAATATAAATTATGGAATTTTAATTCTTAATTTTTAATTTAAAATAATTTATTTTAAGTCTTCTAAATATTGAATGAAAAGAAATATTTATGTCCTTTTTTATCTGAATTGTATCTCTAGATATTAATTTTAAAAGATTAAAATTACCAAGTTGTCTATTTGTGTTTTTCAAATGGTAAAAATGAGCTTCACCGACGAGGAAGGGATTTAGATATTTAAATTTCTTAGACTTTAAGGACAAGAGCAAATGGCATTTGCAAGCGTAAAAATAAAGAATTTGATTTCAGTACTTACCTGTGTTCTAAATTATGAAATTTCAATTCCCTTATAATATAAATCGGGAAATTTTGATCTTTTAATTTATAATAATTTATTTTAATTTTTAAATATTCAATTGGTACAATTTTATTTCTCATATTTAATTTTTATCAATTTTGGTAATTTTTTATCAAATTCTCTTTTGATTTTTAAGTACTCACTACTTTATTCGCAAACAAACCATTTTTCAAAATTTAAAAGATAATAAACTCTAGAAAAGATTCAAGATTTAATACATAATCTATTGATTTTATTTAAAAATTTTAAATACCTAAATAAAGATTTAAAAACCATTGCACATTTCTTCTACCATTCTTAAGGTCAGTCTTCCTCAAAAACAAAATTGCCCAACCAATAATGTGGAATTGTGATCACGCTTAAGAATCAATAAAGTCATACACTAAGTGGGTTGCTCTCCTTAATATCTTTTACACACACATATATATATTATCATTCACCTTGAAACAAAATAAAAACTTATTTTTCAGGTCGATGTTGAACAAAGTTCATACAAGAGTACTTTTAAACCTAATTTAAAACTTGTAAGATTAATTCAACTTAGATTAGATTTGTGATTCTAAAAATAATTGGGACGGTTGATTTCAATTGTAGTGTTTTTCCTATGTATAGTAACATTGCAATATCAATTCTCTTCGGAGACAGGGTAGGTAAGGGGGGAAAGCGAAAAAGGGAAGGCAATATTAAATGCTTTACCTAATTTTTTTGTCAAAAATATTAGCTTACTTAATTATAGCTTTTTATGATTATTTAATAATTTAATTATAAACTTATAACCACGTCACTCATGAGCACTATTGAGCCGCGGTCCAACAGGAAATAGAATATTTAAACTTTTCGTGAAAAAAGGCTTTTTGATGAAGAAAATGAAAAAAAAAATCTTTCCAGTAGCCTCTCTTAATTACAAGTATGAAACTATCGAGCTAAATGTCCACGTCAGCAAAAGGTTGAGCTGTAGGAAAAAATCTTTCTGATAACCAAAAAAAAAAAAAATTTCCGTTATCCTTGATAAACCGGCTAATAATGAAGAAAGCCTGCATCGATCGCGACCACAAGTCACGAGACTTGTTAAACCGCGTGCCAAGCAGAGGGGACCCAAACATTAGAATTGACCCATGCAAAGTTGCCAAAATGGAATCCCAAAACACACGGAAGGAAAACAAATAAGTAGCACCGATTGTTAACAAAGCAAATGTGTTTGGAAAATTTTGCATAGACCAATCTAAATTCCAATAAAAAAATAGCCGTCAAAAGTAAAAAAATGAAAAGAAGATAAAAAGAAAAAAAGGCCAAGAACTTCGGTTCAAAAGGCATCCCACATGTATTGAAATACCATAACAACTACGTTCATTTAGGAAGACTTGGAAATGAATATGGGGATGAATATGGGGACACCCACGTCATGATATTTATATTTTCAATTTAAATTTAAAGAAAATAAAATCAATTATTTTTTGATAACTAATAACAAAGTAGGTGATCAAGATAACTACCCACATATAACGAAAGGGAAGATAACCACTCAAAAAGAGAAAGATAGAGAGAGCATATCATAATACATTTTTAGAGAGACAAATTTTATAGAGAATGAACTTTCCCTCTCAAAGTGGGTGATTTGCAGTGAGAGTTATTGTGGACATAAAGTAAGAGTTCCTGATTATTGGTAATTATTGGCTATTGCATGTGGAATCCAACATCAAATCAAGAGTGAAAGAACATGTATATTTTCCCCATTGATTTAATTTATTAAAATTTTCCAACATTGGTGTCAAAGTTAGGTTGATTTGATGTTTGTAATTCCCTACATGTATTATATGCGATGCTCTAGATGAATTTATTGTTTACAATGTATATGACTAGTATTTTTTTTTTGTCAAAAGCATGCTTCCTATTCTTGCTTTTATGATATGAAAAATAGCCATTGGATGTAAAGTATTTTTTTATTCTACTATTCTTGGAAGAGTAATGTTAGGGATGAATTTTGTATTAAAAGAAGCACATAAAACATCCATAAGACACTCCTAAATAGTAGAAAATAACTAGAATACCAAAAGACTCCATCATGCCCATAATTAGAAAATAATGAGTCCTTTGGATAATGAATTTTTTAGGACATAAAATTAGCCTAGAATTGTAGAGCATAAAATTCTGAGAATTTTCACTTTTGAACCACCCAAAACGAACCTTTTGATCAAAAGTTATGATTCAAAAACTATTTCGGGCCACACAGACTTAACTGAGTCTATGAATAAGGTTAGGTCGACCCCGGCTTGACCCATTGGGAGGTCAAGGATGATCAAAATGACAGGTCATTTTGGCTCATCCATAAACAACACGTCATTTTGACATTAGAGCCATTTTAGACTGAGCTAAAATGACATGTTATTTCAACCAACCAAAAAAAAAACCCCTCACTCTCCGAAAGAGTGCGCATGGGCCACCCTTTGCTCTAAATGCCGCAAGTCATATATTAATGAAAAGAGAAGAAAAAATTATACTTGACCGACCAGTTCCGGTGGCAGGATAAACCCCACATAGTGGTGCATGGATATCACGCACCATCGATAAGAGTACGTAAAATATGTTTTTCCAATTTTTTCTAAATTTTTGAAACTGAACCATTCTGGAGGTGCATGTGGCACGTGCAATGTCCTTTTGAGGTATGGTTTGATCCTAGAAATCCTTAGATTTAAGATCTACACATTGATATACAATTTTTACATTTTTGGAAATTTTATGACACTATTTTTATTTAAAAAGTGGCAAAAATGACATATTTTAACTATATTTTATGTTTATTTTTAGTAAACAGACATAAAACAATGGTTCATGGAAGAATATGATTCATATGGCTTTATGGAGAGTGTAAGAGAAGATCCTAAAGAGTTAGATTGGATAGCTATCCTAAAAGAGCTCATAGAAATGATGCACTTATTATATCAAAGAAATGCACGTATAATGTATTCCATGGAAGCCTTCTTGCATAAAATTAAAGTCTTAAAATTGGACCTCAGTCGCAGAGGAAAAGCATTTCCCAATCACTTTTAGGTTTGTACACTATTGAAAGAAATTCTAGACGACAATTTCTGGACACCAATTAAAAAGACATTATGGCAATGCAAAGATTATAGGCTAGGAATTATCAAATACATTGACCTTAAAAAATGCATGGAAGAGCTGAGACTATAAGAAGTCCACTATGCCAAAGCAAATTGGAGAAAAGCAATCCTATTGTCACAATTTCCAAACATGAAGAGTGTATGAAATTTTGGGCGTAACACTCTAGAGAAGGGATTACACTTGAAGGATCCACTCAAAACCATAAATGTGCATAAATTGGAACTAATCCATTTCCCAAATCCACTAAAATTATTCAATACTTTTGAAGAGATGGAAGCTTTGAATTTTGAATAGGAAGCTAGGATAGAGACATTAGCTATTAATTTTATGGACTTTTCATATGTCCTTATATTTTGTTTGATGAGATTGGTTTCTAAACTTGATATGGTTTGCTGAACTTATTTATTACTTGATGAATGTTTAATCTCTTTATTTCATGTACATTTATCTTGTGGAATCCTACATTTGAGTGGGAGCGCTTATACTGTAATTTTTCTTGAGAGCGATACAACATATGATATTTGCATGAAAATGATCTCGATAAGAAATAATGATAGTATTTAGGCAAACATGTGATAGAGGTATGACGAACATAAACTCCTGACCATGAACTAAGTGGTGTCATTATTGTTCTATGCGAGAACGATGCAAGTAAATAACATTATATACTCAAAGGAGATATTATGATTTAGCAAAATGGCTAGCAAGAACACAATTGTCAAACTAAACAAAGGTGACAAATTGAATGGGGACAATTGGGATATATGGCATCGAAAAATATCTTATATCTTAGAAGAGCAAGATGCTCTTGAAGCCTTAAACCATGTCATGATTAAACTTGAACCTAGGAACATAACCCAGCATAGAAGGGATGCTGAGGCATATACTATTCTGAAGAAAAAGAACAGTGTCACTCGAATTATACTTTTGAGTACAATGGTGAATGATCTTATATGTGAGTATAAGGATTACCCAATTGCCCAGGGTATATGGATTGCCCCAAAAGAGAAATTTGGTGGTACTTCTACCACTAAACTAAGGAGACTCACAATCAAATTTGACACTTATAAGCTTTGGCCTAATACACTGATGAAATAATATTTATATGAAATGTCAAATATGACTTATGAACTAAAAGTTGCAGGACATGCACTTTCTGATAAGCAGCAAGTACAAGCTGTAATTAGGTCACTTCTTGCAAGTTAGGAATATATGAAGGTCAACCTAACTCACAAGGAAAGTATTGTTACTTTTGATGATGTGGCAAGACATTTAGAATACAAGGATGAACGTCTAGGGGCTTATAGGTCCTCTGGACAAGCATACATAGTGGAAGGAGCGGAACCCTCAAATTCCAAGCCTAAGTTCAAGAAAGTCAGAAAGTTCCAGAAGAGAAAATTTAAGCCCAATTCCAAGGGTAAGAAAACCTTCAAAAAGAAAAAGTGAAAGCATAGCTCAAAGAAATTTGATTTCAAGAAAATCAAATGTTATGCTTACTAGAAAATGGGTCATTTTGCTTGAGATTGCGCTCAGCAAAATGAATAGAATAAGGTATTACTAGATATTGAACCTACACATTTTTTTTGTATTTCTAGCACTATTTTTCTAACAAAATCTCACTCTTTATGGATTTTGGACTTAGGTACCATAGACCACATGAGTAAGGATTAAGGATCCTACATAGAATATTATCGATTAACAAGTCAAAGCAGATGGCTTTATGTTAGAAACAATGCAAGGATTGAGGTCAACGGCATTAGTACATGCAAATTAGATTTGTATGATGGAAGAACCTTAATCCTAAATGATGTACTTTATGCACCTGACATTTGAAAGAATTTAGTTTTTGTTTGTTCCTTACTTTAGTTTGGATTTTCAATTAATTTTCATAACAATATTGCTGACATTTTTAAAGATAATGTACTTTATGATTCTGGCTTTATTTCCGATGGATTTATCATTTTGGATGTTATTGATAATGCTACTTACAATTGCTTTTCCACTTCTACTTTCAATTTAAATGTTGATATAGACATTTAGCATGCTAGACTAGGACATATAAATCAAAATAGAATGATTAAACTAGCAAAAGAATGATTGCTATGTTCAATTTCAAAATTAGAGATGTCTTTGTGTGAACATTATCTAGCTAGTAAAGCAACTAGAAAATCGTTTGAAAAAGGGACTATGGAAGAAACTCCATTATAATTAATTCACTTTGATATATGTGATCCTTTGAGTATAAGGACAGGACATGGAGTTTGATACTTCATCATTTTCATTGATGATTACTCATGATACAATCATATGTATTTGATTTCATATAAGTCAGAAGCATTAGAATGCTTCAAACGTTATTTAAATGAAGTTGAAAATCAAATAGACAAGAAGGTTAAAGCACTTAAAATTGACCATGGACATGAATATTTATCTAAACAATTTAAAAAGTTCTGTGAAGAAAAGGGATAGTAAGACAATCAACAATCCTTGGCACTCCACAATAAAATAGAGTAGCTAAAAGAAGAAATAGAATACTTCTAGACATGGCTAAGTCATTGATGGCATAGGCCAATCTATCTTTTTTATATTGGGGAGATGCCATATTGATAGCCACTTTCATACTTAATAGTATGCCCTTAAAGTCTATTACATCCACACCCTATGAACTATGAATAAAACATAAACCTGATTTAAGCATTCTTAGACCATAAGGGTCTACCGCGTATGTCCATGATACTTCCTATAAATATGGAAAATTAGGTCCAAGAGGGAAGAAATGTATCTTTATAATATATTTAAAACTATCTAAAGGATATGTTTTTATTGGTGAAAATGAGGATGAAACAGTGATAGAATTTGAATTAAGGAATGTCGCATTTCAAGAAAGTAAGTTTCCTAACAGAGGAGAAATTAATTGTATTGTATCTTTTTTATGAGCTACAAGATTAAATGGATACTATTGAATCTTATCTGCTTTATTCATGTAGGAGATCTCAAAGAGTACCTATCGATCCGAGTGGGAGCTCTGAGAGAGTGAGTGAGAGCCTTTATATTCAGGGATGATATAATACAGGGAACTTTCTTACGGAAAAGTAAAAAAGGAAGTATACCTAAAAAATGCTTTTCAATTGAGGGATCAGCTCTTATGGTTACTCTTTAAGATGAAGAAGACCCAAGAATAGTTTAAGAGGCTTTAACTTGCCCTGTTAAGGAACATTGGAAGAAAGCAATGGAGGAAGAAATAGACTCAATGAAAACTAACTAAATTTGGGAACTAGTTAACCTACCATCTAGTAGAAAAGCAATTAGGAACAAATGGGTTCTTAAAATTAAAAGAAAAGCAGATGGATCAATTGAAAGGTATAAGGCTTGACTAGTTGTAAAGGAGTATACTTAATAGGAAGAATTAGATTATGAGGATACATTCTCACCTATTTTACATTTCAACTTAATAAGATTGCTTCACCCATAGTAGCAAATTTAGATTTAGAATTACATCAAATAGATGTAAAAACTACTTTTCTTTATAGAGAACTAGATGAAGAAATCTATATGGAACAACTAAGAGGTTTTAATACAAAAGGGAGAGGAAAAGAAAGTTTATAAACTCCAAGGGTCTATTTATGAACTTAAACAATCATCCAAATAATGATATTTGAGATTTCATCAAGCTATAATCTTTTATAACTTTCAAATAATTGAGGAAGACCATTGTGTTTACATCAAGTGGTATGAAAGTAATCTTGTGATATTATCCTTTTACGTGGATGATATACTAATAGTAGGAATAGTTTGAATTCGATTATGACTATTAAGGAATGGCTATCCTCAAACTTTGAGATGAAAGATATGGGTGAAGCAGATTACATTCTTAGAGTCAAAATCTTTAAGGATCAATCCAAGAAACTTGTTTGTCTTTCTCAAGAAAATTATATATGGAGAATCCTTGAGAAATTTAATATGAAAGATTGCAAACCCATTGATACCTTTGTAAATAAAAGTGAACCGTTGAGTTAAGAAATGTACCTTTAAAATAAATTTAAGAAGAAATCAATGGAAAGAGTTCCTTATTCTAGTTCAATTGGTAGTCTAATGTACGCAATGATGTGTACTAGATTGGATATTTGTCATGCGATTGGACTCATAAGTAGATACTAGTCAAATCGCGGATAGAAACATTGGAAATTTGTAAAGAGAATATTAAGATATTTGAAAGGGACAATTGATTATGCAGTATGCTATGAAGGAAAAGATTTGTGTTTAGTTAGATATTCTGATACAGATTAGGTAGGAGATCTAGATGAGCAAAAATCCACATCATGTTACTCATTCTTGCTAAACAATGGCATTATATCATGGTGTAGCAAGAAACAGACATACATTACATTATTAACAATGGAAGTGGAGTTTGTAGCATGTTCTGTAACAGGACAAGAGGTTATATGGCTGAAAAGATTTATAGAGTATTTAGGGATTTACAATGAAAATTCAAATCCTATCCCGATATATTGTGACAATCAGGCAGCCATTGCCTATACAAAGGATCCAAAGTACCATAGCAAGACCAAGCATATTAATACAAAGTACCCTTTTGTGAGAAAAGCTATAGCCCAGAAAAAGGTCACCATTCAACACATTCCTATGCAAAAATGATAGCAGATCCTTTTGTTAAGTCTATACTTAGAAATGTGTATATTAAACATGCAAAATCTCTTAGTATGCATAGAATGTTGTTGAATAATTTTTTAAATTGAAATGAATGAAGTATGTTTTAATTCAATTGCAAATGTCATGATAAGTGTATGAGTATACAAATATCTAATATGTCATATAGGTTGATAAAGTTGGTTCTCTCACTTGAACAACTGCCTCTGACACTCATAAGGAGTAAGCAAAGATGAGACATGTGTTTACCAACATAACAATGAGAAATGTTATATTTTGATAGAGAAGTAACACAAAATAAAATATGTCGTATCAACAAGATAAAGTTAAGATGAGATCTAAAATACAAATATGGATTAACTTGTGGATTCTTTCACCTTTTATGATAGCTGTAGCTAGACAATGAATTCTTTACATACTAACATCAAAAGGAGTCAAATGATATGGAAGAATTCATGTTAGGTATTATATGTGTCTGAACTAAAGTCTATATGGAATTATTAATAAAATCAACATATGCCCTTGTGCTATAAAGGAAAAATCGTAACATGTGATTCATATCACATGTACAAAAGAACTACAAACAAGAAGCAAGTGAAAGATCCCTGGTTCATTACTGTGTAAGTCCCAAAAAAGAAAATTCTTTCTATGGATACGCTTTGACTTTGACAATATCATAGAGAAATGATACAACGTTTGCTACCTTAGTATGCATCCTAAGATCATGACATATATGGTCCAAGAGGTAAAATGCTAGGAAAGTAGCTGTTTCAAATCAAAGTGATATGTGAGTGAGAGGAAGATTTGCTAACATATATGCAATTATCTTAGTGTCTAAGACATATCTATTAGGAAGTTAATTTTGATAACATCATAAGCATGGATACTACATATACATGAATGGAAGTATGAGCTTACAATAAAGCTCACAAAGGATCAGATTTTCAAATGAAAAGTGTAAATAGGAAAATCTAAGGCATCCGAGGCTTGATATAAATAAATAGAAAATGGGGTTGTTTTATGCTGATTCTATATAAGAATTTCTAGTACAAGAACACCGAAAGTGACATCATGCCCGCGCGATCACGATAATGCACTGAGTATGAAAACCCAAAGAGAGGCGGAGGTTAAATAATGTGGCTCATCCTATTATGTATGAGTGGGAGATAATGAATGTGGGGACATCCATAATGGTTAACCCACATCATCATAATATTTAAATTTTGAATTTAAATTTAAAGGAAACAAAATCAATTTTTTTATAACTAAAAACAAAGTGGGTGATCAAGATAACTACCCACATATAACAAAAGGGGAGATAATCACCCAAAAAGAGAAAGAGAGAGAGAGCGAGCACATTAGATTACATTTTTAGAGAGAAAAATTTTATAGAGAACAAACTTTCCCTCTTGGAGTGTGTGATTTGCAATGAGAGTTGTTGTGGACATAAAGCAAAAGTTCCTGATTCTTGGTAATTCTTGGCTACTGCATGTAGAATTCAACATCAGAGCAAGAGCGAAAGAACAAATATGTATATTTTCCACATTGATTTAATTTATTAATTTTTCCCAACACTTGGGAAGTTGAACACTAACTCATGGCAAGGGACCATAACCATAGACTTGCTTTTAGAAAGTTGGAAGGCTTTGATATACTACCAAAATGGAGCCCTAGAACACGTTACTAGACTTTTTTTTTTTTTTAATCATCGGTTCTTTGCTTTTACTCTCCAATGAACTTGTTTTACTTTTTACATACAGTAAAAAATTATATTATTGCCTAATGCTACGTACATTATATGTTCAATGCCACAATACTAATGATTCAGACAACTTAAGTCGATAATGGCTTCACTACAATAAGGATGTGTTGGAGAAAAAATTCTCTCTCAAAATAAACAAGCACCAAACAATTAAATATATAGAACAGCCCAATAAAATATGTAAAAAATTTAACATGAAAAAAAAAAGAAAACAAGACATTTATTATAAATCAAGATTATATCATAATATAATAATGCTTGTAAAGTTTCTCAACCATCATCATGTAATTTCCTTATTACTATCCTATATCTTTTACAAACTTCTATATCGTCTCCCAAATAATCTCATATCTGAAACTCTTATCTAATATAATTAATATTTGTATCCAAAATAATTAATTAACCAACAAACATAATCTTATTTTAATTGTTTATTTGACCTGTAGGAAATTTACTTCTGTAATTAAGGAAGTCCGCATCAATCAGTAACCGCAAGTCAGGAGACTGAAATGTCAAGTCTAATGTTTGGGTTCCCTGTGCTTGGCATCATATAAACCTAATTTAAAACTTGACTCTTGCAAGTCTAATGTTTGGGTCCCCTGTGCTTGGCATGTCAAGTCAATGTTCCGGTCCCCGTGCATGGCACGCGGTTTATCAAGTCTAGTGACTTCTAATAATGAAAAAATCTATTCGATGACCAAAAAAAAAAAAAAACAAACAAGAATTCCATCAGCCTTTCTTAATTACAACTATGGAAGTAAATTTCCACAAAAAAAAAGGTTGAACTGTTTGAAAAGTAGAACTACCTTTACTTTTAGATTTTAGATGGGTTTTTATCAGCTTTCTCTTCTAATACTTTGTTCTATACTAACCCAGGCTTCAGTAAAACAATATCTATGCGAGTCCGTAGATAATGATTTTTTCAAAAATTTTATTAAGTTGTCCATTCTGTTTTTCAAATGGTAAAATGAGCTACATCGATGAGGAAGGGATATATATATATTTATATACACACACATAATTTAAAATTTAGGTTTATATACATATATGTATATGTATATATAAATTATGTAAAAGAGCAGACTAAAAATGACATTTACAGGTGTATAAGTATAGAAGTTTGCGTCACCCACATGTTTTATAATTTATAAAATAAAATATTATATAGTATTATGAATGAAAAAAAAAACATTAAAAAAGCGAACGTTATTTTGTCATCACATTTTTTATATATAATATTAAATAAATAGGATATTTACATAATCATAAATTTTTTAAATATAATTATAAGTAAATGATAAATTATTTTATATACAAAAAAATGTGTTCTGGGCTTCAATATTTTCCTTTTCAATAAATTAATTGGAGAATGCTAATTTTATAGGCTTCAAGATAAGGAAGAATACCTTGAAAGGAGCAAATCAAGGAACTGGGTGTTCTTACGAGTCTGTCTTTCCCCACCCTAAATATTCTGTTTGATCCAAATAAAATGATTGAAAACTTAATTAATAGTTAATAAGTTGATCAATGGTTAATAAATTAAATAATAGTTAATAAATGAAATTTTATAACTTACAGTTAATAAGTTAATTGATTATATTAGAAATATTTGGTAAAATTAATTTTTGAACTAGTAAAAAATGTAAAATGACATAAATAAATATAGTAATATAAATAGATACACGAATTAAATTAATGATAAATTGTAATGAGGTGCTATTTCGTAAACTTTATTTCAAAGAGGTGCTAATGCTGGACTTTTTTTCAAATAGGTTTTGATTTTATGATTTATAAATGTTATATACCGAAATTATCCTTTTTTTAACTGTGAGAATCTGGTAATGAATTACAAACTTTAAAAAGCTATAAATCTATAATTAGTTAACCAATTTTTACATATGACCACTTGTTTTCAATTGTCTTCATATGATCTTTCAACAGAAAATAAGAAAATATGAGTTTCACTTGATTAAAAATATGTAAATTGAGTTTAAAACTTTGAACTACCATAACTTTATGCTTGATTGTCTATTTTTAGTGAATTTTTTTATTTCATGTAACTTTTTAAGATTTACATACTTATAAAATGCCAAAGGCATTTTGCCCACTCTGATTTAGTTAAAAAGGCTTTTTTCGATAATTTTTCTCAATTTTTATTTTTTTCTAACTTTGATCAATTCAAATTCATTAGAATCTCATATTAAACTTTTGCTCCCAACTCTTTTAGTATCTAGTAATGCCATAATAATTTTCTTAACAAATAAAACTACTAAAAAATAATATATAACTGTTTGTAGACTAAATAGTAACATATTATTGTTTCATTCTAAAATTGTAATATGTTACTATTTTATTTGTTTCAAAACAGTAATGCTAACTAAAAGTTTCAAATAAAGGGATAAATGGAATTTAATGAACAACCAAACTAGCAAAGAAGTGGATGTTACTATTTCATTTCAAAACAGTAACACTAACCAAAAACACCAAGTAAAGGGATAAATCAAGTTTAAATAACAATCAAATTACTAAATAATAGCATGTTAGTTTTTGTTCCTTAAACAATAACATATTACTATTTCATTTCAAAATAGTAACACCAGCAAAAAAATCTCAAATAAATAAATAAATTAAGTCTAATTAATAATCAAATTGTCAAAATAACATGTTACTATTTATTGAACAATAACATCAATCAAAAACTCTAAGTAAATGGATAAATTAAGTCTAATTAACAACCAAATTGATAAAGAAGAGGATATTACTATTCAAAACAATAGTACTAACTAAAAACTTCAAATAAATGGATAAATGAGGTCTAATTAATAACCAAACTTTTAAAGAAAAATATGTTATTATTTGTTCTCTAGACAGTAATATATTACTATTTCATTCTAAAACAATAATACCAACTAAAAACTCTAAATAAATAGATAAATTAAGTTTAATTAATATTCAAATTGTTAAATAATAACATGTTACTATTTATTCTCAACACAATAACATGTTACTATTTTGTTTCAAACCTAATTAACAACCAAACTGCCAAAAAAGAGGATATTACTATTTCATTCTAAAATAGTAACACTAACCAAAACTCCAAATAACAACATAAATTAAGTTTAATTAACAACATGTTACTATCTGTTCTCTAGACAGTAACATATTACTATTTTATTTCAAGACAGTAACACTAAACAAAAACTCCAAATAAATTAATAAATCAAGTCTAATTAACAACTAAATTACCAAATGAAAGCATATTACTATCTGTTATCTAGATAGTAACATATTATTATTTCATTCCAAAACAATAACATCAAGCAAAACATTCTAAATAAATGGATAATAGTATATTATTATTTATTCTTTAGAAAATAATATATTACTGTTTCATTCCGAAATAATAACACTAAATTTTAATTTTATAAAATTTTAATCTTTTATTTTTAATTTATATTAGATTTGCTTAATTAGGGCTGCACGATGATAAAATGCAATTCTTTTGTTTCCGTTTCTGTTTCTGTGTCTTTATTCTTCACAGAACGCACTTCAAGTATGTCGTTTGAACTTATAGCTATTTTGATAAATTGCACTAGAGGGATGCACTTAAATGAGAGGAAGTCTGCTCGGGTACCTCGCTGTAATAAATTACTGCAATTGGTATCGACCTGATTTTTTTCCTTAAATTAATTTATACTTAATTTGAGACTAAGTCTTCTTAATACAATTAAAATATTCAAAATAAGAATATCATTATTTAAATTTTAATTAATTATATTTATGACATTATATGCTATTTATTATTTAAAATATTAATACAATAACCCAAAATTTAATTAATAATATCTTATGATATCATATATTTTTTATTTACTTATTTATTATTTATTTATATTAAATTAATTACAATATGTTAAATATTGATTTATATAATTAGGATATATGTTATTATTTAATTAAAACAAAAGGGATAAATTTGAAATTTTTTAAAAAGCTATTAACTTATAAAGTACAAACCATATTATATAAATTATTAAATAAGCGTTTACTTTTTTAAATGACCAGGTACACTAAATTACCTGTAGAAGGTAAATTACAAGATTCTATCATAGTGTAGAAATAATAGTAAAATCCAATAACATAATATTTTCTTAATTTGCATTATTTTATTATACTCAACGGAGAAACAAAAAGACTCAATAGTCTTCTTGCGGAAAACTTGGAGTTGCACTGTGGAATTGTGGAATTATGGTCGGATAATTTCAATTAAATGAATTATAAATTTTATAATTTTAATAGTTATATAGTTTAAAATCTCAATTTTAAACTTTTTCATGCCTTTTATTTTTAAAAAATTTTAAAAAAATTAGAGTAATTTAAATTAATGGATTCAAAATTAAAATGAAATTTCTGCAATTTTTTCTCTTAAATAGCGATCTAATTGACTTCAAAGTTACTCTTCTAAAATGATGCTAACATTAGGTAAAAAAGTCAAGTGAAGTGAAGTGTTAAAATTAGGGTAAAGTGACCACAAAAACACTACAAAACCTGAGACTTTGAAATCAGCACACGCATGGAACCCCAAATCATAAAACAAAGGTGTCCCAATACTTTAAAATATGATTTTTAATTTTAGAATATTTTAATCATTATTTTTATATTTTTAGAAATTTATATTTTTAATAAATTGTAAATTATTTTTTCAAAATGATTTTGTAACAATTTTTTAATCTATTTCTAGCCTTTTTTTAGCTAATACCTTTTTAAAATAAATTTTATCCACTTTACATTTTTAAAAGTTCGTTTCCTAAGTAAATAATAAATTAATTTTTCAAATTTATTTTGTAACATCCAATTATACCATTTCAGTTTTGAAATTTTGTTTCTTAAAAAATTATTAATAAATTCATTTTAATTTTGCTACATCCATATTCCTAATTTTTTTATAGCCATTCTTTTCACAAATAACATATATCCATTTCATTTTTTAAAAGTTTGTTTAGAGGCTATTAATTATTTTAAAAAAAAATTATTGTCAACTTTATCTTTTTAGCTTTTCAAAATATGTTTCTTTTCAAGCCAGTAAATTAACATGTTGTATTGATCTTAAAATGGCCAATATACCAAATTTTTTTAATGTCCTCATCATATTTTCCAAAATTAAAAGGTAAAATAGGAAAAAAAAAACCTCTATCCAGGATGGATAAGTGCTAATTTTTCACTTTATTTTTTAACTTTCCTAGTTTTTTCAAATAAACTATAAAAAAGCTAAACACTTCTCAAATTTTATTGCAAATAAAAGAGGTTCAACGTGACATTTTAAAATTCATTATTTAATTTTTTTAAATTTATTTTGTCCTTTTGATAAATAAAAAATTATTTTTTCAAACTTCATTGCTTATCAAATAATAAGTCAGGACCTCAATTTTTAGAAGTAGAGGAAAAATCTTAGTTCTATTTTTATAAACAAGAAAGATTTAACAAGAGCTTTTTATTAATGGCCTCTATGTTTAGATTTATATAATAACTTATTTAGTATTGTTTTCATGGTCAAGATTATATTTTTTTTATTTGATTCTCTTATGTTATTATTATTTAATTATTTTGATTTAGTAAATATTTAATTATCTCCTCTTTTATCACTAAATTATTTTTAGTTATTTGAAATTTTGCGTTTATAAAATATTTGAACATTTCTTATGCTTTTTTTATAAAATTTATTTTCAACACAAATCAACAAGTAGAGAAAATAAATATTTCAAATTTAATAATAATAATAATAATAATAATAATAATAATAATAATAATAATATATCAAATGTATGTAAAATAAGTTAGAAGAAAAAACTTTCAAAAATTAAAAAGAAAAAGATTTTAAAAATTTACATGTTGCACACTTTTTTGTATGGAATAACTCAAAATTAATTAATTAATAAATATTTAAATAATTAAAATTGGAAAGGTATAATTGTGTGTCGTAAAATAATTTTCACAAACTAATTAATTGTTTACTAAGAAAAACAAACCTTTTAAAATATAGAAAGATAAAATTTATTTAAAAAGGTAATAGTTAAAAATACTGGAAATAGAGAAAAATTGTTGAAAATTATTTCAAAAAATAATTAACAATTTTGACAAAAATTAACAATTTTAGCCTTGAAATTACATTGCACTAATAAAATAGTTCCTAAATTATATTAAATAATCAATTTTGTTTATAAATAATAGTCCATACAAATAATATTATCCCTTCAAATAAATCTATATAGAAAATATCATTTCTAAATATTTGTTCAAATGGATGAAATTGTTTATACAAACAATTATTTGGGGATGAAATTGGGCATTCTATATAATTTAGGGACCATTTTGTCAGTGTCATGTAATTTTAAGAATAAAATTGATAATTTTATCTATAATTTAATAAAAAGATAAACTTGTGAAAATATAAAAACAGTAAAATTTATCTAAAAAAGTAATGGTTAAAAAGCTCAAAAATTATAATTTCTATGTTGAAGATAATGGGATAAATGGCAAAATATTGTGCCCCATTGGTATAAATGGAAAATCTACTAGCAATAAATGAAATAAAATTCCAAAATATATTACGATGCGTACTGGGCTACGAGTATTAATGTATTCTCTAGTTACTATCTTTTAAACCAGGTTTTGAGCCCAATGCACGCGAATAGTTATTTTATATAATTAAATTTTAAATGGTTTCATATTATAAAAGAAAATATTATAAAAGCATGTAACGAGCAGATAAAAAGAAAATAAATATTAGGTGAAGTGAACAGTCTTAATAAAATTTCAATTGATGTATATTTAATTTAAAATAAAATACTCAAACATGGATATTTAGAAATTATTCATGAAATTTAAAATTAAATTTGATTTTAATGAATCATAATTTAGAAAAATTTTATGTATATATATATATATATATATATATATATATATATATATATATATATATATATATATATATATATATATATATTTAATTAAAAGAATTGTATATGATAAAACATAACCATATTTTTGAACCAATTAACTCAAATTTAATAGAAAAAACATTTGCTTTTACAACTAAAAAAGTGTGCTTATAAGATCGTGTCCAGAAAAGCATGCAATGCAGCATATAAAGAAATAACTTGTGAATTACGAAATCATGACAAAATTCTAAATGATATGTATTTTATTTGAAATATGATATTTGAACATTGATATCAAGAAAATATAAAAAAAACATTAAATCCAATTTTAGCAAATTCTTATTTTACAAATATGTATATTTTTAATAAATTCTTATTTTATAAAAAATATGTGATGAAAGATGATAATTATTTTACCTTTTATAGGTAACAAACTATACTATGAGGACATGATTGGGGAGAAAACATAAAATAGGGTAGATAAATGGAAAGAAAATTAGTATGTCAGTTGTAAAATTTTATTAAAATTTCAATTGATGCATATTTGATTTAAAATAAAATACCTAAAAATTATTACTAAGAAAATATTAAAATTTGTAAATTAATTTTTTTAATATTTATATATTTTTATTAAAAATAAAATGTGCAAATAATCAATTCAAGTAATACTTTCCGTATGAAGGCCTTAACTTATCTAAAATATTTTATGATAATATTGAAATATCTCATGTTATACTTATATTATTTAATAATGTTAGTGTTTGTATCGTAAATATTAAAAATGAATAAAAAAATAAAAATATGCGGCAAGAAAAAAGAACAGAAACAATGTATGGATTGAAAAGAAATAAAAAATAAAAAACAAAATATATAGTAATTAATTCAATTAAAATTAAATTTTAATTTATTTAATTTATTTAATATATTATATTATATTTATATTACTTAGTGGATTGATATCTAAGTTTTAAATATCATGATTGAATTGAACAGGAAAAAAAATACAATGGAATAGATAGGAGCAAGGGAAACGGTGTGTGACCTGTACTGCCAAAAAAAATATTAATTGATATGCGTTTAATTTAAAATGTAATACTTAAAATTGAAATACAAAATTTAATAAATAAAATTGATTTTAATTTTGAAAATTTTTGTTAAGAAAAGAATGTGTGAATAATTAATTCAATGAATTATAAGAAGAAAAGAAATAATATATGAATTATAAAACAATAAAAGTTAAAAATAGAATATGTAATAAATTAATTTGATTAAAAAATATTTAATTCATTTGAAATATTCTTATAATAAAAAATAAAATATAATATGTCATATCTATACTTCTTTGTAGTATTGATGTCTGAACTTTAAATGTTTGAAGTGAATGGGTAAAAAAAGAAAAGTACATAATGAAGTATATGAAGGGAAAAAGATTTAGTATTTATATTGTAAAGCCTTGATGAAAATTTCAATCGATATATTTTTAATCTAAAATATAGTGTTTAGAAATTGATATCAATAAAATTTAAATAAATAATGTTTAATTTTTTTAAAAGATTGAATGTGCAATTCATTAATTTCATTAATAATTTCTATATTAATTTTTCAAATTATTTAAAATATATAAATAAGTAAAAAATATAATATACCATATTGTATTTATATTACTTAGTGATATATGTGCTTGAGATGTAACCGATAAGAGTGGACATGAAAAAAAATGGAGAGAGAAACACGCAATGAAGTAAATAAAAGGAGGTAAAGTGTAAAGTAATAGGAAAATTAAAATATATGGTAAATTAATTCAATTAGATAAAATCCTTAACTCATTTAAAATATTTTTATAATAAAAAAGATACCATATTACATTTATTCTACTCAGTAATATTGGTGTTTGAACTTAAAGTATCAAGAGTGAATAGGAAAAAAAAGGAGAGAAATAGTGAATGCATTAGAAAACCTTGACAAAATTTTTTATTATTGTGTATCTAATTTGACACATAGTACTTAAAAAGATCAATAAAACATTGACTTAAATAAATAAATTTAATTTTAATCTTAAAAAGTTATAATATGAAATTACTTATTCATTATATTAAAGTTTTAATTTATTCAAAATATTTGTAAAAATTTGAAATTAAAATATAATAATTTAGTTTATATTATTTAATGATATTAATATTTGAGTTATAAGTAAAAGAAATGGACATAAAAAAGAGGAAAAATGAAATTTAGAAAATAAAAAGAAAAAAATAATGCATGAATTATAAGTTAATAAAAATTAGAAATAAAATATACATTAAAATAAATTAATTCAATTGAATAAAAATTTCTATTTAAAATATTTTGACAATAAAAAGAAATTATGCTGCATTATATCATTATTCAGTGGTATTTGAATTATAAATAATATGAGTGGATAAAAAAATAATGAATAAAAAATGAAAAATACATGATAAAAACTATATAAAAGAGGAAAGTAATAAGTAAGAAATGGGCGGGAAAATTTTTATTTGGATTAGGACAGCGATTTTAAAACATGCGTGCTGGACTATCACTTCGTAGTAGTAAGTATTTTGATTAGTTCGTAGAAGGTATTAGGTTCCTCGTAATACAAGGAACTATTTTCTTTTAAATTTGTGATAAATATATACGTTAAATGCAATTTCGGTCCGCTTATAATATAAATTATGAAATTTTAATTTTTTAATTTGAAAATAATATATTTTAGTTTTTCTAATATTTAATTGGTACAATTTTGTTTCCCATATTTCATTTTTGTCTATTACTTTCAACTGTCATTAAACTCCCTCGTGGTTTTTTAAATATTCTCCAAAAAATTATATTTTTTAAATTTAAAAGATAATAAACTCCAAAAAAGATTCAAATTTTTGTTCATAATCTATTAATTTTGTTTAAAAATTTTAATATCAAGATAAAAATTTTAATTCATACTTAGACAAAAGTCACTTCAACTTAATTAGAAAGAATTATTGGGATAAAAATGAGTTTGTCAGGTTAAGAAGTTGATAGAAATCAAATAGAAGAATTAAAATTGTACCAATTATACATTTAAAGGACCAGAATTACACAGCTTATACTCCCTCCATTTTTTTAATCTATTCTATTTTGAAGAAAATTTGTGTTCCCATTTATCTATGATTTTGGAATTTCAATAAAATATTAAATATTTTTTTAAATTTATACTTCTTTTTTTATTAATAAATATTTTATTATTCTACATTCTTGACTCACTTGCATTATTTCATCATATTTCTCTATTTATTTTCAAGTGTCTTAAATTTTATATGTAAAGATTAATTTTTGAAAGTCCACTAAAAATAAATAAATAAAATTAATTTTTTGATATCTATAAAATTAGTTGATTGCAATAAATAAAAATAAATGGAGTGAATATTTTAGAAGGAAAAAATTGTATTTAAATCAAATATATATGATTCATACCGTGCTTTTTCATAAATTCCTCTTATTGTAGATTTAATTTGGTCTATCAATTTCAACAAATGTAAAATTAATTAAACTTAAATTATACGTTTGGCTTAAAAAAAATTGGGAAACATGATACTGGTTCTAATCGTTTCAGGGGAAACTTCCCTGTGGCTTTCCTTGCATTGCATTAACTGTGCCTCACAGTTATGGAACGAAATTTTCGCAAAACAAAAAGTTGAAGTTGTTGGAAAAATGGCACTATTGCTTTTATCAACTTTCTCTAATACTTCCGCACTTTGTTTATGTTTTACCGATTTTTTATAAAAAAATATTTATTTATTTATTTATATATACATAATCAAAACGATGTATGATACGATGGTAGTAAGAAAAAAAAATTTAATATAATAGAGTTTTTTTTTTATCGCACAATTCTCACAAGTGTAATATTAAATAAATAGTATGCTTTTTTGTATCCTATATAATTGAACACAAATATAACAATTTTTTTGGGAAGATATTCCCGCCAAAATTATAAATTAAACTTAGTTACTAACACAATTTTCAGCAACTCATATTGCGTGGGGCAGTTTTGAATTTTTACAGTTATATATATATGTATGTATGTATGTATGTATGTATATCATTCTCATTGAATCTTTATGTCACCATTGTACAAAATAAAAGCTATCTTATTTTTCAGGTCCATGATGAACAAAGTTCATACAGGAATACTTTTAAACCTAAATTAAAATTGTAAGATTAATTCAATTAGATTAGATTTGTGATTCTAAAAATAATTGGGAGGGTTGATTTCAATTGTAGTATTTTTCCTATGTATAGTTACATTGCAATATCAATTCACTTCGGAGACAGGGTAGGTAAGGGGGGAAAACGAAGATGGTAATGCAATATTAAATGCTTTACCTAATTTTTTTGTCAAAAATATTAGCTTATTTAATTATAACTTTTTATGATTATTTAATAATTTAATTATAAATTTATAACAACGTGACTCATGAGCATTATTGGGCCGTGGTCCAAGAGGAAATAGAACATCTAAATCTTTCCTGAAAAAAAAGCTTAAAAAAGATTTAAAAAAAAAAAAACCTTTCCAGTAGCCTTTCTTAGTTACAAGTATGGAACTAAATTTCCACATGAACAAAAGGCTGAGCTGTAGGGAAAAATCATTCTGGTGACCCCAAAAAAAAAAAAAATCCATTAGCCTTGATAAGCCGGCTGATAATGAAGAAAGCCTGCATCGATCAGTGACCGCATGTCACGAGACTTGTTAAACCGCGTGCCAGGCAGAGGGGACCAAAACATTAGACTTGACTCTTGCAAAGTTGCCAAAATGGAATCCCAAAACACACGCAAGAAGAACAAAGAAGTGGCACTGACTGTTAACAAAGCATAAGTGTTTGGAAAATTTTGCACTCACCAATCTAAATTCCAATAAAAAAATATCAGTCAAAAGAAAAAAAAAATGAAAAGAAGATGGAAAGATAAAAAGGCCAAGAACATCTGGTTTAAAGGGCACCCCACATGTATAGAAATACCATAACTACATCCATTTAGGAAGACTTGGAAAGTTGAACACAGACTCATGAGAAGGGACCATAACCATAGACTTGCTTTTAAAAAGTTGCAAGACTTTGATATACTGCCAAAATGGAACCCTAAAACACGTTACTGGACTTTGATTTTTCTTTTTTTTTTAATCGTTGGCTCTTTGCCTTTACTCTCCAATGTCCTAGTTTTTATATACAGTAAAAATATATATTATGGCATAATGCTACGCGCATTATATGTTCAATGCCACAATACTAATAATTCAGACAACCTAATTTCGATAATGGCTTTACTACAACAGGGATGTGTTGGAGAAAAAAGATTCTTTCTTAAAATAAACAAGCATTAAAAACTTAAGTGATTAGAATAGTGCAATAAAATATGTAAAAGAAATTTTAACATGAGAAAATTCCATATTTCATAAAAAAAAAGGAAGACAAAACATTTACTATAAATCAAGATTATATGATAATGTTTGTTAAGTTTCTCAACTATCATCTTGTAATTTCTTAATTACTATTCTGTATCTCCTACAAGCTTCTATGTTAGTTCCAAATAATTCCATATCACATCTCTCATATTTCAAACTCTTATCTAATATAATAAATATTTATATTCAAAATAATTACTTGAAGAACAAACACAATCTTATTTTAATTGTTTATTAGAGATGCAGAAAATTTACTTCTACAGCTGTAATTAAGACACCCTGCATCGATCAGAGACAATAATAAAATTTCCATTAGCCTTTCTTATTTACAACTATGGAAGTAAATTTCCACAATAACAAAAGATTGAGCTGTTGGAAAAGTAGCACTACCTTTAATTTTAGAAGGGTTTTTATTAGAGATGTATATGAGGCAGGCGGGGTCGCCCCGCCCATTAGGGTCAGTCCAAAAAATATAGGATTTGGACTTATTTTTTTAGTCTGATAGACCCGTTGGGCTTTTTATATGATCCGATAATAATCGGGTTGGGCTCGGGCGATTATAAAAAAGCTCGACTATTATATTAATTTATTTTTATAATATAATTATATATTAAAAAAATAATTGTATCTTATTATTTTTAATATAAAAAAAATTAAATTTGATATAATTAAATATTTTATATATTTAAGTATTATATTATCTCTTTAAATTCACATCTTTTATATTAAAAATAATTTTTTTACTTAAAAAATAGAAAAAATTAAAATAATCAGGTAATTGGGCCGGGATTCGGGCTATATCTATTAATAATTGGGCCGGGCCAGGCTAAATTTTTTTAAAATACAATCGGGCCGGGCTCGGACCACAAATTTTTTATTATTTGGCCCGCCTGACCCGGCCTGACCCATGTACGCCTCTTGTTTTTATCAACTTTCACTTGTAAGCTAATACTTAGTTCTATCCTAACACAGGTTTCAGTAAAACTATACCTATTCTAGTCCGTAGATAATGATTTTTTTTCAAAAATTTTATGAAGTTGTCCATTCTGTTTTTCAATTCGTAAAATGAGCTACATCGATGAGGAAGGGATTTAGATATATAAATTATGTAAAAAGGCAGACTAAAGATGACATTTACAGTTCTAAAAGTATGGATAAAATACCTTTTTACCGTTTTTTTCTAAACATATTTCCATTTTACCGTTAGTCCGAAACATATTACCAAAATGCGCATCAGGGGCGGAGGCACCATCCGGAACAGCGCCATTGGGGGTGGGGCGCCATCTCAGATGGCGCCCTTGTGAAGGTCTGAGGGCGCCATTCAAGATGGCGCCCTTGGGCCTTTTTTTTACTGCCTTCCTTTTTAAAAATAATTGATTTTGATATCATTTGAAAATAAAAATTTTAAAAATAAATAATATATGATTGTGACTCAAAATAAATTATTAAAAATAAATTACTCATTATATAATTATATTTAATGTCATATAAAAATATGTTGACTCCACTTTGATATCTAATACATAAATTTATTATAGGAATTAAATAAGAAAGTAGTTAATAATAATAATATAATGAATAAAAATAATTAATATTTGGTGAATAATAAAATATTATTTAAAAAATATAAGATTAATAAAGAATAATTACGTAATTTATATTAATGTCTCTCAAAATTTGATCCAATGACACTTAATATTTATATTAATATTTATTAATATTTGAAATTATAAACTTCCAACATTTAGAATTATATTATTACAAGTAATTATCTAATATGTTATTACACATAAGTAAATTGATTGAATTATTCAGTAATATTCTTTATATACGAAGTTGAAGATTGTTAAAGATGAAAAGAAATACAGCGAAATAAAAATATTTTTTTTATTTTGTATTTATTCCAATAATATTCTTGTCACTTTGTATTTATCTCAATAAAATAATTTTAATTCTGTAACAGAAAAAATGTAAAATCACGCGGTTGAAGATAGCTGAAAATTTAAAAGAATATGATTATTTCGTTTCAATAAATATTTCATTTTGTAATGAAATCAAAATTGTAACATAAATGAGTTATTTTTTAGTTCGTCACACTGATAAAATATTTTGGCAATGTGAGGGAAAAGTATCGACTAACTTTTTTTAAGAAACTATTATTCGTTATATCGTTCCTTCAAAACATTTCATCGAAATAAGCACAGAAGATATGTACAGCGATGGAGAGACGCCAAATGACGTGTAGAGGTACGCTAGATGAAATGACATCGTTGGCGCTGAAGGGAGGGGACGACAAGCGATATTTCACATTATGAACGTAAAATTTATTAAATTAATTTAATATTATTTATTTATTTTCACATGGTAAATAAAAGAAAAGTAGATAATTATAACAGTTGTGAAAGTATGATAATTAATAATGTTAGTTATTATATTTGGGACATGTCCTTATCATCATTTTAAAAAAAAAACTAAATAGTCTTATTCATTTTGAAGTTTATTATTATTTATAATTGTTCCTACACAAGCAATTAAAAATGTCATAGAAATTAAAATCGTCCTAAATGTTGATGCTTGGCAATGAAGTAGTAAAATCATCCTAAATGTCGATGTTTGGCAATAAAGTAGTAAGATAAATGTACATAAATATACAATAAATGTAGAAAAGGAATCTAATGTCTACGCAAGTGATGCCCAGTCCCACATCCAGGATCGGTAATGTGGCGGCCGTATCTACTAACCCTCTGCGCAGGCTCGGGAGTCACATCCCCAGTGTCTGTGTCCCCTCTACCTCTAGCCCCCGCTCTGCCTCTGCCCCTGACTCCCGCTCCGCCTCCACCTCTATCTACAAGCTCTGAGTCATCTGTCATCATGCCACCATGTGCTAATCCCTGATCCTGAGTATGCCAATCAAATACAGGATGATATGGCTGCGATGGACCAGTATCATCGGGAGGAAAGGCATAGAATGCAGATGAAATTCCTGGTACGTGTGGAAATGCCTGGAATGAGGATGGAACACCAAGAGGGAGCTGGTCCATCTGGGATGACGACGGCCTATATAGTATGGCCGGGAACATGGTGGAGGATGAAGGATCATCGGGTGTAGTGGGGTACACATGAGATGGGGCAGTAACATCAGGCATCATCGTCATGGTCTCCTGGGCAGTCGAAGGTGGAATCTGCTGCAATGTCGAAGCGGACGGAACATCGGCCTGCGACGTATGCCGTGGAGCAGTGCGACGTCGCCGGCGAGTGCGAGGCTGATCATGGTCACCCTCCGCAGGGTCTGGGATATGATGGGCCTGGGGAGCTGGCTCCGCATGTGAGTCAATAATCACATGATCAACCTGCTGAATCGCATGAAGAATGGACTCCGTCGCTGACCTAAACACATCGAAGGTGAACACAGCCTGCCCCTCAGGGGTAGTGAAGTCCTATAGTGAGGAAACCTCGTCTACCTGTGCAAAAATTTGACATTGAACTTAGTTATAATACTAATGCATTTAAAGAAAATCAGATGCAAGAAACTAGCACGGAATATTACCACAAGGTCTAGCGCTCCCCCGACAGGTGTAATACATCGCCTGGTAACCCGTCTGTACCATGTCATGTAATCGGAACGTGGTCCCAGAACCAGGCATGTCGTCGGCTCGGCGGTAATGCACAAGTCTCGCCGAATATCCCAGAGTGCAATATACGGCTGATGGCGGATGTGCCACTCCTCGTCATGCCGACCGGACAAGTGGAGGCAGTGGACCTCCGCCACCTGCTTCGGTGGCTCTGGAATAGCCTGGCGTAGTCCAAACTGGCGCAAAACCCTATCAGGCTGGTGCCACTCGACAATCTGAAAGTGGATGAGCGGCACCACTGCTGTCCACGTGTCACTCCCGTCAAAGCAGTACTGAGGTAGTGATGCGATGACCTCCTCAGTGTACGAGATCCAGGCGATCTGAAGTTACAAATTTAGGTTGTGATTTAAGTACGATAGTGGAATGGACAAAGCCCTCAAATAAAGGAATCCATTATCCCCTACATACCTGGTCAAGTTGAAGACGGTCTAGTACGTATCTGTAATGGGGTAGGCTGTGTGCCAGACTATCCTGAAATGTCTTCTGATAGTGTCACCTGCCAAGCACAATGACAAAGTTAAACAACTTCAAAGTAAACTTAATTATAAGTGAAAGTTGAAAAATTCTCTAACCTGCGTGCTAATGGGCTAATTCCTGCATCTCCCTCTGGTATGTCTGAAATAGCTAACGTAGGGGCGATGGTGGGAAATCTGTTCCATGCCCAAAGCTGCAGTAGTAGGCAACACCCTCCTATCTCCCTGTAATCTGGAGCGGTGGCCTTACAGAGCTCTCTGTACAGATAGGCCAAGCAAGCAGATCCCCAGCTGTACGTCCCAGCCTCATGTAAGTGTCCGATCAAGGGTAAGTGCATGAGGTGGACATACGTGCCGGAATGGTCTGGAAATAACGTCCCCCCAATGAGTCGCAAAATGTAAGCCCGGGCGTACCTTTGCACTGTCACCTCATCCGCATCGTCTAGGAGATGACTGAAATGTCTCTCTAACCAACTCATCCTCAATCGCCCCCCTCTGATGACATGCTCATCCGCCGGTAACTGCAGTCCCAAATACTCCTCAATCAGGGCTCCCCATCCCCACACAGTGGGCCCCGTCACTACTCGACCGTCAATGGGTAGGCCGAGCTGAAAAGTGACATCCTGCAGGGTAATAGTCGTCTCTCCCTGCGGCATGTGAAATGTGTGTGTCTCCGGCCTCCACCTCTCTACAAAAGCACTGATCAACTGGTGGTCGATCGGCACAAACTCGCACATCGCCAAGCCGTAAAAGCCTACCTCTCGTAAAAAGGGGACAATCAACTCCGGCGGCTGCTGGTGATGGTAGTGATGAGCTCGTCTAATCCTGAGCACACGATCAGGCTGTGAAAGAATAAAATTACTTTTATTACAACGTATGACAGTTCAGGAACAATTTGACCAAGTTTATTAAGGTGTAGCTTTTTCCATACATGGCCAGCCCAAACCGACTGGGATATGTGTGAGGCCTGAGCCGTCAGCAGTGAAGGATCCCGTGGTCCAGGATCAACGCGTCGGGATGTGGATGCCATCTGCTCAATAAAAAATAAATCTTGTTGTTTATGATATTATATTAGCATGATTTCTAGATATTTATTGTTTATAATAAAAAATAAATCTTGCTTAATACAATTAATTGTGCAAATAAATATATAAAATTTTCAAATGTAAATAATTAAATTTAAACTATTGTAGGAGGCCAAATGGCACCGTACACATTACTGGTAATGCGGAAACATGTATATACACAATGACGGGCAATTTTACAACCATAACAAAAAATTCTGTTTGTGACCGTTACACTTATGAAATTTATTAACATGCTTTATAACGTATATGCGAAAGTAAATTCTTCGCCATCAAGGTGTAGAAGGGCCTTCGTCCCCATATAGCAGTGGGCAACGCCTACGGTTATGCCTTTCCATCTTACAATGTCCGCATTTTTACTTAACACCGCTCTCTTGAGGCCAATCCATCTCATTCTTGATCCGAGTCGACTTTGGACGTCCCCTTGCACGTAATCTTCCGTAATGTGGAACTAGGACAGGGAATGGTGGTAGGTTATTCCATTGAGACTACTCCCCAATAGGCCACCACTCAGATTTGTAGCAATTGAGCAGTGTGTCAAGCCTGTATACAGCATCAACATATGGTTCCCATGATATGTTGATTGAGGTACAAGCAGCAATAATATGAGCGCAAGGATACCTATATGCTTGGAATTTTCCACATGCACACTGCCCTTTGTCCAGTAACACTTGGACAACCTTTCCACATGTCCCCATGGCCATATCAGGGCCCTCCACCACCTCAAACCTAGTCCCTTCTCTATTGTAAGCACGAACGTGGTAAGAAAAAGCACGTGACTGGATAGTCGCAAGCTCTTGTCTGAATCTGCTTGCGTATCTGTGACCTTGTTGTAGTTCAGCGTGCGCATCTTTTCCCCTTTCCACAAAGTACTTGACGCATCTATAGTATGTTTGTTGGACAAGGCCTATGATTGGCAGCTTCCTTAATCCTTTGAAGAGGCCATTGATGCACTCTACAATGTTAGTCGTCATATGACCATATCTTCTACCTTCGTCGTAAGCAAGCATCCACTTCTCGTTCGGAATAGCAGTCAACTTCTTGTGGATCTCCTCATTGACTTTGCTAAGATTGTCCAATCTCTCCATGGCCTTTTCCCAACTGGGCTCGTACGCTGAACAGAAGGAGACAAGTAGGTTAACCGCGTTTAACTACCAGATGCACAAATTTTTAGATGAAAGGGTCAACTAAGAAATTATGCTATAACACATACCAATCTTAAGGACAGCTTTCCTCACGTTGTCATCCCTGCACTTCTTGCGGACGTTACTGGCAATATGTCTGATACAGTACTGGTGATAAGCATAAGGAGGCTCCCATCCCAGGCCTTCGATGGCTACAGCATCTTTTATAGCTCGGTGGCGATCTGATATCAAGCATATTCCTTGCTTGTTCGTAACATTTACCCGCAGTAATGCCAGAAACCAATTCCAGTTTTCATAGTTCTCCCTGTCAACAATAGCAAAGGCAAGAGGAACGGGGCATTTGTTACCGTCCTGGGTCGCAGCAATCAGAAGCACGCCCCTGAACTTGCCATATAGATGCGTTCCATCAATTTGAATGAATTGCTTGCAGTAGGGGAATGTGGCAATGCATGGCTTGAAAGCCCAGAAAACTCGGTTGAAAACATGTTTCTGCGGATCGACACGATTGTCCGCTGTGACAAATGCTTGTGAATCCAACTTGAACAACACCTGGTCACAGTAGCCTAGAATGTCCAACCATTTGGGAAGCAGTTCATATGATTTGTCCCAATCACCGTACACCTTAACAATTGCCTTTTGTTTCGCCTTCTATGCTTTCCTGTACGAAATCTTGTACCCGTACATGCCTTCCACCCTTTCTTGTATAAGCGAGATTGGAACATCTTGCTTCAATTTAATCATCTCCAGTATCAAGGAACTGATATACTCGGAGTCCAGAGACTTGTGGTCCTGTGTCAAGCTAGTATTAACACATGTGTGGGGCCCTGAAAATCTAGTAATAGTCCAACTGGTACAATTCTTCAGTTTTGCCGCTCTGAGGTGGAAATTGCATTGGTCCCCAAATTTATTACACTTCACGCTTAATCTCCTAGTGTCCGACTCCTCCACGTAATAACTGTGGTGCCTTCTGATGTGGTAATGCTTGGTTGCAGCAATTACAGCCTCCTTGCAATCGAACTCCTGCCCAACCTGTAATTCTTCCATGTCGTAATCATAGGTTAGTTTCATTATTTCCGGAAATTCGTCCGGATTCCGTATGGCATCCCAATCAATGTGAGAGAAGACAGCAGCTTGGGGGACACCATATGATGTTTGTGCGGCATTACCACTTCTCACACACCGCGCTGGTGCACTATCCCCGTGTGTAGGCGCACGTTCCTCATCATCAGTGTCACCATCGTCACCGCTACTGCAAGACACCTCATCATCTTCAAAACCAGACTCTAGGTGGGCATCCATTAATACGAGACCGAACGATTCTTCCTGTACGACCGGGAAGGCACTTGATGAACCTATCAGGGTATGTGGGGCATTTACTGGGAAAACACCTGCAACAGATGAGTCCAACGCAGGAGTATGACTATCAGAAATGCGGAACTCAAATCCACTTGTGTAAGGAGGGCCTTCCCGCACCATTGAACAACCAGTGTTGACATAAGCCGTTGGATCCACGGGTGGTGCAGTTCTTGGAACTCTTTCATCAAAACCAAGGTTGGCAGCGCGTAATTCGGTGGTGACCACGTCCACGTACAATTCCATGGCAGTCATCGTCGGATGTTGTTCGAAGCTTGCTATCGCACATGCCAAGTCTTCATCGTCATCCAATTCGTAGGCCATGTACTGAGCCTCTGTTTGGTGCTGTGGAAACCTGTATACAATTTTTCCCACAGTTTGATCCTGGTGAAGCTTCAGTCGGGCATGAATCTTCTCGCGCAATACATCCATAGTGCTGCATCCTTTCAACTTTAGTACCTTTGGGGAAGGTCCATCGTACATTACTCCCATCGATCCCTCAATCATTGTACCATTTGAATATATGAAAGAAATTAAATTTTTCTTCATCTCGTTACTTCTGGCTCCAAAATATTCACTGCAAACTATTCTTCATTATCATCACGCAATCATAGGACAATTTGTGTTTTTACAGACGAATCAACCAGTATTCAATATTACAAGCAGCTGATGAACAAAATACTTTACTATTTTTCTAATGTACTTGGCTAATAGTAAATTATAATCTCCCCGTGCAAGTCAAATCCATTCCGACCTTTACAGGCCGACATTTATTCCCCGCAAGTTCTAAAACTACTACTACACTCATTTATAATTTGCCATTTTTTTCTATTTATTCAGCACAACGTATACTGATTAAATAGAGACAAATTTTCAGTACACTACATATTCTATTTTCACGATAACCCACTCCTTTCACACCTATTACTAAACAGCAACTAAAATTATTTACGCATTACTGTTTCTATATTTTTATGTAGATTACAATGGATTCCTTTTTACATGCACTGACTTCTGGTTACACCCACATATCCTGGAGCCTAAAACCTTCTTCGGACACATTTCTTTATCTCATTTTTTCTTCTTTTAATAGCGCAACCTATCACAGTACATATAAATTTCTACAAATTTTGCACACATTATTTACATCAGTCATAATAGCCTAAATAAATTTCTCTACCATTGTAAAAGATATCTTCATGATGACTAATAAACAATATAATATAAGCACAAATTTTAAATAATACTAACCGGTAACTATTAGGAAAAGCAAACAGAAAAAGGCCTCTGCATGAAAGAAAGATTTATTAGATATTTTAATAACTTTAATTTCTAAGTAAAAATTATTACGTATTATTGTATCATCACAAAAATTATACAAAGATCACGCTAAATTAAAAATACTTTGCAAGATAATATATAAAAAAAATAAAAACAGTAGCATACATAAAATTTTATTGATGTATATTTAATTTTTATGTGAAAGGTAAAGTAATAAGTGTTAAAGATTAGATATGTAATCAATTAATTTTATTAAATAATTTATTTGATTATTAAAAATAATTTTATGTTAAGAGAACTTGTACTATATTTATATTATTCATTATATTGCATTTGAACTTCTAATATAATGATTGAAAAATAAAAGTAACAAATTAAACAAAGTGGATTAAACTAGAAAAAATTAATGTACGAACTACACACCCTTGAAGAAGTTTTAGTTGACGCATTTCAAATTTAAATAACATTTAATTTAATTACTAAGTATTTCATTTAAAAATATAATATAAAATTAATAATTTTTAAAAATAAAAAGAATATTACAGCTTTAATTTATTTAAAATATCATACTGAGCTAAAGAATTATAACTTATTGTATTTATGTTAATTAACGATGATGGTGTTTTAAACCATAGACAATACGATCAGATATAAATAGAATACGATAGAGTAAATTCTTATTTCTAATACATACAGTATAAAATACTAAAAAAATTGACTCTATAATAGATTAATTAATTAAATAAATTATTTAATTTATACAGAATTCATTTATAATCAAATAATTAATATATCTTACGGTTACAAAATATTGGTGTGTGTGGTTTAAATAACATGAGTTAACAAAAAAAATAACAGCAATGTACAATAAAATATAAAATAAATACAAACAATGCATAAAATGTCCAACCTTTACAAAATACCCTCAATTGATATTTACTTATTCTGACATATATTACTCCAAAATTAATATAAAAGTATTAATTAATAGGATTATATCCTCGTAGTAATGAACATATAATAAAAATATTCTTATTTTTATCATATTCTACATCTTTATGAATTTTATATTTTAAATGTATCTAAAAATTATTTTTACCTACAATGTAAATTTTATTCTAAAATACTTTTCTTTATCCCCTCTGTCCTTCTTTTAACTTACAAACTATCACAAATCGTATAAATTTTTTCTATTTTTTTCTTAAATCCTATATCATAACTTGACAGCATCAATCATAATAATTAACATAAAATAATAATTTCTCCCTTAATGTAAAATATATTTTTATAATGAGTAAAAAAAATATGTTATAAATACACAAATTATAAAAAAAAAACCAATAAAAATTACAAGCTATTATAGAACATTTAAATTTGCATAAATTTTTTCTAAATTCTAAATTATAATAATTAACATAGAATAAAAAATCTTCTCTTATTATAAAATATATTCTCATAACAATTAATAAATATTATAACATACATACAGAAATTATAAAAAAATTAATAAGTACAAATCACAAACTATCACAGATCATATAAATTTCTATAACTTTTCTTAATTTTCATACCACAGATAATAATAATCAACATAAATTATAAATTTTTCTATCACTATATAAATATAAAAATTAGAAAATACTAACCAATTAAGAGCAAGAAAAGAAGACCAGATCTGTTTCAAAGAAGTAAATATTACTGAATGAGATTTACAGATTCAACAAACAATAAAAATTTATAAATAAAAATATAAAAAAAATTACCAATGGCCGAAGGAATGGCTGCGAAAGCTACAGAGGAATGGCTGCGGAGGAAGAAGAGAAGAGCAGTTGCACTTGAGAGACGCAGATAGGGTTTGTGTGAGTGTGTGCGGTGGTGGTTCTGGGCGGGTATAAATAGGCGAAGGGAGGCGCCATTTGGTCTGGCGCCTCCCAAAAAAATTTAAAAAAAATTTGGAGGGAGGCGCCAGACCAAATGGCGCCTCCCAAAAAATTCAAATTACACACTAGGGGGGCGCCAAGTTGAATGGCGCCTCCCACCTGCTTAGAAGGCGCCATTCAACCTGGCGCCTTCAGCATGCATTTCCACCCAAAAACGCCATATGGAATGGCGCCCTCAAGCCCCTCCGTGCGCATTTTGGTATTTAGTTTGCGCAGAACAGCAAACCGGTAAAATGTTTTAGAAAAAGCAGTATTCCGGTATTTTAACCTAAAAGTATAGAAGTTTGTGTCACCCACATGTTTTATAATTAATAAAATAAAATATTATATAGTATTATGAGTCAAAAACCAACTTTAAAAAGGTGATATTTTGTCATCACATATTTTATATATAATATTTATATAATCATAAAATCTGCAAATATAATTATAAGTAAATGATAAATTATCGTATATAAAAAAATATGTTCGGGGCTTCAATATTTATTTTTCAATAAATTAGTTGGGGAATGTAAATTTTATAGGCTTCAAGAAAAGGAAGAGTAACTTAAAAAGAATTCAAGGAGATAAGAGAGTCTCCCTCCAAGCCTGTCTTCCCCAAACTAAATATTCTGTTTGACGCAAATAAAATGATTAATAAGTTAATTAATATTTAATAAGTTAGTTAATAACTAATAAATTAATAGATAATAAATAAAAGCTTATAATTAATAGTTAATAAGTTAACTGATTATATAAAAAGTATTTAATAAAATTAATTGTTTAACCAGAAAAAATTATAAAATGACATAAATAAATATATTAATATAGATAGATATATGAATTAAATTAATTTACATTTATTTCAAGATTAAGTTATATTAATACAATTAAAATATTCAAAATAAGAATATCATTGTTTAAACTTCATTAATTATATTTTATGATATCACATATATTTTTTTACTTATTTATTATATATTTATTTATGTTGAATTAATGAAAATATGTTAAATATTGATTTATATAATTAGTATATATGTTATCTTTTAATTAAAAGAAAAGGATAAATTTTAAATTTTTAAAAAATTATTATCTTATAAATTACAAATTATATTATATAAACTATCCAATAAGAGCTTTTTTTAAAAAAAAAATAAGCTAGTGCACCAAAATACTTCTAGAAAGCAAATTACAAGATTATATGAAAGCATGCATTTAAATTGCAGTTATGATCGCATTGCGATGCAGACTAATGCGGAAAAATGCGGTCATAACGGTCTAAAATTATAAAAAATTACGGATGCGGTCTAATCCAAAAATACAATATTGCGGTCCCGGATCATTTTCTAAATCTTAGCATCAAAGTTTACTGTATAAGTAAAAGTAAAATCCTCAAACATAATAGTTTCTCAATTTGCATTATTTTATATAGTCAACGGAGAATAGTCTTCTTGCGGAAAACCTGAAGTAGCACTGTGGAATTATGGTCGCATAATATTCAATTAAATGAACTATAAATTTTATAAGTTTAATAGTTACATAGTTTAAAATCTCAATTTCAAACTTTTTCATGCCTTTTATTTTTTAATTTTTTTTAAAAAAAAATTAGCGTAATGTAAATTCAATCACTTGAAAATTAAAATGGAATTTCTGCAATGTTTTCTCTTACAGAGCAATCTTATTGACTACGAAGTCGGTCTTCTAGAGTGATGCTAACATTAGGGCAAAGTCAAGCGCAGCGTGGTAAAGTGATCACAAAAACAATACAAAACCACAGACTTTTAAATAAGCTCGCGTGTGAAACCCCGAGTCACACGAAAATAAGTAATCTATTAACTGAAATTGATTGATTTTGGAATATGAGAAACAAATGTGTGTATATATATATATATATATATATATATATATATATATATCACTTAAAAATCATTTAAAGCTCAAGTTAATATATTCTATGAGAAATTTCAGAATCACAAATGAATACAAAGGCTACGTATAAATTTTGCATCAATTCTATTTTCATAATGTCATTGTGTTGACAATTATATAATTACAATATACATTCAATCAAATTCTAATATTTAATATATTTGTCCATGAAATAAAAAAGGACGTAAAAGATTATGATTAAAAGTCATCTTTAAAATCAATTTTAGGTTAGGTTTTCAAATTTAATTAAATTTACATCCTCTTGAATATTTTTCTTTCTTTTTTTTTTTGAGTAATATATCTTACATTTGGAATTGATATAAAATAATTTTTTTCCAATTGAATTTATACACTATAATCATTATGCAGAGGGGTCGTTATGATGCAATTAGCCATGTCATAAGTTTGACATTGTAACTGATCGCAATTCAACAAAGAAAAAATGAAAATTTTAGACACTAGAGAGAATTTAGGGTGACGCAAACAATGTCTAATTAAATCAGAAAACCTTACCATTGTATTAAAAAGAACTCTTTTCTTTTATACTTGTGATAAATATATAAGTTAAATGCAATTCCGATCCCTTATAATTATAAATTGTGCAATTTTAGTTTTTTAATTTAAAATAACTTATTTTAATCCTTCTAAATATTTAATTACTACAATTTTGATTCAAATATTTAATTTCTATCATTTTCATCAAACTTTCATATGATTTTTAAGGATAAAATACCAAAATAACATTTTTTACGAAACTTATTTCCATTTTACCATCTTTTCCAAACATATTACTAAATTACGCACGGAGGCGGGAGGCGCCATTTGGATTGGCGCCATGTGGGCGGAGGCGGCATCCAGGATGGTGCCTTTGGGGACCTTTGAGGGCGCCATTCAAGGTGGCGCCCTCAGTCCATTTTTTTTAAATTTTTCTTTTAAAAATAATTAATTTTGATATCATTTGAAAATAAAAATTATAAAAATAAATAATATATGATTGTAATTCAAAATAAATTTTTGAAAATAAATTACTCTTTTTATAATTATATTTGATGTCATATAAAAATATGTTAACTCCACTTTGATGTCTAATATATAAATTTATTATAGGAATTAAATAAGAAAGTAGTTAATGATAATAATATAATGAATAAAAATAATAAATTTTTAGTAAATAATTAAATATTATTTAAAAAATATAGGATCAATAAAGAATAATTACATAATTTATATTAATGTCTCTTAAAATTTGATCCAATGACACTTAATATTTATCAATCTTTGAAATTATAAACTTCCAACGTTTGGAATTATATTATTACAAGTAATTATTTAATATGTTATTACACATAAGTAAATTTATTGAATTATTCAAGAATATTCTTTATATATGAAGTTGAAGATTGTTAAAAATGAAAAGAAATATAATGCAATAAATATATTTTTCTTATTTGATATTTATTCCAATAATATTCTTGTCACTTTCTATTTATCTCAATAAATTTTTTTTTATTTTGTAACAGAGTAAATGCGAACTGACAAGGTTGAAGATAGCTGAAAATTTTTAAAAATGTGATTATTTCGTTTCAATAATCTTTTAATTTTGTAATGAAATCAAAATTGTAACATGAATTAGTTATTTTTTATTTCGTCAGAATGATAAAATATTTTAGCAATGAGAGGGAAAAGTACCGATTAATTGTATTTTAAGAAACTATTATTCGTTTCATCGTTCCTTCGAAAAATTTTATCGAAATAAGAACAGAAGATACGCACAGCGATGGAGAGACGCCAAATGACGTGTAGAGGTACGCTAGACGAAATGGCATCGTTCGCATTGAAGGGAAGGGACGACAGGCGATATGGCACCTTTGGCCTATGGCACCCTCGCTCTTCATTTCTAAGTTAATTAGCTGGTGACTGTGTCAACTGTGCACCCAAGAGACTTGAATTTTTGTGAAAGTATGATAATTAATATTATTTATTTATTTTCACACAGTAAATAAAAAAAGAGTGGATAATTATAACAGTTGTAAAAGTGTGATAATTAATAATATTAGTTATTATATTTGGGAGATGTCCTTGTTATCATTTATTTAAAAAAAAACTAAATATTGCAATGATTTTGAAATTTATTATTATTTGTAATTGTTCCTGCGCAAGCAATTAAAAATGTTGTAGTAATTAAAATCATCCTAAATGTTGATGTTTGGCAATAAACTAGTAAAAGCATCGTAAATGTTGATGTCTGGCAATAAAGTAGTAAGATAAATATACATAAATATACAAAAAACATAGAAAAGAAAGCTAATGTCTACGTAAGTGATGTCTAGTCCCACATCCAGGATCGGTAATATGGCGGCCGTATCTACTAACCCTCTACGGAGGTTCGGAAGTCACATCCCCGGTGTCTGTGTCTCCTCTACCTCTAGCTCCCGCTCTGCCTCTACCCCTAGCCCCCGCTCTGCCTCCACCTCTACCTCTATCTACAAGCTCTGAGTCATCTGTCATAATGCCACCATGTGCTAATCCCTGATCCTGAGTATGTCAATCAAATACAAGATGATATGGCTAGATGGACCAGCATCATCGGAAGGGAAGGTATAGAATGCAGATGAAACTCCTGGTACGTGTGGAAATGTCTGGAATGAGGATGGAACAGTAGGAGGGAACTGGTACATCTGGGATGACGACGGCCCATACAGTACAGCTGGGAACATGGTGGAGGATGAAGGGTCATCAGGTGCAGTAGGGTGCACATGAGATGAGGCAGTAACATCAAGCATCATCGTCATGGCCTCCTGGGCAGTCGACGGTGGAATCTACTGCACTATCGAAGCGGACAGAACATCAGCCTGCGACATATGTCGTGGAGCAGTGCGACGTCGTCGGCAAGAACGAGGCTGATCATGGTCACTCTCCGCAGGGTCTGGGATATGATGGGCCTGGGGAGCTGGCTCCACATGTGAGTCAATAATCACATGATCAACCTCCTGAATCACATGAAGGATGGACTCCGTCACTGATTTAAGCGCATCGAAGGTGAACACAGCCTGCCCCTCAGGGGTAGTGAAGTCCTGTAATGTGGAAACCTCATCTACCTGTGCAAATTTTTGACATTAAAGTTAGTTATAATACTAATGCATTTAAAGAAAATTAGATACAAAAAACTAGCACGCAATATTACCACAAGGTCTAGCGCTCCCCCGACGGGTGTAATACATCGCCTGGTAACCCATCTGTACCATGTCATGTAATCGAATGTGATCCCAAAACTAAGCGTGTCGTCGGCTCGGCGGTAATGCATAAGTCTCGCTGGATATCCCAGAGTGCAATATACGGCTGATGGCGGATGTGCCACTCCTTGTCATGCCGACCGGATAAGTGAAGGCAATGGACCTCCGCCACATGTTTCGATGGCTCTGGAATAGCTTGGCGTAGTCCAAACTGCCGCAGAACCCTATCAGGCTGGTGCCACTAGACAATCTGAAAATGAATGAGCGGCACCACTGCAGTCCACGTATCACTCCCGTCAAAGCAGTACTGAGGCAGTAATGCGGTGACCTCCTAAGTGTACGGGATCCAGGCGATCTGAAGTTGCAAATTTAGGTTGTCATTTAAATACGCTAATAGAATGGACAAAGGCCTGAAATAAAGAAATCCATTATCCCCTACATACCTGGTCAAGTCGAAGACGGTCCAGCACGTATCTGTAATGGGGTAGGCTGTGCGCCGGACTATCCTGGAACATCTTCTAATAGTGCCACCTGCCAGGTTCAATAGCAAAGTTAAACAACTTCGTAGTAAACTTAATTGTAAGTAAAAGTTGAAAAATTATCTAACCTGCGTGCTAAGGGGCCAATCCCTGCATCCCTCTCTGGTATGTCTAAAACAGCTATTGCGGGGGTGATAATGGGAAATCTATCCCCATTGATCCCTCAACAATTGTACCATTTGAATATATAAATGCAATTAAACTTTTCTTCATCTTCTTACTTTTAGCTGCACAATACTCGCTACACCCCCACAACTAACAGATAGTCTCATATACAAATTTTGTTCTCGTAAATGAGTATACTAGTATTTAATACTATAATTAAAAATGAACGTGATGTATTACTATTTTGCAAGGTATTGTGTTAATTCTACATAATAATAGGATTATTTTTTCGACCAAGCTAATGTTATTTCTTTTCCAAAACTAATATAAAATTTGACTATATAATTTTATCTATGGTTTTGTTTATCTCTTTCAATTATCATTTTTCTTAGTGATTTTGTACAGATTATACTAATTAAATTAGTTAGCCAATCAAGTACACTATCTTTCTTATTTTTAGGGCTTTTTTTCTCCGTTCACACCTACTACCAAATAGCAACCAAAATTATGTACACATTATTATTGCTAATACCTCCATATATATTTTAATACTTCCTAAATAAACCAAGGATACCTATATTTTTTTCAGGTACATTTACTATTCTTCCATTTGGAATATCTACTATTTAAATGCAAAAAAGTTCAAATTTGCAATAACAATATCCTACTTTTTTAAGGCTTTTGGTTATATTCACATTTCCCAGGATCTTTTTTAGTACCTCTCTTACGATACATTAAAATTTCACATGAAAAAGTTCTCTAAATATAGCTTTCACCTAGGTCGTAAGGCCTATATTAGGACATCCTTCTTTATCTCGTTTGTTATTCTTTTAATAGCACAACCTATCACATTACATATAAAGTCCTACGAAATTTTCATAAATCATAACTTCATATCTTAAATCATAATTTCACATCATAACAATCAATATAAAATAAATAAATCTATATTATTAATATCATAATATTCTAAATAAATTTCTCTACCGATATAAAAAATATTTTCACTATGACTATATAAAAATTATAGTATAAGCATAAAATTCTTAAAAATACTAACCGGTAAGCATTCGGAAAAGCAAACAGAAAAAAGCCTCTGCATGAAAGAAAAATTTGTTAGATAATTTAATAACTTCAATCTCTAAGTAAAAGTTATTAGATATTATTGTAACAATTAAAAAATTGTGCAACAATCACGCTAAATTAAATATATTTTGTAAGATAATATATTAAAGGAATAAAAATAACAATATATATAAAATTTTATTGATGTATATTCAATTTAAAATATATTATTTGAATTTTTATATCAAGAAAATATTAATGAATTTTAAAAGATAATTAATTTTTATTCTTAACTCATCTCATTAAAACTAAAATATATAGTTAGTTATTTCAATCAGCGTTTTCCATAATATGAATTTTTCAAAAAAACATATTTGATCATTAAAAATAATTTTATGTCAAAAATATGATATTATATTAAATTAATATTATTCAATATATTCCATTTCAACTTTTAGTACAATGATTGAAGAAATAAAGAAGAAAATCATCTGCAAAGTACATGAAATGAAGAATAAATTATGTACGAACTGTAAACCCTCTAAGAACTTTCAGTTGATGTATTTTAAATTTAAAATATACTATTTAAAAATTATCATTAACAAAAATTTAAAGATATTTATATCAATAATATTTAATTCAATCACTAACTTTTTCCTATAGATTATAATATGAAATTATTTATTTTCCCTAAACAAAAGTATATTAAAGCTTCAATTCACTTAAAATATTGTCATAAAGTATAAAATATAATTAATGATTGTAAAAAAATATTGTTAATAACATGTTAGTTTTCTAAAAAATATAATATGTTAAAGTTTCAATTTTTTCTAAATCCTAGATCATCACTTCACATTATAAGCCATAATAATCAAAATAAATTAAAATTTATAATATAAATGTAAAAAATCTACAAATACTAACCAGTAAAAATCACAAACTATCACAGATCACATATATTTATATAAATTTTTTCTAAATCCTAGATCATCATTTCCCATCATAAATCATAATAATCAACATGAAATATAAATTATAATATACATACAGAAATTATAAAAATACTAACCAGTAAAAAATTTAAACTATCACATATCATATAAATTTGTATAAATTTTTTCTAAATCCTAAATCACCATTTCACATCATCAATCATAATAATTAATATAAAATAAATATTATAATATAAATACAAAAATTATCAAAATTTAAGCAAATAAAATTTATAAATTATAACAGAAATTTCTTTCTAACTCCTAAATCATCATTTCATGTCATAAATCATAATAATTAATTTAAAAAAATATAATATAATAACAAAAATTATAAATATACTAACCAAGTAAGAATTGATTGGGATCAGATTTGCTTCAAAGCAAAAAATGCTTCCGAATGAAATGCACAAAATAAAGAATGGATGATGATTTTTGAACGAACTGCGGCTGCAAATTTTGCAAACAAAGAAGAGAAGCAGAATAGCTGCGAAATGATTTCTAAGTGGGAGGGACGGCTGCGAGTTTCTGAGAGGGTTTGAGTGAGGAGGGAGGAGCGGAGGAGGGGGATATAGAGGGGGGGAGGCACCTGATGAAATGGCGCCTCCCAATTCAAAATTCAAAAACATGGTGCCCAGGGCGCCTTCTGAAATGGCGCCTTCCCTACGGAGGGCGCTAGTTTGAATGGCGCCTCCTGCATGGAGGGCGCCACTTCAAAAGGCGCCTCCAAGGGGGAGGATGCCATTCTGAATGGTGGCTCCAACCCCTTCGGGTGCCATTTTGAATGGCGTCCTGCGTACTTTAGTAATATGTTTCCAAACTACCGTAAAACGGTAAATTGTTTCGAAAATATGCGTAATTCGGTATTTTACCCGATTTTTAAGTACTCATTGCATCATTTCTTGGGCAAATTCAATTTTTTTAAAGTTTAAAAGATAACAAACTCTAAAAGAGATTCATATCTACTATTATATCTATTGATTTTATTCAAAATTTTCAATACCTAGATAAAGGTTTTAATTCATGCTTATATAAAAGTTATATCAAATTAATATGGAAGAAGTATCATAAAAAATTAAAATTGTACCAATTATATATTTGAAGGACCAAAATTACACAATTTATATTATATTTTAGGAAGAACAAAATTGCGTTCAATATATGATTCACCCAGGACTTTTTCATAAATTCGTTTTATTGTAGATCAAACTTGTTCTATCAATTTCAAAATATGTAAAATTAGTTAATCTTAAATTAAAAGCTTGGCATCAATGACATTTGAGAAGGATGATATTGATTCTAAGCCTTTCATGGGAAATTTCTCAATGGCTTTCCTTGGATTCCATTAAGTGTGCCTCACAGTTACGAAACGAAATATCCACAAAACAGAAAGTGACACTACTGCTTTGATCAACTTTCTCTAGTACTTCCGCACTTTGTTTTTTTTTTCTTTACGGATATTTTTAACCAAAAAAATATTTATTTATTTATTTATATATACATAATTAAATAATGTATGGGCTGATAGTAAAAAGATTTTTTTTAATATACTAGAGTTATTTTCCATCACACAATTCTCACACATATAATATTAAATAAATAGTATTCTTTTATCCTATATAATTGAACACAAATAAATCAATTTTTTTGAGATTTAATGTGGTTTATATCATTCACAAATTAAAATAAAATTGACGAGGGTTACATCCACTCTCTTACTTTAAAAGATTGTTACGTTCCCCATAGAATAAGACAAAAGGGTTGCTCTCCTTAATATCATCAACATTTACAAATATGGAAAAAAAATTTAAATGTGAGCTAATTTATATTCTTTTTATCATTCTCCCCGGATCTTCAGGTCATCAATATTGTACAAAATAAAATCTTATTTTTCAGGTCCATAATGAACAAAGTTCATGCAAGAATAATTTTAAACCTAATTTAAAACTTGCAATATTAATCCAACTTTAAATTATATTTGTGATTCTAAAAATAAATGGGAGCGTTGATTTCAATTGTTGTATTTCTCCTATTTATTTGTGATTCTAAACAAAAGGTTGAATTGCTGAAAAAGGAGCACTACCATCACTTTTAGATGCGTTTTTTCATCAACTTTCTCTTCTAATAAGAAGCACAACAGCGAGAGGTTTATGAACTGAACATTGCTAAATCTCCCGAATTCTGTTTCCCGAAGTGTTTCCCAAAACATTTTAACTTTTGTTGCTATATATGTTAAAATTTAAAAGAATTGCTTTTACTGCAATATGCAAGCACGTTGTAAATATTTCCCTGCAAAAGAATCCTTCGAAACCCCTTCGGCCTAAAAATTTCAGGAGGTTTATCATTACTCTTAGGAAATTTAGTCTCCATTTGGTTTGTTGGAAATATTTCTTACCAAAAAAATTTATTTACTTATATAAAATAAAAGAATAAAATGTTATTTATAAATTTTGATTAAAAAATGAGACGAAGTGATATAGTAGAAAAAAATTTTAATGCAAATAGTTTACTTTTAAGTCCTCAGCATAAGCACGCGTATGGAGCCCCAAGTCGCACAGAAATAAGTACTCTAATAACCGAAATTGATTGATTTTGAAATATAGGAAACACAAAAAAATGTTATGATCCAAAAAAGAATTTAATATATTTTATGTGAAAATTTAGAATTATAAATGAGCACAAAGGTCACATATAAATTCTGCATTAATTATTTCTTCATAACGTCATTGTGTTTATAATTATACAATCATACTTTATCAAATTCTAACATTTCTTCTTAAAATGTAATTGACATTATGAGTGTGTTTGTTTGTGTTTTCTGTTTTTTGTTCTCAAAATGGTTTTGTAAAACATGTTTTAAAAACAGTTTTCAAAAACAAGCAAAGAAAAGAATGTATTTGGTAAGTTATTTTAAAAACAACTTTAAATTACAGAAATGTCATTAATGAAGTGTGTTTTGGAAAAAAAAATGAGAAGAACTTAAAGTTGTTCTTGTTTTTTTGTTTTTAAAAAGTTATTCTTGTTTTTTTGTTTTTAAAACACATATTTTAAAAAAAAAATTTAAAACTAGAGAGAGAAAACACTTAAATAAACAACATTTTTTGTTCTTTTGTTTTTAAAAACACAAACCAAACACACTCTATATTTTTTTTTGGTGAAAAAACTATATCCTTTAAAATTTGGTATTGAATTTACTAATATAAAAATTGTGTTTCTAATAAAAATAAATATTTTCATAAGAGAAGGGTGAGGTAGGAGATATGAAAGGGAACACAAGATGAAAGAAAACATTTAATGGGAATCATACTTTTTTGTTATGTTCCAACTAAATAATGTGTTTTTATTATGATTATGTTGTTGGGGCATTTTAAAAGAGATGCAGGGTCATAAAACATTTTTATATGTTTCAACACTTAAAAGGAAAAAATTATGTTCATATCATGTCAAAACGATATAGTATGACCCTAATAAAAAAAGCAATTCAAATTCAATATTAATCTGTCCATTTGATAATGATTAATTATATATTTTTCCTAGAGTAACTGAATAATGCAAGATTATTTAAAATAAGGATGATAGAAAATTCAAGGCGTTTATAATGGCCAAATAATTCTCCGTAATCGTTATAAAGTTTTAAGTAGTCTTCTGCATGCAAGTGGATCCTAAAGCTATATCTTGTTATTTAAACTTTCTAGTAATTGTTTCTGTTCTTTTACACAATTTTAGGTTCAAAATTCGTTGTGTTAGGGTAAGTTTAGGAAATGTTAGCTTTAAATTTTTTGATTGTACATATTAAAAAATAATAATTATGCTTAAATAATCTTAATTTAATAATTTTTAATTTATTATATCATTCTAAATTTTAAAATTTAATCAATCTTAAGGAGCCCCGTCACATACACCGTGCATTTTTTTCTTTTTGGCACCAGTACAAATTTCAAAATATTAAGTAAGTTGGTGCGGGTCCAGATTGGTGAATAAAATTCAAAAGCTGATAAGAGGTTTGAAGCTGCATTTAATTTGCAGACGTAAACCATAACCAGTTTGGACATTGGCTGCATTTAACATGCATAAATATATTTTTGGGTTATATTAACTTCCTTTAAAATTTATCCAATTACATTTAACACTTCTTATTATGTAAAAATATATACATCTATTCATAAAGTATTTCCACTGTTATACAATATGCAACAACATGAAACCTTTAAACTACAATCTTTCTTTTAACATTGCCTCTCGTTGGAAAACTATTTCTTTATATTTTTATGTACAAAGAAGGAGTTGTAATTGAAAAGTTAATTAATACCATTAAATTTCATATCAGTAGAGGTAATTTAATATGGATGGAAGTATATAATTCTAAAAAAAGAGATGTGTTAAGTGTAATTGATGCTTCTCTAATTGGTAAGGTGATCATGCATGCGTCATGACAATTGAAAAATATTAGTTGAATTATACAATGCATGATCATGAAATAGCTATAGTTATGTTTGCCTTTAAAATCTAGTGCCATTATTTGTATTCTGAATCTTATAAGATGTATAGTGATCATAAAAGCTTGAAATATCTCTTCAATCATATAGATTTAAATATGAGGCAATGCAAGTGAATGGAGTTAGTGAAAGATTATGATTATACTATTCATTATCATCTAACCAAGGTGAACATTGTAGCTAATGCCATTAGAAAGTCGTCAAGAACTCTAACCAATAATCAAGCAAAAGATCAAATAGTGGTAGTTTCTCAAGTGGCAATTCAATCCATATTGATAGAAAGAATCAAGGAATCACAAAAATAGAATCTTCAATATCCAATATTAAAAGAAGAAGTGGTGGCAAATGAGAATGCAAACTTGATAGTTGATAAACAAGGAATAATCCATTTTTAGAATTGACTTTGGGTGCCTATATCAAAATGGAATAAATTAGTCCATTAAGCTCACAATTCTTCTCATAGAATGCATCCAAGTGTACCAAAAATGTATTTGTGAATTGTAGCAAAATTCTATGAAAGGAATGAAATGTGATGTACTTGAACTTGCGTTGAAATGTCTTACCCATCAACAAGTTATATCTAAACATCAAAAGCATTCCAATTTACACCAAATCCTCCCAATTCTTAACTTGAAGCAAGAAAGTATAACCATCGACTTCCTTGTTAATCTTTTTAGGACTTAGAAAGGATTTGACTCAATTTAGGTGATGGTAGATAGGTTGATTAAGTTAGCTCACTTTATTCTTGTCAAAACTAATTATTTTGCTATTCAATATGCCTAGTTATATCTTGATCAAATAATTCCTTTGCATGAAATTTCTCTTGTTATTATCTCATATCATGGCATTCAATTTATAGCCCATTCTTAGAAATCATTCTAGCAAGCTTTCAAAACATTATTGCATTTTAGTATTGCTTTCCATCCCCAAATTGATGGCCAATCTAAATGTATAATTGAGATTCTCAAAGACATGTTGTATGTGTGCATCTTAGTTGGCTCTATATGAAGCTTTATATGGTAGATGGTGTAGATCTCTTGTAGGATGGTTTGAACTAAGAGAAGCCAAACTTCTCAACCCTAGTACTATTTGTAATGCACTTGAGAAAGTGAAGACCATCTAAGAAAGGTTGAAAATGGCTTAAGATCATCATAAATCTTATGCTAACAAAGAAGAAAAGAATTAGAATTCCAAGTTAGAGATGTTGTGTTTTTAAAAGTTTCTCTTATGAAAAGAGTGATGGGATTTGGTAGGAAAGGAAAACTTACACCACTTTATATTGATCCATTCTTAATTATCCAATGAGTAAAATCTATTGCTTACAACCTCCAATCATTAAGTGATTTGCACACCATTCATCCGGTATTTCATATTTCAATGCTTCATGAATATCTACCAAATACTTCTTATGTTATCCAACATGAATTGCTAAACTTAGATCCTAAGCTTTCATTTCAAGAATGACCAATGGAAATTATAGATTGTCATATTCACAATTTAAGATTTAAAATAATTCCATCAATGAAGATCTCTTAGGAATGATATAGGATTAAAGAAGCTACCAAGGAATCAAAAGATAAGATGAGAGAGAATTATCTATATCTTTTCAATAAATCTAAAGCTCAAATTATTTCCATTTTTAGATAGATAATTTTTAAGGATTAAGGGACAAATTTTTTGAAAGGGGAAGAACTATTACACTTTTAAAATTATATTTTAATTACATAACCAATAATTCCATAAATGTACTAGTAATTAGAAAAGTTGTTAAAATGTTTAGGATAGTTATTTAAATATAGGAAATAGAGTTTCAATATGGAAATAGGCATAATTAGATTAAGTAAAAGATTATGTGAGAATGGAATTGAAATAGGATGTGCAGAGAAGATTTAGGATGAACTCTTGGGAGGAAGGCATCAGGAGTTAGTTTGTTCATTAACAACTACAATCCTCCTTTAAAAGCTATGTAGAGGAACAAAGTTCTAATGTTAGGACAAATCCTAATGGGTGAGATTCTCTATCCTTTCTAGTTCACGTTCAACAAAGCTTAAGCCAATTCATTTGGGACCTTAAGGATCCACTCCTTTTTCTATTCAAAGATCAACCTCTTGTCTTTATATTTTTACATTAAGAATTCTTTGTAAATGAAAAGATGTCAATTGAATGACTAAGTGTTGTTATCCTTATTTATTGATGCCTAAATGTCTTCTCCTTATAGCTTGAATTCACTACAAATTAATTACATGGAATCATAATCTTTTTTATTATTTATTCATTGAATCAACAAAACTTAGCACTCTTACTTCAAACTAATAAGCTAATGCAACTTCAAACATCCTAGTTCCTAAATAATTATAAAATTACCCTTGAATTAAACAAAAAGACCAACGATCAATTGCTTTCCCAGCCAAGAACTCGACTTTCCTCTCATCCCATTTCTCAAATTTCTCAATTCCAATCTCAAGCTCAAATCCAAGAAGGAATCAAATTCATCCTTCAATTGGTCATCAATCTCATTTGTGATTGACATATTGTACTTTTAAGATGAATTTTAGGGTTATTTTATTTTGGGAATAGAATTTGGCATTGAATAGCAATTGGATGCTTGATATAATAGGGTCAACAATCCATACAAGTGTTTGTCTTTGTCACTCTTTCCTAAATTGAGATAAGTAGATAATCTACTTACCTATTTCTAGATAAACATACTAAGTTTAGCCTACTCATTAGTTATATTTTTAATTCTTGCATAGATGAAGTGGAAAACCTAGATGAGTACTCAAGTAAGGTACCCATTGCTTAGTGGGGGAAGATCACTACTTAGTACTTGAGTGCCATACTCGAATCTTGACTTATTGCCTCCAAATATTCAAGTATTATGCTCAAATACTTGCTTTAAGATAACCTATATTTGAGTACAATACTTCAATAATCAAGTCCCTATTATTTAATTTCCAAATACTTGAGTACAGTGAGTTTAAAGGAAAAAATAACATGCTTATTTGGAAATTATTTGCATTGTAAGTGAAGTGTAAGTTGTGATTGCTTGATTGATTCAGTTAGGAATGACTATATACTAAATTGTAATGATAAGAAAATATGATAACTTATGAATTAATAAAGTATAATAATGATGAGAAAAATGCAAGGGATTGTGAATTCAAGACATGGGGAGATTGTGATAAACAATGATGATGATGAAATAGGACAAAACCTTGAATTAGAATGATTTCACTAGATCTAGTTTATTTGATTGTAATTAATAATTACCGAGAGAAATAAGGTTGGGATTATAATGAATAAGGTGGACCAAAGGAATAATGTGAGCTAACTTTTCCTAATCCTCTTTTGTTTATTATTATTTTTTTCTATTTATTCTAAGTATGGAATATCTAAATTCTATTTGATTGTGGTATTCAAATTGTGGTTTATGTAAAATGCTAAGTGGTCAAATTGAATCATGAAATATTTGTTGTTAAATATTTACTCTTAAGACCTTAGGTCTCATTGTTTTTTAATTTTTTTTCAAATACTCAAGTCAAAGTTCCATAGCCTCGATTAGTAAATCAAGATCAAAATAAAATCATGAGCAACTATAGTTGACAAATAGAAAATTAGATTAAAGGAACATAGGTTGAATAATTATTTTGAAACACTATGAATTGATGATGATAAAACTTGTATGTAATTACCTTTTGTTAATATATTGACCTATTTTAAATAGATTTATCTAAAAGTGAATGTGTGATGATACCATAATAGTTTTAGGTAAGTCTATAGTTACCAATAATGAGATTTGTGTCAGTCATAATTAGGTGAGTCATGATATCATAAGTTAGTAAGAGCATTTTTTTTAAGAATAATATTAATATAAGTACTTTTAGATATTCCTAAATTATTCTCATATATATAAGTATTAAAAAATATAGTACATCAAAAACTAATTAGTATTACAAAAAAAAATTTACTTCTTATTTATTTTGATTTGTTCCTTCTAATAATTTATTATAAAAACTAGGGTAGGGATAATGCCCTGCCTAGAATAAAATAATGTAATAATTTAATTAAATTTATTTAAATAATAAATAATTTCTTATGACATAAAAATTTGACAAAGCAATTATTACTAATTACTTTTAAATGAGGAACCTGATGAAGTATAATAATAAATATAAAATCAATTTTTATAACCATATAGGGAATAAAGAAAAAAAAAGGGCCTTCATAATTTTATGATGCAACAAATTCAAAATAATAATGTTTGAAGATTTTAAAAATTAAATTAAATTAAATGAATTTATCACTTGTTTTCTTTGTAAATAAAAATAGGATAATGTTAAGTGTCTAATAATGAATGATATATAATATGTGTCAAATTTTATAATATGAAAATTATTGCATATCTACCACTAAAACAAATTTTCGAATACCTCCTAGCATTACTTTTTTTTATTGTATTTGTTGGTTGACCGTTGTCATTCTTAAGAGCTAGTGTAATGCACTTGCTCAAATATTCATTTCCAGTATGTGTATTTCACTCTCCTTACTCTTATCACTCTTTTTTAAATTTTCTTGTAGTGCTTAGCATATTAAATCATAACTTAGTACATTAAAAAAATTATAATTAACAATTTAAAATTAATATATTTCAAATACATTAAATTATGATCAATCAAAAATTAACACACTATAATAATTTCAATTAAGGTATTCATTTTTATTTTATTATTAACGTGTTCGTACTTTTAAGAACAATCTTATTATGTCATCTTTTTTTTATACCATTTAATATTTTTCTATAATTTATTAGATATTAATAGAAGAGCCAAAATGTATAAGATGCATTAAATCATGATTAATCAACTAGTTTAAATATTATAGTAAATTGAGCTGATGCATTGATTTAGAAGTTTCTGTATTTTTATTTTATTACTAATGCACAAACCTATATTAAAATATTAATATTATTTTTATCAATAATCTTTTGAACATAAATTATATTAATTTTAATGTTTGAAATTTGAGTAATGCTATATGCACCAAAAATAAGATCCAAATTTGAGTTTTAGATGCAAATCAAGGGTTGTCATCAAATCTAAGAAGGTGAAAAAAAATCTGTAAAGTTCAATCTAATAAATATAAAAGATTCAAAACTCAATTTTGATTCCTATTTTTAGTGTATATATGATTTTTTAAAATATTTGCAAATGTTTTGAATATGGTGCTCATTAACTAGGGTTTCATTATCTTGTATCAAGAACCCAAAGTTAATCTCATATATTGCATATTAATTAATGCATTAATTTGGGAAATTTTTATTTTTTTATATCATTGAAGCGTTTATATTTTTCATAAACAACCTTGTTAAAACATATTTTCTACTTAGTACTTTTTAATTATAATTTGTTAAATATTTATAAAGAAATATATGTATTTTGAGAAATATCAAATTATAATTAATTATAGAAATTTTAAAATTTACAATTAACTTGAATCATGCAAGTAATGGTTTTACATCTACCAACACATTAACCAATTTTTTTAATTATTTAGTTTCCTTTCTCTTTTTTTTATGTGCATAATTGTCCCACAAAAAATATATTTCCCTACTTTGGCTGAAATTTTCATGATAATTAAAAAATTAAAAAATTAATTAATAGAAACCAAAAAAATATGAAAAATATATTAAAAAGGGTATAAAAATTTTAATACTATCATCTGTTTGTGAAAAATAATATAACTTTCACCTTTGTATTTATAAATTCCTAGAATTATGATTGATTCAAAAAATGAAAATTTTCCATATTTAGTTTTTATATAAAACTATTATCATTATATATTTTTTAAAAATGATATTGATAGAATGTTGGTAAATTAAAATTTAGCCTAGTGAAAATTTTGAAAAAAATATTTTATTTCAAGTGATAAATGAGTTAGTGAGGAAATAGATAATTTAATGAGAATATACTCAGAATCTCAATCAAAATGTCAACATTTTTACTGATCTTTTTTTTTTTACATGTACAACTTACATATTATCGTATGAAACCAACTTTTTAATAACATAAAAAAAATAATATATTAGTCAACATAGTGCAATCATAAATAAAAAACTAATTAACATTAATAATTCAAAATAAAATTTTAATGAACTTTTTAATTAAATATGTTTTATCTTGACTCTCATTAACTACTTTGTCATATGGAATGAAGTGAAATCCCTGATAATAAATTGATTCATATTCATGTTTTGATCATTATACTTCAATATTTTGATCATTATACTTCAATATTAAAATTCATAAAGAACTCATTTCAGCAATAATGATAATACTTTTGAACTCATTTCAAACTGATAATACTTTTGAACTCATTTCAAACTGTAAACTTCAATATCATAAAAACTTTCTTGAATTTGTTGTCGTGAACCTTAGGAACAAAAGAATGAATCTTTTTTTAAAAATAGAAACATTACATCATATAGGAAAATATAGTATAATAGAAAATAAACATATTTTCTTAAAGATGCACAAACCTATCCTTGAGAAGAGTCATCTTGATGCTGTCTTTTATTGTTGAATAAAAAATTGAGAAAATCAAGACAAAGAATAACATAATACTGAGTAAGAAATATTTATTAGTATATGTAGAAAGAATGGTAATCAAGAATGACATAAATAAAATTAAAAAAAATTCAAAATCAATGCATTAATTTAAATTAATTCAAGTTAATTATAACGGTTCAAATTTTTGTAATAATCTGGATCATGAATGGAACCATTCTGTTAATTATTATTATGAATCATTTGATAAAATAAAATTTCCTAATTATAGTGTATTAAAAAGTTTTGAATAATTCTCTAAATAAAATAAACAAAGATATTCTATTTAATTAAAAAGATGACATGATGGAGATATTTTAATAAAAATACTAATATACCAGTAATCAATAATTAGTAAAAAATAAAAATAGAAAAATTTTCTAATCAATGGATTAATTCAAATAATTATGAAAATAAAAATGATATTTTTCTAATAATTAATTGTTTAAAGTTTAATATTTGAAAAAAATTTCAAGTCAATGCAATATCCAAAATTACTGCACTCCTTAATTTTATGATTAATAATTAAAAATGATAACGAATTAGTGCAATAAAAAATACATCCAATCCTGTATCAAGATTCAATAAATTATAAATAAAAATTAAAATTTTAAAGCGGCATTTGTTATAATAGTTAAATGAATTTATTTGGTCAGTTATTTTATTAATTTGATTCAATATATTTCCCTATTTATAATTTAAGTGGTGCTACATCACTAAAAAATAATCTTCCGAATGTGAACAAAGTAACTTGGGAATGAATGCAACAGTTACGCTAAAAGAAATTAGCATTACATGTTCCATCACCAACTATTTTGAGACAACTTTTCGGCATATTCTTTATATTTTATAATTACAATATTTTAAAAGAAATTAAAACAATGATCTTGATAATGTGATATAAAAGTTATTTTATTTATTTTAAAAGATGATATTTATTTTTTAATTATAATTATGATATTTTAAAAAATTAAACTGATTCTTAGAATAATGTGATAAAATATATTTTATATAATTAAAATTATTATACAATAAAAATTTAATTAAAAAGATATTTTATTGAATTTTCTTATCAATCATGATTTGTTGTAAATAAAATATATTAATTGGTGATTAAAATTTTATTAATATCCTAAATTGTTATGATTAAATGTTTAGACTTTAAATTGGTAGAAATTTTTTAAATCATTTAATTTGTCATAATATTAAGATTAATATTTAATATTTAATTATTTTGATTGTCTTATTGTTTTCTACATGGCATTTTGTCATACTTTCTTTACTAATTATAATTATAATATTTTAACAAAATCAAACCAATGCTTAGAATAATGTGGTGAAATATAGTTTACTTAATTAAATGATTATATAATAATTTAGTAAAAAAGATATTTTGTGAAAATTTCTAATCAATCATGATTCGATGCAAATAAAATATATTAATTAGTGAAAAATTTTACTAATATCTTGAATTGTCATGATTTGTTGAAATTTAAAATTGGCTGAGATTTTTCAAATCATTAATTTTGCCATAATATTAATAATAAACTAATATTTAATATTTAATTATTTTGGTTGCCTTATGGTTCGCCACATGGCATCTTCTCTTCCTTCCTTTGTGAATAAATTTTTCTCATAAACTGATATATGATACTTATGGATGCTGCTTTTATATACTGAAAATATGGACATCAAAGATAATAATCACATTCATAATTAGGATGATAGGTAAAATAAAGTAAAATAATTAAGTAATAAGTTATGTTATGAGTAAATAATGTTCAAAATTATTTATTATATGAGTCATTTTTTTAATAAATTATGGTTAGATTGGAAAAAAAATTACATATTAAATTTCCTTTTTCCTTATTATTATTATTGTCCCAAAATATGCTAATTTATAAACATCAAGAGTTTTCAATATATTTAAATTTTTATTTGTACATTTTAAAATTTTAATAGTTACAAATCATTTTTATTATAATTATTTTAAATAATTTGAACAAAAATTAATAATATCATTTTTAATATAATGTTGCAATGAGTCAATAGAATTGTAAAACAAATTTAGATGGGGTCATTATATACTTTTACCTTCATTTTTAATGGATATCGATGAAACTAAACTTAAATTATTGGGAAACGGTAGACGTGAGTCCACCCAGGATTATTATAAAAATAACAAATATTAGCTTCATGTATTAATACGTGTATTATAACTATAATTACAATATTAGTTTTATTTGTTTCATACATTCAATAAACCTCTTTTTTATTTTGAACAAATTTAAATAATTATGCATTTATGTTATTAAAATCTCAAGACAATGAAAATCTATAATAATAATAATAATAATAATAATAATAATAATAATAATAATAATAATAATAATATTAAAGGTCAGCTTTATGTACTGTTTGACACTGTAATATTTGATATATATACATATCTGAAACTCATTCGATCAAATTTATTTTAATTATTTTATTATATTTTTCTAAGAGAAATGATATTTTTTATTTTTTCATTAATGACATGTTAAATATATAACATTAACATAATATACTCATGCGTAAAAGAAATAAATATACTAATTTTATTTCACATAGATTAATATCAGTAATTAATCCAAATTATAATATTTATATATGCATGGACAATATAAAAAACAATATGAAAATTAATTTATAAAGATATTAAAAAGATATATCTAGGCATAATAAATTGAAAATTTAAGTAGTTAAATATAATATTTAATTAAATGAATTATAAATATTATAGTTTTAATATTATATATAATTTATGTTACAATTTCAAGCTCTTTCCTGTTTTTTTATCTTTTAAAAATTTTTAAATTAGTGTAGTTCGTGGATGCAATATTGCGGATGTAGACTACATTGCATATATATATGATTTTTTACAATTTTTCTTCACAACAATCATATATTTTTATAATTTTACTAATTACAACAAACTATAACCACCACCGCAATCTAGTTTGAATTGAATCTTCAAAATTAAAATTGAGTTTCTAAAATTTTTCTCTTAAATAGAGACCTAACTGAGGCTTCCAAGTCAGTCTTCTAGAGGAAAGCTAACAGGAGGACAAACTGAAGTGAAGTGCACAAGTAGTAAAGTGACCCCTAAAACAAGACAAAACCAAAGACTTCAGAATAAGCACACGCGTATGGAACCCCAAGTCACACGGAAAAATGTATTCTGTCAACCGAAATTGATTGATTTTGAAATATATTAAACCGAAATATATTTATATACGGCTTAAATTTGATTTATTGTGAGTATAAAATATCTTATATAATTAGTGAATGAAAAGAAGACACAACCTTAAAAATATATTAATAAATAAAATTTTTTAATAATAATAATAAGATTTTAAAAATTTTTATATTGGCATAATAATACATGAGTAAATGATAATATAAAAATAATTTACACTGATCAAACTTAAATTCATCTCTCAAAAGTTATGTAAAACTTAAGATAAAAACAAAGAATTTAATATATTTTGTGTGAAATTCTAGAATTAATGAATACAAAGGTTACTTCATAAAATTGTTGCATTAATTATGGATTTAAATTTAATCTATTATTAATGTAAAAAAATTATATTATCAGTAAATAAGAAAAATATATATCATTAAAAAATAATAATAATTAAGAATTTTTAACAATAGTAAAAAATTAATAATTTTTTATTAACATAATAACATATGATTGGGTGATACTTTAAAGTTAATTTATACTAGTAGTAGATAAAATTTAAATCCTTCTTCTTATAATGTAATGGAAATTATATTTTTTAAAATGTTGTATTGAAATTATTGAAATAAGAATTGTGTGTTCCCGACAAAGTTAAATATTTTCAAGGGAAAACGGTGAGGTAGAAGATAAAAAAATGGGACCGCAAGATGAATGAAAACATTGAATGGGAATCATGCTCTTTTATAACGTTCCAACTAAATTATGTCATTTTATTATGATTATGTTATCGGCTCATTTTAAAAGAGATGCATAGTCATAAATCAATTTTGTATATTTCAACTCGGGCAATAGTGTTTGTTGGCAAAATATCTTCGTCTCCAAATACACATGCATTAGGCAGATAAAAATTCTGAAATCTTGGATTAACTTGTGCTTATATCTCATCAAGAAAAATTATATTTATATCAAGTAAAAACGGTATAATATGACTGTAATAAAAAAAAGAAATTTTAATTCAATATTAACCAGTCTATTTAATAATTATTAATTATATAAGTTAGCTAGAGTCGTAACTGAATAATGCAAGATTATCTAAAATAAGGACTATAGAAAATTCAAGGCGCTTTTAATGGTCAAATAATTCTCTGAAATCGTTATACGGTTTTAATCAGCCTTCTCTATGCAACTGGGTCCTACAGCTTCTACAACTACGTCTCATTATTTAAACTTTCCGGTAATTGTCTGATCTTAGGATTATGTGACAAGTTCATAAGTAATTACATGGAGATTTTTTTCATAGTATCTATTAATAAAATTATTAAAATTATATAATAATTTCTAAATTTGACACATCATCAAAATTTGTAAAATTATATGAACACCATAACAGGAACCCATACAATTTCAACTTTTAAATAAGTTACGTGGAACAATATGCATATGCATAAATATTATTTTTTTAGGATAAATTATATTGACTTTTCTTAGAATTTAATCTAACTACATTTAACACTCATCATTTAAAAAAAATATATACACATCTACGCCTTGAACTACTTCCACTGTCATGAAATCCGATTATGTTAAACTTTTAAATTTTAATTTGTGCTGTAATTTGTCTCTCGTTCTTAGAAGATCATTTTTCTTATATTTTTATATGTAAGTGGGGCCTTTATTTGATGAATAATAACAATCTCACTTATTTTATATATAATTATATTGTAATATTTATACATAAAAATGTAAAAAAAAAATACTCTTCTACTCATGAAGGATAACATTACAGAAAGAATTGTCATTAAATAGTTATCATCGACTACTACAAATTTGTCTTGAACATGAGTGTATCAATGTCCATTAAGGTGAAAACCGATATATATAATAATGCAGTAACATTTTTATAAATAAGCACAATTTATTACATCAATTCAAGTAAAAAACTGATATCTAAAGAAATATAAGAACACTTTAGATGTTAGTTTTTTTTTAAATAAAAGTTATTTTTTCTTCCCACAAATGACCTTAGATGTTAGTTAATAAAATAACCAACGTCTAAAGTTACATGAGCAATGCCATTTTTGAAAATACAATGATATTTTAGACATTAGTTCTTTAAAAATCCATTGTCATTTTTTCCTATGATATTTTAGAAGCTAGTTTCTAAAATAACTAATATCTAAAATCATGCGAGCAGTGCCATTTTTGAAAATGTAATAACACTTGACATGTCGATTCTTTAAAAAACTATCATTTGTTCTTCTCATGAGATTTTAGACATCAGTTTCTAAACTAATTAATGTATAAAGTTATATGAATAGTAAACTTTTTTGCACCATAAAATAAAGAATTTTTTTGTTTCCTCCTTAAAACACTTGACATATTTGTTTCCAAACTCTCAAAAAAACATTTTGTCTCTACCCTACCATCTTTGCAAAACACTTGATGTCACTTCATCCTCCACTACACATCAATAAGTTACCATTACTTCTTTAACTAACATTGAGCATGAAGTAGGTTTCAAATATAAGAGTTGTCTTTCTTATTTCTATTTTCTAAATCTATATACGTTCCATTTCTCTCAATTTTTGTATGAATTTTGTGATTTTTTTTCAATTTTTAGATATTTATTATGTATTTAATAAAATATTGGAGTAGAGATTAAAGCCAGTTGAATAATGACAAGAGATGCTTATTGCACAAATTTTTTAAGAGATTTTTATTTGTATTTCTTTTATATAACTTCTGAGATTATATTTGAGCTTTAAATGCTTATTATATGTTTAAAAAAATGTTATAGCAAAATTTGAGATCAACTAATAATGACAAAAGATGGAAAAAAAGTGAAAATATCCATAAAAATACTCATTTTTCACAATTTTAGGTGGGGTAAAACCTCATCGAGATCTTACAAATGGATAAATCTCAAAAAATTACATGAGATTGATATAAAATATGCCCCAAATGGACAATCAAGCATTAAATTATGACCTTTCAAAATTTTTAACTCAAAAGATATGTTTTTGGTATAATGTTAAGTTTACTCAATTTTTACCACAAATATCCTGGGGGATATAAAGAAGTGACATTAAGAAAAACCATTATATAAATATTTTATGTTGGTTTTTAGCAATAAGTAAAATAAAATATTTTTGAAAGAAAATACGATAATTTCTTATAATAATTATGTCTATTATACACTAATAATGTTACTTATATTCCACATCAGTTTAAAGCCAAGATTGAATATGCGTTGCTTGTATATATGTTGGGTAAGAACCAATGTTAAAGGAGGAATTTTAGTAGTAATCATTACACTTTATAAAGGTGGAAGTATATATATATAGTTCTAAAATATGTAAGGTCCTTAGATCAATTTTCAATTGAGGTCAATATAATTTATCATTTCTTTTATTGTAGTCAATAGAAAATAAAAGGGCAAATATAATTTACCTTTTTTAACATTGACTGGATGATAAAAATAATATATGAACTTTGAAATTTTACACTTGATCTCCCTAAAATTTGACTGAATGACAAAAATGATACATAAACTTTGAAACTTTTCACTTTAGTCCCTTAAACTTTAAAAAAAAAAAGTGAAATTGTTAGATTTAGGTTGAAATTCGATGAAGATCTATGTTAACTCTTTCTTTTCCACTAAGTTAATCCACCTTTAGTTAAATAGAGAAATAAAAAACTCAAGTTTGATGATAAAATTCCCTAAGAAAATTAAAAAAGACTTGAGAGATTATAACTCAAAATTATCTCCAAATTTTGAGGTAAAGTTTTTAGATTTGATTAAATCTTATTTACATCATGTTCAATCTTCTTCTCTATTTTCTATAATTTTCATTCTATGGAAACATATATATTAGGTTTGTAATTGATACAAAATACTCCTAATCTTTTTCTAATTGAATTTATATACCATGATCATTATATATGCAGATAGGTCATTATGATGTTGTTGGTCATATGATAATTTTGGCATTGTTACGTGTTGCAATTTTGCAAAATAGAAAAGCTTAGACAATAGAGAAAATTGAAGATGATGCAAATAAAGTTTAATTAAAATCAAAAGACCTTGCCTGAAATAATTTTAGAGGTAATTTTAAATCTTAATCTTTCATATCCTTTTTGATTTTTTTTTCTTTGGAGAATTTTATCATCAAGCTTGAGGTTTTTGTTTTCTTTGTTTGAATTAAAGATGGTTTGGTGTAGTGGAAAAGAATGAGTCAACATAAGCCTTTGTAAAAGTTAACAAAAAACTAATGGTTTCACCTTTTTCGAAAGTGATGTAAGAACAAAAACTAAAAGATCTTATAGAAATTTCATTCCTATAATTCAAATGTGAAAAGAATTTGATAAATATCATATTTTATTCAATTTAAGACTTGTTTTGTTATTGAAATTCTAGTTATTTGTATTTATTTTTCTTTAATTTTATAAAATTCCACGTTAAGTAAAGTAAAAGTTTTAAGTTTAGGAGATAAGTATAAATAAGTTAAGTCTCACATTGCTTGAGTTTGGCAAATTATTTTCTTAAGATTAGTGTATATATCTACCCCATTGAGATGTTTTATTCATCCAATATTCAAATAAAAAACTAATAAAATATTTAATTTCAAATTTTTTATTTATTTCTAGTGTGCTAGCAATAATTTTCCTATTTTCATTTTTTGTCCTGGATCAAGTGGAATTAAAGCTCAATTAATGGTTTGAGGTTTAAGAAAACAATTGATGGTAACATAAAGATAGTGACAAACTTCCTATTGATGGTGATCATATGATTAAAGCCATTTAGGTGCAATGCAAGCTTGAAAGCAAAGGATGACCTACAAACTCCATGAGATTTATAGCGTGCTCATTAACTAGAGAGGAAAAGCCAACACGTTTTGTGAAGATGACAAAGAGTAATGTGCTGGAAATGGTGCTTATGGCCAACCTTTTCATCATCACAATCTTGCAATTCAACAACCATAAGTCTCTCAAGATAAAGCTAAAATAATAGTGGACTGCCAAAGAGACAAGTGGTTTTATGGTAGAGATATAAGAAGAAAGGCATACATCAATTATCAAGTCAATCCTCATCAATCAAGGTTACAAGTTCTTGATGAAGAATTGAAGTCTACAAAAGAAAGATATGGAGATTACCAAGCAATAAGAAGACAAGATCAAAGAAACCTAGACAATTATATGCAAGTTGATTTTCCTAAATTCAATGGCAACCTCAATATCGTTTCTTTTATAAACTAGATAGATGATGTGGAATATTTTTTCAACATTATGAATGTTCTAGAAGACAAGAAGGTAAATAAAACCTAAAAACTTAATAGAAAGAGCATTTACATGGTAGACTTATCTATAAATTGATAGAACTCATCAAGGAAAAATTAAGATCAAATCATGGTTGTATGTGAAAAAAATGTTGGCTAGAAAATATTTTCCAAATTATTTACTTGAAACAAATTAAGATCATTATCCATTTCAATCAATCAAGAAAAGCCATCATTATTTAGAACCATCAACTTTGGATAGACACTACCATCAAGTGTAACTAATTAGCATGACTATAAAATGCCTTCTAATGTTAGTTGTTTAATCTATTCCACATTAGCTATTAATCAATATTTATATATCTATATGGGCATTTTTGTATGTTTGGTATATTCAATGTTGATTTCTAAATGATGTTCAATACATGTAATGATGTTAGTTCTTTTACATGAAAACTAATGCATTTTTTCTGGATATTGTTGATTAATTAAAGTAAAATGCTGATTATTAGTTTAATAATTAACATTATTGATGATATAAGACATCAATCTATTAACTACCATTGAACATTGATTTTTGGTATCTTAAATTTCATATTGTACATCTATTTTTTTTAAATAATCAACATTTAATGTTGAGAGGATGATAGTTTTATAAAATAATTAACATTATTTATTAGTTTGTTTTTCAATTAGAACTCTTTTAAACCACAAAGCAATGTCTAAAACTAATTATAGAATCTAGCAACTCATATTATTATACAAGGTATAGGATAATAATAAAAAGTAATATCCCAAATATAATAAATACCCAATGACAATAATTTCATGCATTTATTTGGGTCCAAATAGTAGAAGGCATATCATATGCACAAGTTGCAAAAAACTAGAGAAAATAATTCTAAATGCACAAAAGGAAGTTACATTATCTTCCAATAACATGAACATTGCATATAATTTAAATTAATTTTAATTGTAATAAAAATAGAAATAAAGAAAGAAGTATGATGAAAATTCTTAACAAGTCACTTCTTTGACTAATATTATTCTACTTGAGATAGTAGAGGCATCTTAAGATTCAAAATCCAAAAGTATAAAATGAAATTTCGTTAGGCTTGTCACTTTTTCCTAGTATTCAAGTTAAATTCATAGTATCACCTTAATTCTTACTCTTCATAAGTTGTCTCTAAGGGTAGATTATATCAAATTCCTTCTAAATTATTCATGATATAAGTATTTTTTCAAGTATAAAAAATATATAGATAACTCTTTTTTTGTACACTCAACTTCTCCTATTGTTATTTTGTTAACTAAATTTAATGAAATCATTTTTATTATCAAGTCATTTATTAACACTATAAAATGTATATGATGTGTAAAATATTTTTTATATTACTTTCTTTCATTTTATGACACTTAGTATGTTACATATGCTTAATTTTATGTAATTGACCTTGTTATATGAGTGGGTGATAGTTCTTCAATATTTTTAAATTATTTGATTAATACTAGATTTTTACATTGTTTTAGATTTTTAGCTATAACTTGAATTCTAGATGTCAAAATTGAATGATCTTTAACCGATAGAAAGCTAAAAATGAGTTCTTAAATTTCATGTTTTAGCTAAAATCGAATTTAGAAATTTAGAGGGTGAAAAATGGTTGTGAAGTTGAACCTTTCATTTTTATCCAAGCTAAACTAGTTACAATTTTTAAGTTGTAATTGGAGTTCGAAAAGTCCAATTGAGATGAAACTAATGCCCAAAGTTAGACATAAGTCGGTAGAACAATTTTTAAGTATTGAGTTTAGCAAAATTACATCATTCTAGTGGTCAAAATTTAGCTACAAGATGAGTTATGATTTTTTACTACAACAAATACTATTAGTAGCTTACCTTATAAATTAGGTTATAGGCTTTTCAATTTGACAATGCCCCATTTGTTGTAACCTTGAGACATGTTTACTTAGCCTATTAAGTTTTGTAGCTAGAAAACTTAGATTCAATAGATTTTGTGCTTCCAAGGGCAACAACACTCTCTCGATAGTAAATACACTTTTTCTATTTTTAAATTTGACAATGCCCCATTTGTTGTAACCTTGAGACATGTTTACTTGGCCTATTAAGTTTTGTAGCTAGAAAAATTAGATTTAAGAGGTTTTGTGCTTCCAAGGGCAACAACACTTTCTCGATAGTAAATACCATTTTTCTATTTTTATTTGTATTACACCATGAGTAGTTAATTTTCCTTCAAGATTCAACAAATAAAGCACCCATAATTTGGTTTGATTTGAGGCTTCTCTCTTTAATTTGTTTATAATTCATTCAACTCTTGATGTTTTGTTCTTCATTAATTATGATTGCCTTGGTGATTAACTAATGTGGCTCATTAGTTGATTATTCTTGGTAATATGATATTATATGATTAATTATTATTAGTTCTTGCTTGTAGAACTAGGATGATTGATTGTAGATTAGTACCAAATAGATATTAAAATTTTTCTTGTTAATTTTATGATATTTATGAAAATTAGAGAACAAATTTTGTAATTGTCAAATGTAGAGCAATTAGATTTGGCTTAACTAAGTTTTGAATGCTTGAAACTACTATTAATTAATCATTTGTTTTGAATTGAATTACTAATAAGGGATTTATTGGTTGTTCTAATTAATCTACAATTTAGAATTATTATGACTGCTATTAGTTCAGGGTATTTATCAATTAAGTATTTAAATTACAAGTTGAATTGTAAAGTGTTGATGAAAATTTGAAAATTAAAGTGTGAAATCCTTTGGACCTGATTTCCATCTATTGTTATTTTACATTTAATTCTATTTTTCATTATTTGTTTAAAATTGCTTTTGAAAAAAATAAAATGTACTTTTATATTTTATTTTCATCAATTGGCTTTATTCCCTTTAGTACAACTTAGATTTGCCACTTGCTACAATTTTAAGTTTGGTATTAATTTTGGTGTGAAATGATGCCCATTAGCATAACATTAAATTTCAAATCTCTAAGATCTACCATTTTAAAATTATCAATCTCTAATGGCACATGTTTCCATTTTCAAAATTCACTCTTTATGGCTATTGAAATTTTAAACCAAAAGAGTCTGACGTAGGAGTATTATGCCATTGCTTTCTTTTAAAAAGCTGCACAAATTTTTCATATTTTGTTATCTATAATTTTTATGTGACTTCCATAGATTTGGTACACATAAAAAGATTTGATTTCATTGATCTTTTTTGACATTTAATGATATTATTTTATATTTATTTATATGAAAATTGTAATATAACATACTAATGTTTCATGAATTATTGCATCTATAGGTATTATACCCAAGAGTTCTTTTCTAAAGAGTGTCAACCTCACATATTGAATAATAAGTATCAAGATAAATTTAACAAAGCACTTGCTCTGATTGAGGTATTGTATATGACTTTTCATGATTTTCAATCTTTTGTTATTCAATTTATTTTTTGAAATTATTCAAAGTGGAATTCTATGGAGTCATAGGAGATATTGGATTTTATTTTTAGTTAGGGTGTTATAAAAGGATTTGTAACACTTGGTAAAAACTTAATAAATAGGCATTGATAGAATCAATCCAAAGAGTGTTCGTGAATAGATAATTGGAAGATGTACTTATTATCATTGGTGGAAGAATTCATTAGTATTAGCAGATAGAAATGAATCCATTAGAAGTTAATTAAGAAGAATGTGAGAAAATTAAAAGTAATCAAGATCCAAGGTTAATAAGGCTTAGGAATAATTTAGTATATCCACTCAAGCATCCTAAAATAACTAAGGTAGCAAATTTGAAATTTTGGACATATTTCTATGGGTACGGAAGGTTTTGGAGAGAAAAGGAGGAAAATGAGTTAATTTTGTGCATTAATACGATCTCCAACTTAAAAGTAATGAGTAAGAAAGAATATACTTGGAATATAGGCTTAGTTATCTTATGTGATAACTACAAATTAGAATATTCTTAGGATATAGAATATGTTATAAGCTTAGGAAGGCATATTCTTGGAAATTAAGGAGATGATGCCATTTGCTTGAAACCCACTCATATTTCTCTTATAAATAGCTAGTATTAGTTCATTTCCTCTTTACACCAAAGCATATACACAACTGAAGAGGGAATTTAGAGAGGGAAAGTGCAATCTTGAGAGTTCTTACTATTTTTCTAGTGAGTTTTTCATTAGTTCTTTGAGTGTTCTTAAAGATGGGTTGGAGTTAGAAGCCCTTTTAATCTTCTAATGGAAGTAGAAGATCATAAACTTCCTTAAATTCATATTCTTCATAGTTTATTCTTCAAATTCTTAACTAACTCTATGTTACTTTTGATGCTACACTTTAGATTTAGGTGAAGGAAACAAAGTTCTACAACCTTTCTAGTGTGAGTAGAGATTTATTAATTTTCTTCTTATAGAATTTCTATATATGAGATATATATGTTGTGTGGTTGATGTTGAAATTATGATTGTAATAGTGGATTATTTACAAACATGTTTTCACAAGTTTTCAAGAAATTTTTTTGAATGAAGTGGTTTTTAAGGAAGATGATTTCAACTGATTCTTTAAAATAGTAAAGTTTTGAAAAAAATGATTTTACATGGAAATGAAAGAAAAAATTTGGTGATGAAGCATAAAGGAATTCACATATGCATTGGCTTTAAGTGATAAAAATTTGCTTTTATAACACACAAGTTGTTACATTATGTTTTAAATCAATATAGAAATGATAGAATGTATGAAAGTCAAGTTTTAGGAACAAAAATAATTTTGTGTTAACCTTGGGAAGCTCTTAGGTTTCCTTGGTTTAAAAAAGTTTAAATTTTGTTTTTGTTAATAAAATTTAGTAAATATTAGACTATACTTTAACATAGATTTTTTTAATAATGATTCCATCAAAATTTTCAAGTAAAAATAATTTTTAAACAACCTTACAAGCTTTCAAGTTTTGTCTTATCAAGTGCAAAAAAACTCAATTTTTGTGATAAAAACTTGCTACGCTATATTTGAAATTATACTAGTAATGTTTATAAACATTTATATAAAGAGTGTGTAACAAGAATATGTTCAAAAACATATTTGGAAACTTATAATTTTATGCTAAAAAATTATTTTCCAAATTTAGATTTTCAAGAAGTAAAAGTTTTCCTACAAAATGATTTTTACTAGTAAAGTGTTTTGGTGATATGAGTAACTTGTTTTATATCTAAAAATGGTTTTCAAATGATGTTTAGAACCTTGGAAACTTGGATGGAAATTTTAGGAAAAATTCATAAAAATTTGTATATAAAATGGATTTCTAGTAAGCCAAGAAAGCCCACTTTAAGGTATTTTTAGTAGTTAGAGTTGGGGTAATTTATGTAACTTGTTTTGAGTACAAAAAAATGTTAAAAATGATATTTTATGACTTTATAACAATTCTGAAATTTTTTTATAAAATCCCATTGAAATTTGATATTTTACATGGAATTTCAAATTTAAAGGTGCCTTCTTTGAGGTATTTTGATAGTTGAATAAATGGATACCTTGTATGACTTGTTTTAGGCATAGAGAAAGTTTAAAAATGTTATTAAATATTTAAATATTTATACTGGAAAATTTGGAGAAATTCCAACAAATTTTATTATTTTAAATGAAATTTCTAAGTATAAGAATGTTTGTTAGGACTTAGGATAGGTTTTTGACTATTTCTTAACATTTAGATGTTGTTGTATGATGAGATGGGGACATTTTACTACTACTAGGAAATGTACTTAACTCCTTGAATGAGCAAGGAAAAATAGTTTTCTTACTTATTAGAATGTTGTACAAAGCATAGGGATGAATTTGCTTGGAATCAAAAGTTATGGAATTTGGAAAATCCATGTTGTAACTCCATGGTTTTTTTGTAAGAACTATGAGTTTCTTAGCCATTATAGATTGATATTTTTTCCTACTAATGTGTTAGGTTAATCTCTTACAGGTATACTTAAATGTTGATGTGAATTATATGAAAAAATGAGCACTACTTTATAAAGTTTCATGGTGAAACCATAAAACCATTGTATGATAACTACATGAATTTTGATATGACTTATTTGTGAATTATATGTTTATTAGTGTGGTTATATGAATGGGTATTTGTGAATGATAGAAAACTTTTGCATGGATATGTGACTTGGTAATCTAGCATATGAAAATGGAAGCTTAATTGCTTAATATGGTTCCTAGTAAGATGACAAGGTAAATATAACTCTTTTTCTTATTAGATTATGCTATATATGTGATGGTTATGGCTAATAGATGGCATATTAACCTTAGTCTTATGATTACTCTAAAGTGTTAGAAGACCACAAATTTGTATTTGCTAAAACAGTGTCACAAATTTTCTTGTAAGTGGTCTTTGATTGATTATGAGACTACATGACTTGCATCAAGTTCATATGTGTTATCCTTGTTAATTAATGAGTTAATAATTATGAATAATAATCCCCACTATGCTAGAGTGATTTACTTATACAGCCTGAATGTTATATGACATCATTAGCTTGAATGTCATATCTGATATTATGACATGATTATGTAATCTGAGACCTTATAGAGAGGTTTAAGGATTGGCTTGATGCCTTCATTTTAGAGTCACACAAAAGGACTACTGAGATAATCTAGGTTGACCCTAGAAGGATAATGTTAGGATATGGTGGGATAAAGTTGGCTTAGAGTAACAAGAAGGAACCTTTTATGTCTTAATATCATTCTAATAATTATTTAAATACTTACATTGCGAACCATGTGATTAAATTATATTTTATCTAAGTCTTATTAATGCAATGTACCAAATTACTTAATGAAAAATATTTTTAAATAAGGATATGTTTTATATATACCTTGTATATAAATCTTATCTTGATTAAAATTAATTAAAAGATAAATGTGATAACTATTTGGCTAAGTAATTGGATTGCTCACTCTAGTTATTGTTATAGTTTTAGGTACTCTTTTAAAGATGATAATTGAAGTTACTAATATGTGGTGGCATACTTTTTGCACTCAATATGATACTTTTAGATTGGAGTTCCATTTCATATTAGTTATTGAAGAGACTAAGGTTTGTTAGTGGACTAGGATATGGGTTGTAAGGGTTAAGACCCCACATGTAATCCTTCTCAATAGCACCTAGGTAGTCATCCTACTAGCGATAGAGTTCTAGAGGCCTCTAAGGTACTTGTGCATGTAAATCCTATTTTAGAAACTAGAGAGGTAGAGGCACCAATGTATGATTATGTACCTTCTGATCCTTCAACTTTAATCCCACTATCTATTACCCCATATAAGTTAGCATGAGCAGCATCATTAGTAACTCCACTAGCTAATCCATTTGATCCTTCATCCTCCTATAGTTTGCATTTTGAAGACTTAGATAACCCTTTGAAAAAAAAATTCCTATGTTTGTTTGTTTGAAAACCTAAAATAATGGATGCAAGTTAAAAATGAAAGAGTGAAATCATGATGCTATTTGCAAACTTGATTACAAGTAGTCTCTTCAAACTCAAATGATTCTCTCTTTGCTGAGGTAAGCTTATCTTCTAACTTTAAGATGATTTTCCCTATTTTTGTATTTATGCTCATTAATTGTTTTGTAGTATAAAGATCTATTAATCCATCGCTAAGTTGTTGGGGTTGCACATTCAATAAAAAAGTGCACAATATAAAAGTAATTTTTTTTAAGTTTTTGTGTTTGTTCTTTCAACTTAATTTTTTATTTCCTAATCAATTATATTTTGTTTCTTTTCACTTTGATATATATATATATATACCTAAAATTTTCATTCATGATAATCAAAATTTTGGGCACAGTACTTAGCCAAATTTGTGACATGTGGTATCAATGGCCCTATCCATGGATTCATGGGGAAAGTTACCCAAAAATGAACTTTGGTCACTTTGTTGTAGTGATATATTTAATATATGATATGATTGGCACTTGAAGGAGATACTAGATTAAACTAGTAGCAATTATTATTAGTTACAAACTTTTTTGTTATTACCATTTGATATTGGCATAATGCTCACTTTGACACCTTTTATGTTATAAGTCATTTGTTTAATTATGTTATGGTTATTTACTTAATTGGCAAATAACATTTAATTTTGCTGGTAATTATTGTTTTATTGATTGTTTTTCCGATTAGTTGATATTGTGAATTATGTGAAAAAAATATTAAATTTGTGATGGAGTTTTGTAGTTATATATTTTGTACAATTAGAACAAGTTATATGAAAGAAAGGCTAAAATTGTGAAGGAAATTATGTAAAATCTAGACGGAAAATTTCATCTCAAAACTTCATGAACATGTGAAAAATTTTCAATTTCAGGATAAAATTTTTGGGACTCAAAAAGAAATTGAATATTACTTGTTTGCAATGGAATTTATGTATTTTGAGATGGGATTTCCATCCTAAATATTGCACAATCATTTAAAAAAACTATTTGTGACCAAATTTACATGTTTTGAAACGGTTTTTTTTCCTAATTTTCTCTTTTTAAAAAATTTTAGATAGAAATTTCAATCCCAATTTTTTTTACTTTTTTTTATAATTTTGGGTCATAAGTTTTTGTTCCACATATTAAAAAATTATTTTTAAAAATATTTATGATGGAAATTTTCATCCTAACTTTTTATAAAATTACAATTTTTTTAAATTTTAGGATGGAAAATCATATCCCAAAGTAGGGACTGAATAAAAATTCCATAGTAAATCGGTTGCAATGAGAGTTTTTGCGACGAAAATATTAGACTGCAAATTCTGTCCTAAATACATTTTGGGACGGAATTTTACCATTTTTAAGACAAAATTTTCCCTCTCAAAATGTAATTTTTTGGTGGTACAGAGAAAAATTGTTTAAGTTGTAATTTGAAATTTCATCATTTTTTAGTATAAATTTTCAAAATTATCGCAAATCACTTATTCAAGAACAAATGAAAAAATTATCATCTACATGGTCTCAATGAATTTCTCATCCTTAATATTCACATATATTTATTTTAATCCAAAATATGTTGTGGTTTGTAGATTTTCTAATAACATGAAATAATTTGTAATTTGAGAATTTTTCCCATTTTTCTGAAACTATTCAAAGATCTATCAGATACCTACTTGCATGAATAGGCCATCATAATGTATGAACTAATTAAGGTACCATTAATGACATATATATTATCAGCACAGCAACACCAAGTAAATGGCATCATATTATGTTCGAACTTGAATCTGATTACTCAATATATCAATCCAAATCTTTACTAAATAGCTTCTATCAATTCAGCAAATGAATCTTGCTCAGTGAAAGTAAAAGAGGGCTAATTAAATTATCGGCTTCAAAAGATTAAGTACAGTTACATTATAAATATCTAGTTTGCTTCTACCACAATTGAAATAACAATTCCACTGTTGGAATACTTAGTTGTCTCTGCATATTTTATAAAACAATCTCTACGAAAGATGCATTTACGTGGAAGAGACAAAATATACAATAATTAATATTAAATATAATTATATATTATTATAAAATATATAAACAATAATTAATATTAAATGAATTCTCCATCCCTCTCTCTCATATGATACCCAAGAAAGTCTTTTCCGTACCCGAGAATCTATCCCAACAAGTCTTTCCCTTCGTGCTAAGAGACAGCGAAGTTCATAAAATCATAGGTTTCACGATTTGCAAAGAGGAAAGATTACAATGCACTGTTGATATAAGTGATAAATTAGTATATTATTAGATTTAATCTTATATCAAATTTTCTAAATCAAATTTGATACGCTATACAATACTATATTAACAACTAATCTTATATATATTAATATATTATTACATCAATAATATACGTTAATCATGTCATTTATAGAAAGAGAATAAAAATATAAAAAAGTGAAAGTAGCGTTACTTTTCTAATATTTCCACTAAGCCTTCTCCTGTGTGGGTACAAATTGAGTGAAGATACGTGCTGCATGCTTCTTTCATCCGAAGGCTATATAGCCTTTTGCTTTCTCCTTTTGAAACGTGCAAGCGAGTTCTTTCGCTTCCTTTTTTTTAAAAAAATCACTTCCTTCAAATTTTGAAGCTCTTCTTTTTTTTGTTCCTTACTTCTTTTTAATATTCTGAAATATAATATTTTTTATTTTTTATGAGTCTTTAACATTTATTTTCGAGAAAAAATATAATAATTAAATATAATAAATAAAACATAAACATATGCCGCTAATTTATTTGAAATAAATACTTACAGATATATAATACTATAAACTTACAAAGAATCGGGTTAACAACTTACTACTTTTATCAAGGCGCCGCCAAGATACGCATCACTATGTACACAGTAGACAGTGTACAAAGGAGCAAGATACAAACCTAATAAATAGGGTGAAAAGTAATAAAACAATCTGAAAAAAACACAAAGATAAACACAAACAGCAAAAAAATACTATATGAAAAATAACTGGAAGTATCCTAAAATCCTTTGTGGTTAATCTTGACTTGTAAAGTCTTATTACAACTTTTGTTTGTGAATGAAGTCTTGAATTGAGAACTTACCATGTCCACGTATTATTCTTGACAAAAGGAATCCCCTAACTCAATTAAAAAGAGTTAATAGAAAATATTTTCCACTTATATGCAATTATTTATTTTCTTACTCTAATTCTACTGTCAAATCAAATGAGAATATTCGCGTCCCATAATTTTCTTAATTTCAATGTAGAGCTCATCCATAATTTTCACATGAAATTTGTTTTAAACCAAAAAAAATTCTGGTTTGAAATATTTTTTCATAAAATAAAATAAGATGTAATGTGAGATTTTTTTTTCTATTTTTTGAGGATGATTCAAAGGGTTATCAGAAAAATCATAATGTATTAATTAAATTACACATGCAACATTAATGATATATATTAGAAGTCATTTGAAATTGCAATAGCATGGATTAAATAGTATGTTCAAACGTGAATGTGATTCATTTCAACCAATTGGAAATAAGTACATTAGATTAGTCAATATATCATTTTAGATTGTCACTAAATAGTTTTTGTCATTCGTTACATAATTGTTGACTGAAAATATCCACTTTGATTATAAAAGTATTTATTCATGTAATCTTGCCTAAGGAAAAGAGAAGAGGACTAACTGAATTATAACCATCATAGAGAGATAAAATATAATTACATTATAAATATTTAGGATGATTCCTCCCACAATTGAAAAAACTACCTTTAAGTAAGGATATGTATTAGCATTCTCTAGATATTTATCAAAACAAACTGTACAAAAAAAATATTGACATAGAAGGGACGTTAATATATCTCTTTTCCTAAAATTAGGAAGGAAAAATACACTGATATCAATAAAAATTGAATTCTATATTCCTTTCTTATAGGTTAATAGGAATGTGGCATATTATCATAAGTTGGTCTTGTGCACTAACTAGTCAAGCAAACAAACTTTGTTTAGGATGAAACTTGGTAGATAAATCAAGCTTGAGATGGAGGTCTTCTAACTTAAATTTGGAATCATTCTAACTTGCATACTATTTTACTAATTTTTCCCTATTTTGGATCTTTTCTTGCCATTTTGATCAAGATAACTTATTCAATGCAAGTAGTAAAGCACATGGTTGTGATCTTTGAATTTTTACCTTTCCATTAATGTATGTTGGTAGTAAAATTCCACCTGGAGTTAAGAGAAAAAGCCTTATGCCAACTCAGAAAAAGTGTGTCTACTCTTGTTTGGTGGGCTTTGACTTAGAATGCTCATTAAAGGTGAGTGCCCAATGGCTTTAGTGGTCTTAACAGTCACTTAACACTAGTTTTGGGGTCAGAATGTGCAACTTATGCCTTCCTTTCAAACTTCCAACATTATAGAAAAGCTTTATATAAATAATAAAAGTAGCCTGTCTTCAATTTATGATGTCATAAAATTTATTAGGCTTTGGCCACATTTGCTTGTATTTGTTCACATTGCATATTTTGCCCTTATGTGCTTTGTGCTTGTCTTTAATATGTTTTATGCCGTGTGTTATGCTCTCATTACCGTTATTTGTGCATGTTTTGATTGCCTTGATTATTGTTTATTTTTCATTGTGCTTTTTACTATCTTATTGCTCATTATATTTGTCCTCTAGGTGTTATAGGACTGATCTATGGTTGGCTGCCTTTTAGGTGTAGTAAGTGTCAAGCAATCTAGTAAATGAAGTTGCTAGCTCATATATTTGGTATCAAAACAGGTTTCGACTCAGTTTAGAGATCACTTTGAAATTGTTAAGGGATTTAAAGAGCAATAACAATCATGTTAACCACTTTACGCATAGTTGAACTAAGAATTGAATGGGGAAAATGGAAGAATTGTAAAAAACTAGTGATGAAATGTAGAACCATGATATTCTTGAACTTATTAAAAAGGCTAGGGAGTAGGAAGGTGTTTTACTTGGGTTACGGCTATGGAATCCTATTTAGGCATCAACCAAGATGCCTCAATTACCACTGCAAAAGGCAACTTTAGAGACATAATTAGACATCTGAGAGCTAAATAGCTAATGTAAAAGCCTGACTTAGAGTTCTCACAAGTGCCTTAGGGAATCAAGGCCTTAACCATGGAGTTTTGGAATATGGGCATATGAGAGTGCTTAAACCCTATTCTTTTAGGGATGCATAAGATGCTAAAGAGTTACAAAACTTTTTTTTAACATGGAGCAATATTTTTGAACTATTAAGTCAGATTCAAAGGAAGTTATGGTTACAACTATAACTATATACTTAATTAGTGATGTTAAACTTTGTTAATGAAATAAATATAAAGATATTTTGGCAGGTTGGCATACCATCAATATGTAGGAGGACTTGAAAAGAAATTTGAAGTCTTAATTCTTCTTATAGAATGTAGAGCACATAGCTTAATGCTAACTTCATGACCTTAAACAAACTAGTGCCATCTATGAGTACATGAAGAAGTTTTTTGTCTTAAAGTTAGACAATCATGATATATCGGAAAAAGATAAGATATTTTTCTTTCTCAAGGGTCTTAAACCAAAGGCAAAGATTGAATTCTAGAGACAACAAGTATAGAAATTGCCTATTGATTTGGCTATTACTAAATGTTTAACTGACTACTACACTGAGAACCCTAATAAGATGTCTTGAGGAAATAATAGATCTTCTTTTAGTGGAAGCCGAGGATAGTTAACAAGTCTAACAAGGGAAAATAGAGGAGTAAATAATAAAAGGCACCTAATAGTGTAAGCTTGGCATCATCTTAGAATGCTACTAACATAAAAAAGAGGATACCTTTAGCTATTTCTTATGTAAAGGTTCACATAAGATGGTTGATAGCCTATAAAAAGCTAGCCTCAATGTCATGTAAGTCTCAACAAAACATAGAGATAAGGAAAAAGAAAAATATAATAGCAAAAAAGACGAGGCTTTGAGAATGAGCACATTATGAATCCTCAATGCATTGAAGAGATAGGTTGAAAAAAGAAAAAAAAGCCAATTCGAGACTTTATGCAAGTGAAAAGGCAAATAGTAGGGAAAGTCACCACTATGTGATGGTGGACACTGGTGCCATTCATAATTTCATCTTAAAAGTGGAAACCCAAAAGTTAAGTCTGAAGTTGGAGAAGGATATGGGTCACACGAAAGCTATTAATTCCAAGGACAAGAAATTATGAAGCTTAGCTCATAGCAAGGAAGAGTAAATTTTGTGATCACTCATATGGATGATTTTGATGTATTATTAGGGATGGTGTTCCTCCTAGTATACCAAATCATACTAGTTCTTACAGCAAGCTACCTTTTATTTCTAGGAAAAACTTATGTGTAGTGTTAGTCTAAACAAAACAACCTAAAAAGGAAAATCTTTTGTCCTCTATATAGATTAAGAAAGGTCTAAAATAGCATGAACCATCATTTGTAGTAGCAACTATAGGGTATAAGGAGAATGGGAAGGGAAAAACAATGCCTTATGAAATTCAAGGTGTGTTAAAAATGTATGAAGATATCATGCTAGATTAGTTACCTCTATGACTCCCTTTTTTCTGGGAAGTTGATCACCAGAACAAGTTACTACCGAGTGTAAAACCTTTATAAAGTGGCTTTATAGAATTATTCCTCTAAAATTGGCAAAATTGTAAAAATAATTGAATAAGCTTTTAGATGTAGGGTCCATTTGACCATCAAAGGAACTATTTGAAGCATGGTGCTATTTTTGAATAAGTAGGACAATAATCTTTAGTTATGTATGAACTATTGGGCCTTAAACAAGGTTATAGTGTGGAACAAGTACTTGATTCCTTTAGTGTAGGATGTACATGACTAGTTAAATGGTGCTTATTACTTCATTAAGCTAGATTTGGGATTAGGATATAACCAAGTTAGAGTATCCAAAGAGGATGTAGCAAAGATCGCATGTGTTACTCATTATAAGGCTTTTGAGTTTCTAATGATGCCATTTGATTTGATTGATGCCTTAGTTACATTTTACATTCTCACAAACCAACTATTCCATAAATTGTTGGATAAGTTTACGGTTGTTTACTTAGATGACATTGTTATATTTCTTTCCACACTAGAAGGTCACACACAACCTATGATTGATGTTACAACATCCGTTGTATGTGAAAAAAGAGAAATGCTCCTTTGCTTAAGGATGTACCAATTTCCTTGGGTATATCATTGAATATGATGGGTGATGTGTAAGATTTTGTCTATATTATTTCCTCCTATTTTATACCACTTAGTGTGTTATATATGCTTAATTTCATAGAATTGGCCTCTTTATATAATTTAAGGTTGGTTTTACAAAGATTTGAAATTATTCAATTAATATTAGATTTTTACACTATTTTAGATTTTTAGCCATATCTTAAGTTACAGGTACTTGATTTTGCTGATCTTTATATCATTGGAAAGCTTAAAAGAAGCTTTACGACTTTCATGTTTTGATAAAAAGCCCAGTTCGGATATCTAGAAGGCCTAATTTAGCTAAGAAATTGAAGTTCTATTTTTATTTTAGCTAAGCTAGTTTGGATTTTTAAGCTATATCTAGAATTCTAGAGGTCTGACTGTTGGGTTTCACACATATCATGTAGTGTAGCGAAAGGTAGATTTTCGAAATTCATGTAATGTGAAATCTTTCATCCAATCAAGCACAAAGACATAAATTCAGAATTAAAAGATTATCTCTTGGAGTGTAGATTCAAATCATGAGCACAATCAGGTGATGGTGCCTCTACAATATCCACACAGAGCAAATGGTGACTTCTCAACCTCCACAAATCTACTAAGATTCATCTTTCTCACGAAGAGGGAAGGATTTAGTGCGATTTTGTAGGGTGTTTTGTACGATTTTGCTGGTAGCGAATTTTTTTATTTTTCATGTATGTTTAATGACGCCCTCATGCCTCTTATATAAAGCTAAAGGTATGCATCTTTCCTAGTCATACTATGAAAAATGTAACTAACCTAATCCTACTTAACCACTAATACCTTATCTCTAATATGGTAAGAATAAGGAGAGATAGAGCTTATTCATTAGTTATTTCATATTACTTTAATATTAATAATTAAATATTATCAGATAATAATATTATCTTATAATATAATTATCTAATATTAAATTGTGTGATAATCTGATATTACTTTAATATCAGATAATATTACATAATATAATAAAATATATATTATATGGATAATATATATTATTACTTTGATAATATATATACATATAACATATATATAAAATAACAAGCTTAATTAATAAGTTTTTAGTCTAACTAAAAATTAATTAATTATTGTTTCATTCCTACTCCTTTTGTGTTACCTTGTAGGTTCCTACTACATTAGCAATGACTCGACATTGAACCATAGACAGTGAGCAGTATTTAATAATACATTACTGCCATTCAAGTAGTAAGAATGTCTGTGATTTGACATCCATCTAATGTGTGATTAACTCTTTGCATCATAATCCCTTTTATAATGATATCCAAATCGAATTAGAGGTATGAAATGTATCATCCTCGTCAATGTTCAATTTATATTTCTTAATACTAAGTACACTTAAAACAAATGATCAATATCACATATTGATCTATTGAGCATGACTATATATTTCTAAGTCTCATTCAATCAAGGGGCCTAAGGATATCTCTCCTTTATACAGGAGTAACCATCTATATCACTCACTTCCCTCTAGATGATTCGTGACACACCCAATCAATGTCTTACATGTTATCCTAATTAAAGGTAACATAGGATAGCATTAAAGTAAGTGACCCCTCATGTAGGGAACCGTAGTGACTGCAGGTCAAAGAACTATGTACATTGTGGTCATATGAGAATAACTAATGAAATATGTTTATCCATGTAGTATTCTCACAATGGGTCAGTCTAGTACATCTATTCACTAATAATGCACCCATATATTGACTTAGTATCATATATCCATGATTCATAATCATCAGTCACTTATACATTATAGTCTCAATGTATTATTGTTATCCTTTTTTGCAATAATATTTGACTATGAATATTTTAAAAATAGTAAAGCTATTCTAGGGATAATTATTATATTTAATTTATAATTTACGTAAAAAATAAAATAAAATATAATAATTGTATTACGAAAAATAAAATGTAATACATTATACATTATACATTATTACAATCATCTTATGATTAACTTCTAGGATACACACCAATATTGATTAAGGTGAAACTAGTGCAACAAAGATTTCTATGATCATCCTTACAACTTTCATAATTTAAGTTTAACAAAATTATATAGTTTTGATGATCTTATAATTGGTAGAAGTCAGATATATGAGATTTCACTGTAGTAACTTTTGTAGTGCATTATTTTGTAAAATAGGTTCTAGCCTTCTAAAATTAGCAAGGCACTATTCTTTGCAACCTTAGGAGGCTAACTATCTTATTCCATTAGGTTTTAAAGGATAGCAATTTGGATATAAGGTTTAGTGTCTCCAAAGGCAAGAACAATTTTAATATCTAAACAATTCAACAAAAACATTATGTAGTTTTTCTTTCTTTTTCAAGTTTCTTCTTCTTTAGCTAATGGAATGCCAAATTTTTGGTAGATTAAAGGAATTTAAGGCTCATATATATTTAGATTATAAGATCCTAAGTTGTAACATTTACTATTTCTAATTGATTTTTCTCTTCTCATAATTCCTTGTGTTAATTGCCTGTAATTATATGATTTGAATGTTGATTTAGTATAATTTATGTTCAACTTTGTGACTTTTGATGTTTATCTATTTTTATGTTGAATCATGGTGGGTTAATCACTATTTTCAAGTAGGAACAAAGGGTTGAAAGATTAAATTAGAGCTTTTTTATGTAATTTTTTAATTCAGCTAAATTCAATTTTCAAATTAATTTTGGATCTAGCTTTATAGATTATAGCAGCTACTTAATTTTTTTAATCTTAACTAGTCAAATTCTAAATGGTTATCTAACATAAGATTCATGAACTATTGCAAGGATTCCAAATAATTCAAGGTTGAAAAATTAATTGAAATTATCAAATATATTTAATCTATGATTAATCTATATTAAGAGTTCTTAAATCCTTGAACCAATTGTCTTGCTATATTGATTTTCTTACTTTTTATTTTACTTTGTATTTTGATTTTTTAATGCATTTTGTTTTAATTTTGAATCAAACACCCTAAATTATTTGTTTACATTCTTTTGCATTTTGTTTGCATTCTATCTACATTCCATTTGAATTTTTTTTTTCACTTTCATTACATTTCTCTTTTCTGTATTTAGTGCATAAAAAGTTTAAACAATTTGGTAACCATAGCTAGTAAATCATTGAAGAAGGATATATCAAGCAAATCACTAAGGGATCAATTTGGTTTGTCACCCTTTACCCTAAAACTTTTTATCAAACACAAAATATTTGATTTTGGTATATTGCAACACATATCAATGGAATTTGCATGGATATAGGAAGGTGAGGTAAGGTAACTAAGTTAAGATCTTTCGTAGGGCTTGCAATTATCACTGTTAATTTATAGAGGGATGCTTCAAAAGGACAACACCATTGATAAACCTTTTTAAAAAGGTTATAGCTTAAAAGTCGGCTAAGAAATGTCAAGCTACATTGGAAGATTTAAAATTGGCTATGATTGTAGACCCTATGCTTACCTTACCAAATATATCCAATCCTTTTGAAGTTTAAATAAATGCTTCAAATTTTTCATTGGGTGGAGTTTTACTTCAAAAAAGCCATCATGTTGTCTATGAAAGTTACAAGTTATTAGAAATTGAATAAAGGTATATGGCACTAAAAGAGGAAATGCTAGCAGTCATTCATTGCTTAAAGGTAGCTTAGGTCAAAGTTTGTGGTGAAAACTAACAACTTTGTACTTAGCTGCCTTTTCACTCAACTAAAGTTAGCCCTAAAGCAAAGTTGATAGCAAGAGTTTCTAGTAGAATTGATTTTGAATTTGAACATAAGGCTTGACAGACCAACTAAGTGGTAGATAACTTTAAATGTAAGGCAATGCTTATAGTAATGACATTAATGGCTTACACGATTAGAAGCCATGTCATTGTAACTATGCAGGAGCACATAAAAGAAAATCTTACTAAATATTTGGTGGCCCAAACCATTATGAATCTTATTAGGGAAGGCAAAACTTAGTAGTTTTAGGTAAAAGATGATCAATTATAGGTGAAAGGGAAAATACTCTTTGTTCCTAAACCTAGTGACTTTAGGAATGTGCTTTTGAAGAAATGCCATGAAACTTTTTTAGGAAAGCATCCAAGTTAGCAAAGAACATATGCTTTACTAAAATATTGGCTACAAATGCATAATAATGTAGTTAATTACAAGAAGGCCTATTTCATTTATCGGTAAGATAAGGTCATTTGAGACAAGGCTATAGGACTTTTGGAGCCACTGTAAATGCTTAACAAACCATAGGAAAATGTGTTGCTCGATTTCATTTCCAACCTTTCAAAGTATTATTTGGCAAAAAAGACAGCCAAATTGCTTTTCAAATTTGTTGCAAAATACTGGGGAGTACTTTAGATTATATCAAGAGATCAAGATAATGGATCCATAAGGATCTTCTAGTTAGAACTTTTTAGCATTTTTTAATCATAACTCAATTTCTTGTCTAGCAATCATCTTTAAAATGATGGCCAGATAGAAAGATTCAATAACCTACTAGAAGAATAACTAAGGCAATTTACTAGTGCTAATTAGAAGAATTGACCAAAACCACTTGATGTTGCATAATTTTGTTTTAATGTTAACAAGATTTTTATTACCAACAAAAGTTTATTTAAGATTGTTATGGATTTGCAACCACTCTTACCCTATACTGCATTTGAAGTGTACAAAGGTGTCAATCCTAGTGCATACTATTTCATTAAAGATTGGAAGCTGAATATTAAAGTTGCTTGAGCTTATTTGGAGAAAGCTTCAAAAAGCATGAAGAAATGCATAAATAAGGCACACCAAGAATAAGAGTTCAAGGTGGGAGATTTTGCCCTTGTTAAGCTACTACTAGAACAAAAGATTACAAGGACCCAAGACAAGTGGCTAAAGATTGCTCTACCTAAATGGCTAAAGATTCATCTAGTCATTCATGTCAATAACCTAAAGCCTTACCATCCAAATGTTGAAGATCTAACTTGCAATTAATTCACCAGGATAGAAGTCTACCTCAATAGGTAGAAGTTGAAAAGTGTGCAAAAGATTTTAGTAAAGCATATGGTGATTGTGAAAAGGTAACCCAAAAAAGATTTTTTGGTGAAATAAAGGGGTTCAAGAGAGAAGGAAATCATTTAGGAGAAAGAAAAGAAGATTTGTCAAAGTTTAAATTGTAGATTCAAACCTTTTAAATAGCAAAGTCTTTAAGGATGTCAACTAATTGAGTAGGGGAGAATGCTATAAATCGGCCTTATGTATCAATTAACTAGACAAAAAAAACTCCATTTAGGATGAAACTTGGTAGATAAATCAAGTTTGGGATGGAAGTTCATAGCCAAATTTGGATCACTCTAGATTATGTACTATTTTTCCAATTTTTCCCCATTTTAGGGTTTTTCTTATAATTTTGACTAAAATAACTTATCCAATGCAAATAATAAAGCACATGGCTATGATCTTTATATTTTTATCTTTCCATTGATGCATTTTAGTAGCGAAATTCCACCTAAAGCTATGAGAACAAGCCTTATGCTAACTTGGAAAAAGTATTTTACTCTTGTTAGGTGAGCTTTGGCTTAGAGTAAACTTTAGAGAAGGAGTGCTTAGCAACCTTAGTGGTCACTTGGCACTAGTCTAGGGGTTGGAGTGTACACTGTGTGCCTTCCTTTTACACTTCTAACATTATGATGGAACTTTATATAAATAATAAAAGTAGCCTCTTTTCAATTTGTGATATCCAAAATTTAGCCAATTCTAGCTGCATTTATGTACATTTGTTTGCATTTTTCCCTTGTGCATTTCATGTTTGTCTTTAATATATTTTGACCTATGTGTTGTGTTTTTATTGCCCCTACTTATATATATTTTGGTTGCCTTTATTATTTATCTTCCTCTCCACTCTTTACTATCTTGTTACTCGCTATATTTGTCCTCTTAGTGTTGTAGGACTAATCCTTAATTGACTTGCTTTCAAGTGGTCTATAGCAAGTAAGGAAAGTTGTCAACTCGTAACACATATCCATGAATCCCTCTTTCTTTGCTTTCATTTCAAGAAAAAGGCATAAATAAATGTCCAATAGAATGCCAAAAAGCATGATAAAGCCTAACACACATATCCATATTATCTAAACATGGTTGGAATCATCTTTAATATTGTTGGCACTCATAGTTGATGCGAATAATGATCGGCTCTGATTGTATCCATGTTCATTTTCATGTCTATACAAACTGAAAAACTTTACAACTTAATGTATATCATGGTGAAAATTCAATTAAATTTCAACTAAGTAAATTGGTTGAATTCCAACAAAGCATTGAGAAAAAAATTATGATTATTCAAATTGTAAATTTAATTCACCAAATTTAGCTTAAATAAAGTGGTTATTATTATTATTATTATTATTATTATTATTATTATATGGTGCTTTATAGCTTCCCTCTGGAACATTTCGCCCATTTAATAAAATAAAGGAAGTTATTTGATAATTCTAATGGCAAGGATTAGTAATTGTAGGAATGTCATGCTTTGTTTTAAATCTTGTGGGATTGACTTTATGTTAAAAAAAATTATAACCTCAAATGCTTGTTTGAATTCATTAATGCATAAAATGATTAAGGCTTTGTTTTGTGCAAGTAGTTAATAAGTTAGCTGATAGTCGATAAATTAACTAATAACCAATAGCTAATGGTTAATAAGTTAACTAAAGTGTTTTACAAAATTAGCTATTGACTTAGTTAAAATTATAAAATAATATATAAGGACATATTAATAGAAATAAATATATAATTAAAATAATTCATATTTATCTAAAAATTAAATTATATTAACATAATTAAGAAAATAAAAATAAAAATATAATATTTAATATTTAATTAATTATATTTTATAAATTTATATTTTTGTTTACTTACATAATTTTTATTTTATTATTTATTATAAAATTATAATTACTTAAAATATAATTAATTGTATTTTATGATATTATTTTTTACATATATATTTTTGTATATTTATAATTTAAAATTAGGATATAATTATGTTAAAATTAAATTAATTATATTTAAAAAATATTTAGATTTATATTACAAAGGGCATGTGTTATAAATTAATAAAAGAATAAGAATAGATTTGAAAAAAATTTAAAGATATAATAGTTTACAAGTTATAAGTTACTCTAAATAATTTATTAAATTAGAACTTATTTTTTTAATAAGCTAGTATGAAAAATGTCTCTAGAGGCTAGCTTATAATAGGTTAATAAATTATGCACTAACTTATTTATTGTACAAAATGAAACTTAAGAATATATGTATCATCATACTATTCAAGATGTTTTCATGGAAAAATAATGTGCGTCTTTTACAAGTTGAGTCATTATAAAGTTAGATATTTTTACCAATTATGATTAGTTTAACATTTATGATAAATATATTCAAGAATAGTTTCAACTTAATTACTTTATAAGTAGTACATATTGGCATATTTCATAAAACTAATTTTTGTTAAGAAAAAGATTTAACAATCAAGTCGTGTTTGTAGGTTTTTATAGTTTCATACACAAATCAACTAAAAAGATACATATTAAAATATGCAATATATATAATTCAAATTGACATGAAGATATAAATACTAAATAGAGAAATTGCATAAAAAATAGCTAATAGAATCCAAACTTTCCTTTAATAGCAGGAGGAAAATACCACTTAAGAAAAAGGAAAGTGAAATGCAAAGCAATTTTCATTAAAAATGAATTTTTTTAAACAAAAATATAATATAACTCATTTATGAAAAATCTTGCCCATCTCACATTTCACAAATAAACATATGCAGTGTCTAAATCATATGCAGTATTACAAACAAACATGCTTTTTTTAAAAATGAATAAATGAACTTAACTTACGATATGTTTGGATATGTTTTTGTTCTTTATGTTTTTAAAAACTATACTTAAAAATTATTTTTCTCAAAAATCATTTTTAAATTGAAGGAAAATAAAAAATAGATGGTGATTGGTATTGTAAATAAGAAAATATTTCAATTAATTACAAAGCTAACATCTAGAATAAGAAAACAAGTTCAAAAATAATTAAATGTTGTTTTTATTTTTTTATTTTTTATTTTTATGTTACAAATTTAGAAAATAATTTTTAAAACTAAAATCTGAAAATAGATTGTTAAACAAGTTCTTTTGTTTTTGAAACTAAGAAAATAAAAAATTATTTTTTAAAATAGAAAATCAACACACCCTTAATTTCTCTATAAAATCAGCCCTACTCCTTAGAAACACGAAAACTATTTCTTAGCAGAATACATACATTTAAACATCAGCATTTAGGTGCACCTATTTGAATCAATTGCACTTATTTTTGAATCTGACAAAATCTAAAGATGTAAAGGCAGTCTCAGTAGATCCATTCAAATTTGTAGTAAGTAATTTATTGTTATACAAGATGAATAAATGTAAAATTTCTGTTTTACGAACTACATTATTAAGAAGATTTATTAGTCAGAGCGATATTAACACTTTTTTTATTTATAACTAGATACAGACACAATATAATCTAGAAGATTCGTCCTACTTCCAATAATCTAGAACTATTTCAACTTCATGTCTGCATAAGACGGCAGGAATATACTTTCCTTGCCAAATGGAGCGCATCTTTCATCCATCCATCTTTGGTAAGCATACACTGCTAGGTGATTAATATTGTTTACGAAAAAAGTCAGATGAGTTTAAGCCTCTTTGTGGGGTAAAAGATGCATTTTGAGCGGTATAAGAAAATTAATAACTCAGAATCTAATAAATAATAAGTAATTAAATTAATTAAAAAAATTTTTAAAATATCTTAATTTTCGTTTATTTATTTTATTTTTTAAAGTACACTTGATATTTTAAATATATCGTTTCTTTATAATAAAAATGTCTTAAGGTCACGCATGTGAGGATTCGAATTCAATTGGGAAGCATAAAAAAAATTGATAAAAAGATCAATTTTTTTTAATTTATATTGCATTCGCTTAAACCAAATGTTTATAGTAAAAATAAATAAACAAAATTGTAGGAATTTGCAATCTTTCTCTATATTTTATCATAGAAAAAGATGCTTAAATTGCAGCCAAAACAAAATAGAGAAGAAAACCCCTTAAATAAATAAATAAATAAAAGAAGCACTTACATTTTGCTTTCGATGGTAAAAAAAAATTAAGAATTGTTACGTGCATAGCATCTTAATCATAAAAGAGAAGCATACTAGATTTGCTTTGAAAAGTAATAAAAATTATAGATAATAGTATTACCTTTTCTCACTGTATTTGCATCCTTAACTGGCCTGGTTTCATAGAAACAATATAGATAACGTCAAAATGTCAGAAAAAGTCTTAAATATAGATTATTGTAGGTACCATAGAAGCATAGTGACACCAAATATCATCTCATGGTGTTATTTTTCATCTTGTTTAGGGTTCAAATCCAAAATTTTAAGTATATAGATTATGTGAATTACTACTTTACGATTTCTTAAGAAAATATAATAAGCAAAGAAAATTCAAATTACTCATAATTATGATTATAACCTATATTATTACAACTTAAGTCAAATAATGATCATATAATAAACAACCCCACTAAATACTCTTGGTTAGTTCCGTTCTTTTCGGTTAGACTTTTGACTTTCAATCAAGAATAACAGTTTTAAAAGATCTTCATAATTTAAAACTATTGTTGCCTTTTTGGGCGTTTCAATAAAAAGGAAAATTATTGCTGTCTTGCAACAACCGTAAGTGGACTTTTTTATTATTAAAATTGAATATTTAGTCTTTTAAGAATCAGTTAGTCTTTCAAGAGTCCAAAAAATTAAAAATTTTCAAAAAAAAGTGAGAACATAATGGTGTTAATAATTTTTATTAAATAAAACTTGGCCTCAGTACTAACACTAATACCATAAGCACTTCTATGAGAGTACCAAAAAAAAGTAAAAATTAATGATGATGTCCGTTGGCTTTTCGTTTCGAGAGATGCACTGAGGCCACATCATGCAACCATGACATCAAATATATTAAATTATGAAAAATAAATAAAAGGATAAAAATTAAAAATTTAAAACATAGAAGTTCCAAATTTTATGTCTTAAATTCAGAACCCAGCAGCGACACAAACGTCAGAGAAGGCACAAGTGAAAGTACGAAGTTAAATACGGAGAGAGGCCTGACTTCAAACTTGTTTTACAGTGTTTCACAACATTGTAAATTACAGCCTGTAATCACAATATTGTTATTTTTGGTTCAATTTTACAATATAATAACTATATTTATTTACAATTTTATTAATTATAGCAAAATCACATTTGTGACTGTGACTCTAATTTAGAATCATGATATTTCACAATAAAATTTTTAACACTCCAACATAAGGTTTCAGTCCAAACTCCAAACGTAACATCTGTATTTTGAAAATTACGAGAGATGATTCTTCAATTTCTCTCGGTTAAAAACAAAACTCCATTTGAGGGTTAAGTTTTCTATCTTAAAGAAATTTTTGCATATTTTTTGCCTCTTTCCACTTGTATAATGCACATACATAACGTGTCCACACAAAATCGTAAGATTAATAATAGCTAATATGTCCCGTTAATATTTCATTCCTTCTTATTTTTAATCTACCACTTTTCTGGAATATTTTAATATTTTTCGCTGAAGATACATTTTTATTTCCTTCTCAAATATGCTATACGTAAAATTGAAAGTATTATTTATTTATTTTTTTGAATCATATGATTAACAGTAGAGTTTGTCGTTTTTCATTACATGCAATACATAATTTAAATTTAAATATAAAAAACTTATTAAATGTTTCAATACCTTCGTAATTTAAAATGGAAACTTACAAAGTGGGAAACCTTTTCGCAAGTTGGTTTTCTATTAGTTTATATTAACAAATAAAGAAAATTTTATATGCTTCACGTTAGAGTTTAAATTTGACTAACAATCACTGAATCATCAAATAACGTCACAACAATTAGATAACCAACTTGAAGGCGATGGGCCACAAGAGTTAAAATTACAACCAAATATTTGAATCAAAATTTAAATTATGTTCTGTAAATATAATATTGTATATAATATTATTGTTGTGGTCCTTGTGGAACATACCAGAACCACAATTTTACTTCATAATAGTCACATTTTCTTATATTTACCTTTTTGGTAATAATTTGTAACAAAATTATAATTACGGCTACGATTATAATTTAAAATTATGATTTAAATATTACCTGATGCAATATAAAGACCAGAAGGGCGTGGACTTGCCTCGTTCAAAATATTAAAATTCAAGGGTTTCAGCAAATTAACAAAAGCTAAACAGAAGAGATCGGACTGCTGTTGTAATGAATGACAGTAGCTATCATCCCATATTTATGGACTACAAATAAATTAGAAAACAGCACTGTAAATGAATGATATCAAATATCAAGTGGAATGCTTATAGCAAAACCATGCTAATTATTCCAACCAATCCCTTCCATAAGTAATTAGCATATCTCCACCGAATTGACAAATCTTTCCCTTAGAAACAAAGAAACAACTTAGACTATGCCATGTATCAAAAGACAAGGCATAGTATTATTTTTAAAATATACACAAAATTTTTTCGAACCTAAAATTCTAAACAGAAAGATAAAATTGATATTACATTGACAGTTGGTATAACCACGTATATTGGATACCATTCATAATTATATTTTTTATTAAAATTAAATAGCATTACATGATTGGATCAAAATTACTTCAATTTTAATTAGAAAAAATTGATTAAAATTTAAACTTTTTAATCAGAAAAATCAAATCAATCAGTTGATGTTTGAAAACTAAAAATATATTTAAACCTTTTCTTTGTGAAATTGAGTGCAAACTTAGGCTCGTTTATTTTTACAAAAAATACTTTTTATAAAATATAATTATAAAATATTAAAATGAGAAAAAATACTTTATTTATTAAATATTAAATAAAGAGAATTTTGGGAAAGTAAATTTTCTCATTTTAAAGAGGGTTTTGCTCTTCTTCAATATATATATATATATATATATATATATATATATATATATATATATATATATATATATATATATATGCAAATAACATTTTCTTATATGAAATACCTTTTCACAACAAAAAATTCTAAAACGCTGCAAGTGGTCTATATATGAAAATATCAGATATATACCAACGAGCTATTTATGAATATGATTAAGCTTTTCATAGATAAAAGTCCTCATAATCCAAATCCACAAGATTGAGTTGTTGCTCTTAAGACTTCGTTTCCCACAAATAGCATATAAATTAGCAGATAATTGATAAGATAGCTGATAATTAATAAACTAATTAATAGTTGACATATCATAAATTAACTAAAGTGTTTTAAAAAGTTAGCTGTTGAATCAACTGAGATTACAAAATGATATAAAAAAATATATTGATAGAAATAGATATATTAGTAAAATAATTTATATTTATCTAAAAATTAAATTATATTAACATAATTAAGAAGTTTAAAATAAAAATATAATATTTAATATTTAAATAATTTTATTTTATGATATTATATATTTACATATATGTTTTATATATTTATAATTTAAAATTAGGACATAATTATATTAAAATTAAATTAATTATATTTTATGAAAAAATATTTAAATTTATATCACAAAGGGCATGGGTTATAAATTAATAAAAAGAATAAGGATAGATTTAAAAAAATTTGAAAATATAGTAACTTATGAATTATGAGTTACTTTAAATAGCTTATTAAATTAGAATTTATTTTTTCTAATAAAATGGTATAAAAAATACCTCTAAAAGTTAGTTTATAACTTATTAACTAATCAATAAAGTATAAGATAACTTATTTATTGCGGGAGCCTAAGTTAGGTCTATGTCTATCTATCAGAATCATCTAAACCATTATAGATTCATATTTTTCCTTTCTTTTTCTTTCAATGAAGTGTTTCTTAGTGATGTCCTTCTATTTCTCTCTATTTGTCTCATTGGTGTACATTATTTAGTTGCTTCTGAAATTTTATACATTATTTTTTTTAATAAAAATTCTACCTCCATCTACTATTTTACCAAGATAGTTTTATTTTTACTTAAATTTATCCTCCTCAACTATATATATATATATATATATAATACTAGCTAAAATCATGGCATTTCCATTTTAACAAATAAAATATTTTATGTTATGCTTAGGTGAATACTAAATTAACAAATTAAGTAATATTATGGTTAGATATTTGATTTCTTTTAAAACCTAAGATGCATATTGAAAGATAACATATAATTTTATAGGTGTTGATGAAACAGAATAAAAAAATTAACATTTTTTTTTAATTTTTAGTTTTTTGTTATTTATTTACTTCAAATATTTTTAATCAAAGATTATGATATAACATTTTAATTTTTTGTTAGAAATCATTTATGTAATGTTAGGTTTTTTTTTTGGGAATGATAGTTGTTAATGCATTTTAATTTTTTTTAAATATGAGTCCAAATATATATATATATTAAATAAATACAATTTTTTGTACAAAAAAATAATTATGTTTTTTAATTGGCAGTTGTGTAGGAGAGTAATCATCTTCTCTTCTGAGTTAGCCTTCTAAATGAGTTATCAAATGACCCTAAGAAATAAAAATGCTAAACATGACTTTGATACAAAGTCCAAGGAAACAAAAAAATAAAAGGCTAATTTTTCATTAAATTATTAATTGATGTGGAAATTGTAAATCAATTTGATGCCGAAATTTTTTTTGGTAAAAAAATTTGATTTTTTATAATCGGAATGTAGCTTTTGATTATTGCACAATTAATATAAAATCAATCAAAAAGAGAGAGTTATAAATTAATTACATGAATTCTCATAAATACTTAGGATCACAGCCTTCACGTACAATATCTTTTGCTTCCTTTCTACCATAAAATTGATCTCTTTCTCAACTATTGGAAAGCAAAGTAAATGGTTAAGGTGAAATTCCTCCCTTAGCTAAATCTCTATCTGCCGAGGTCTTTGAGAGGGAGTTTGTAGTTTTTCTTGCTGGAGTTGAAAAACTGAATTATGAATTTAGTGAAATAAGGACTTCACAAATAATCTAACCTGGATCATGGTTTCTATCCAATATAGGATTCATACTCATTTCAAAAAGTGTTGCCTAAGTATTTGGTTCCACATATAACATTTGTACATTAATTATTTCTATATTAATAAATGATGCAAGGTCCACACAAAAAATACTAATAATCTCACAATTAGACCTACATTATTTATTAATAATGATCATTGAAATGTTAATGTTAATATAAAATGATACTATTACACTCATTGGTTAAATTTTGATATCATAAGCATTTAATAATATATAATGCTATATTCAAAGGAATATTAACACTAAAACATATTATATACCTTCGTTTCGTCAACCAATACAATGAATATGTGCACAATAAGATTTACACAACTTGATGTGGCTCCATATAAATCTTCACACAATGGGTCATAGCATCCTTCCAAAATGCCAAATAAATATCAATATCCTAAGTATAACCATGCGATAGAGTCTAAATATCTTTATAGACATGCCATAACCAAAAAAATGTGCACAAAATATGGCAACATAAAATTTTATTCATATACCTCAAAATAAACACATCATAATGATGTCAAATAGATGTAACTCTTATTAATCTAAAATATCGAAAGACTTTACATAGACACATATGGTTTACATGTTCAATACAAGTTCTTATTGCTAAGCCTTTGGTTAGGAAATCCGTGAATATATGATCCATGAAAATGTGTTCAATACTAGTAATATGCTCATACGCCTTCTATCCCACACAGTGATACTCCATATTGAAGTGTTTTGAATGGTTAAAAACTATTGTTCTTAAGAGAAAAGCTCACAACAATAGAGTTATCACAAAAAATGGTCAAAGGTCTAGCAATGCTCTTAACAAGATGGAATTTAAATATGTGGTTCCTTAACCATAAAACTTGATGAGAAGCTTCATTACAAGCAACATACTCTATTTTTATGGTGGAGTAGTAAAATTTGATAGCTTAATGTTTTTCCATAACATAGCACCTTTAGCCATACCCTATAGATATCTAAGGACTTTTTTTGTAGTAGGCCAATGTCTCTACCAAGATTACTCAAGTATATCCTAAGTAAACTTAAAGCAAAAATGATATCAAGTTATGTACATACCTAAGCATATATTAAGCTACCTATGATTGGCACATATGGCACCTTTTTCATCTTCTCCCTTTCTTCACTAGTTTAAAGGTATTAGCCCTTTGAAAACACTTCACCCCTTTAAATAGGTAAAGTAACTTAAAAGCAAGTTATCATGTTAAACTTCTTCAAAATTTTCTCAATGTATAACCTTTAAGACAAGCCAAGAACACTTGGGATTTGTCATAATAAATCTCAACCCGTATAACAAATAAAGCATTTCCTAGGTCATTTATCTTAAATTGCTATGATAGCATCTACTTAGTCTTAGTTTGTAAACTTAGGTCATTGCTCTCCAAGAGAATGCCATCCACATACATGACCAAAATCATAAATTTGTCAATTCTCATCATCATATAAATACACTAGCCCACATTGTTCTTTTTAAACCTAAGGGAAGTAACTACATCATGAAATTAAAAATACTATTACTTGGAAGCTTGTTTCAGACCATATATGAATTTTTTCAATTTACACACCATGTGCTCTCTACCTTTCTCTCAAAATCAATCTAGTTGCTCCATGTATATGGTGTCAAAAAATTAAAGTTTAAAAATGTTATTTCTATATCCATCTAATACAGCTCAAAATAAAAATAGGTTACAAAGGCCATCACAAATTAGAAGGAATCCTTTGTTGATATTGGTGAGAAAGTTTCTTAATAATATACTTTTCCTTTTAAGTGTAACCTTTTGCCATAAGTCTAGCCTATCTACTCATGAGCACCTTGCTTTGTCTTGAAGCCCTATTTGCATTCAATTGACTTACAATTTATAGGTAATTCAACCAAATTCCATACTTGATTTTTATCCACCAAAGCTAATTTAACCTTCTTTACAATGATCCATTTAGGAGAATCCGAGCCAAACACTACTTAAGAGAATGTAACGAGATCAGTATCTTTATTTACATCATATTCATGCTTTTAAAAATACACTATATAATCATTTGAAATTGCTAGTCTGTGCTCTTTATATGATCTCCTTAAGGGAATTTCAATGTTAACATATTCATCTTCCTCTAAGGGTTGCAATATCTCATGTTATAGGAGAACGAAAAAAGAAGATCCAATAAATTGAAACACTAAAGGAATGACCATTCTACCCCCTCTAAAGTTAGTAATTCATAGTGTCTAATTCCCATTATCTAATTCTCTTCAAAGTAAATGGCTTTATCAAATTTATTAACCTGAGCGATATGAGTTAGACAATCAAACTTAGTACCTCTTGAGCTAGTGAAGCAACCTACAAAAAACCCAGATATAGTTTTAGTATCAAGTTTTCTAGTGGAAGGAATCTATCATTTATAGATATGAAAATATCTCAGATTGAATTTCTAGCCATTCAATAGTTTATACAGAGTCTTGGACACTACTTTACTCGGTACTTGATTTAGTATATAGCCTGTTGTCTTTAATGCTCCTTCCCATACGAAGTTTAATAGTATAGAATATGAAAGCATGCATTTAACTATGTCCAGAAGTGTTCTATTTCTCCTTTCATTTATTCCATTATACTCTATTCTACTAGGCATAATATAGCTAGCCTCAATGCCACACACTTACAAATACCTAGGAAAAAGGCCTAGGTTCCTTTTAATCTTGTCATATCTCTTGTAATACTTTCTTCCATGATTTTAAGTTAATACATTCAATTTTTCTTGTAATATTTCCACTTAATTCTGGCCTTGAATGTTTTGAATGCATCTAAGGATATTAACATTTTGGGAAGCAATGTATATCCACTCGAATGTTGAATAGTTATCGAATAAAAGTAATAAAATATCTCTAATCTTATATCGGTTGCAAGTATGATAAGGTCATAATTTCAATATAAATTAGTTCTGATGCCTTCTACCTTTAAACTCTTTTCCTTTTTTGGTCTTAGTAATGAGCTTTCTCTTTATACAATCAATATAAATTTCTAGATCAAAGAAGTCACGGTTGTGGAGAACACCTTCTTTGATTAATCTTTGAATCTGGTCTCTAGAAATGTGACCTTAAATGAATATGTCAAAGCATTAAGGAGTCTTCAATTTTTATCCTTCCTTATAAGCTATGTTAATAGTGTTAAATGGAATTCGGATCTAGGCTAATCTTATATAGACTATCTATCAATTCACTAATGCATATGATGGTTATGCCTTAGAACATATTTACTCTCTTACCTCCAATATTATAGAAGTACCCTTGAAGATCCAATGTTATAGCTAAAATAAAGTTCCTTCTCATGAAAAGGATATAAACTATATCCTTTAAATCTAACTCATATCTAGTAAACAACTATAGAATGACATCTCTAAAAAGTTCTACTCCTACTTTCTTTCTATTTCACGCTCTAATAATTAATTCACCATTAGCCTAGCTATTGAGGGTTTATTTAACAATTGAAAAGAATTGATGACATGAATTATGGAACAAGTATCTAGGCTTTCATATGTTTAATGACATATCAGCCATCTTGGATTCAAAACAAACATTGGCCCAATCCTTATTTATTGTCCTATATAACATTTTTTCAGAGATTTGTTGCATAACAATTAAGAAAAACCATGTCAAACAATTAATGCATGTATAAACTTATTCATGGTAATATTTTTCTCACATGATTTAGACATACAACCATACATAGTATCGTGTTATAAAATCAAATACCAAAGAGGTATTTTTAACTTTATAATGCAACATAAGAATCAAATGTCATATTTTTAAAATCTAACACTGAAGGATGTATAAGAATTTTGAAAAGCACAACACTTGACTCAATGCTTGCATTATTGCTAATTAGCCGTATTAATAATACAATACAAAAAAAGGGGATTTAATACTATTAATATAGTCTCTCCCTTTAAAATAATTTTTCATGTCAAAATTTTGAACAAAATTTTATTTAACTAGATGCGATCTTAAGCTGCTTGCAAGTAGTCAACTCCAATACTCAAATACTACCTTATTTTTAGCTTGTATTAAAGTGAGGTATTTAAATACCTATGACCAATATGTGCTAAGCTTGACTTCTTAACTTTGTTTAGTTGTTTTCTTATAGGTTAAGCCATTTAGGTTTATTATTAATTATGTATGCTTAGCCCATTAATTTTGGCACTTTATTTTAGGACAAATCTAATGGTTTAATTTGATAGCAAAGTTAGGCCCATTTGTATCTAATTGAGCTTGATTAGCTTATTTCCAAATCTAGCTAGTATGAATAGGTTTGTTTCTTATTAAACATAATTTTAGACAACTAATCTGAGATCATATTTTAAGAAGAGTTCTCTCTTAAGGTTCTAGCAAGAATTCTAAGACTTATCAAAGGATTCATTCTTTGTAACATTTACATTTATCACTTATCACTTCTTTGAAAATATGATGTGAATTCTCTATCCATTTTCATTTCTATTTTTAATTTGTGGGATGATTCTTAGCATTTCCAAATTACTTATAAGTTTTCTTCAACAAATTCATCTTGAGTTCACATAAGTTGATCTTATGAAGGCGAGTTCATAGTTACATAAAATTTTCATGGCATAACCCGAATAATTTGTAATTTCCTTTTAATGTAATCATACTTTGAAAATTATTACATTGTCACAAATAGTTTCCAAAAATTCTAGAGGGTAGCTAATTCTAGAAATTACACAAGAAATTTTAGGCTTAAAATAAGCCTATTGCCATATTTAAATAAAAAGGATAAAAGATAATCAAAATTATTCTTATTTCAAAAAATTGAAAAAAATATTTATTGAAGAGCTGAAGTATAGCAAGTGTAATCATTGTTGCTAACAACTATCGACACAATGGCAAGTATGTGCATGCATCATACTGTGCTTATAATTGCTAGCCTAGTGTAGCTAGTTTACTCGCAAGAAGACCTTACGAAGTCACAGGCTAACTTCTCGATCCAAAAAAAAAAAAAAAAGAAAAGAAAAAAATTCCAGCCATGTTTCGTATTATTTTATATGAGATTCTCACAAATTCTTTATCTAAATCATATTCCCTATCCAATCATAACCTAACCTAACCTAACCTTCTAGGTAGTTGAAGATTTTCAATATTTCAAATACCTTGAAAAGTCAATTATGCAAGTTTCAAGGAACTAAGGGAGCATTATTAGGGTTTTGGCATCATAATTATCTGTTAAGTGTAGTTTGTTAATCCTATGTTTATCAGTCTATAGTATTTTATAAATTTAAATAATCCATAGTTTAAAAAATAATGTTTTATGCGGTTTCCATCTAGTTCTAGAAAAGAAAAGAAAAACTAATTTTTTTAGGTCACTAAACCATGCAATATGGCTCCCATCTAGACTGAAAACAACTCGATATCTTTTACTTCCTTATAGCCTATAACTTCCTTATGTGTCTACAGTAGTAGGAAGTTAACTTTGTTTGTTTGTTTTTTTTTTCTTGATATGCTATTTGCCAAACATCCTTAATCACATTTTGAAAAAGATAGTTTTTTTATTGTTTGCCATTAAGGGTATTTGACAAATAAGTTTTTTAATCAACTTTTAACTATTTTAAGTATCTTTAGTTATTTGATCAAATCAATTAATTGATTTGATTATTTGACAAATAGCTATTTTAAGTCAATTTATTAACCCTCAAATAGCCATTTTGAAAAAAACTAATGATAATAGCTTTTTCAAACAACTAATTTGCATTTAGTATAGAAAAAGGCATTCTTGCTCATAATTATAATTTTTCTTTTGCATTTCCATCCTTGATAAATAAGAAAATACTAAATTATATTTATGTCTTAAAGAAAAATATAATACTATATAATAAAGTATAGTTATTTATTTTTTAATAAAAACTAAATAAGCACTAATAAATTATATTAAAATATCTACATAATAATAATAAAATTACATGGATACAATCATATTTTTTCTATCAAATTGTATAAAAAAAGAATATATACGTTTCATTTCATAGAGAATAATAAAAAATGCTATTAAAATAATTATTATTTTTTTATCAAATGATATCTTTTTTTGAATTAAAGAATAATACATATTAAGAAAAGAAAAAAGAAACAAAGGATAATATTAGCTGGTAAGGATATAATTTTATATGTAAAATGTTTAATTTATCAATAATTTTAATGATAAATGTATGAATTTTAAATTTAATAATAAAAATATTTATAAAATAATTTTAATAGTTATCACATCTACCAAAATATTACAATTATTTCTTCAACTAGAAAATTATAATTGTCACTTTCAAAAGAAAAATCAAATAATTATAATAAATTATAATGATATATTCTTAAAAAATTAATAAATAATATATTATAATTTTAATATTATTCAAGTGAAGGAACACTTTGACCAAAAAAAAAGTGAAGGAACACTCAAATAAATTATAAAATATACAAATATTCTTGTATATTATTTTATATACAAATAATTAATAATAAATAAATAATTTTATTAAATATTTTTATATAAACTAAATAATATTATTAATTAATCAAATCAATTAATAGTTAATTCAAATAAGCTAATTACCTAATGTAATCAATTAATTATCAAGTACAGTTAGAATAAGCTTTCTTTTTTCCATTTTATATTACTATTTTGCTTTGGCGTGTCAGGCCCCCTAGGCTTTAATTTTTTCATTTCTCCGCCTAATTTTTGTATAATTGATATTGCTTGCGAGCTTGCTGTGGGCTACATGCTGCCATAAATAATAGATCGGTTTCTACCAAAAATAACGGGCCAAGGTTTCAGCCTCATTGTCAAATGGGCTAAGTTAAGGGAAAAAATAGCAGTTTAGTGTTTCTACTTCTTAAACGAGGCTCTCCCATTTTGGCATTTTAAATCATTAAATTTCTATTAAGCAATCAACATTTAATTTATATAATTGTATTTTTTATATTCATTTCTATTTTTTTATACTTTGAATTTCAATATCACTAAATAGTATAAATATAACATGATACATTTTACTTTCATTATAAAAATATTTTCAATAAATTAAGAATTTAATTTAATTAAATTTCTCTTTATACTTTTAATATTTTATTCTTTTTATTTACTCTATTACTTCTTAATTATATAAATATTATTTTTTTACCTAATTTATGAAATTTTTTATGTATATTCATGTCATTTGCAATTCAAATGTCCATATTGTTAAGTAGTATAAATATAAAATTATATTTCATTTTTATTATAAAATATCTTTAAAAAGTTAAATATTTAATTTAAGTAAATTATTTAACTTCATATCACTATACACCTTACTCATTACTTTTTCTTTTTATTTATTCTATTGCATCATTTTCCTTTTTCTTTCATGTTTAGTATTATTATCTACTAATTTAGATATTAATGTCATACGGTAATATAAATATAATATGATATATTTAATTTTATTATAAATATATTTTTAATAATTTAAAATTTTAATATTAATAATATTAATTAAAATAATTAATTATTTATTCTGTTATTTAATGAAAATAATATATAAATTAAATTTTATTTATTTATTTAAAATTTATTAATATTTTTATATTAATTTTTAAGTACTATGTTTAAAATTAAATATGCATCAATTGCCAAATTTTAGTACTATGTTTTAACTCTTATAGCAATTTTTTATATTTATTCACAATATTTATAATTCAAATGCCAGTATCATTGAGTCATATAATATAATACAATATGATATATTTTACTCTTATCATAAAAATATATTAAATAAGTTAAAGATTTAATTGAATTGATTTAATTAATTATATATTTTATATTAAATTCTTATATTATTTTCTAGTCCACCCATTATTTTTCTTCTTTTTGTTTATATCTTCTGTCTTTTTTTTTATTTTTTTACATTCCTTTACTTTTAAATTCTCAAGCCATTTTTCTTATTTTTTAGAATAACCCAAAAGCCCTTAGCTAGGAACTGAAGCTCTGAATTTATTTAGCTCTAATCCTCTAAAATCATTTGGTGCTAATCTGAAGCTCTGAACTGCAAGGATTTCTCAAGTCTAAATCATTGTGCAACATAACCATTTTCAAAGATTGTCTGACGCTCTCTAAGGATTGGCCGCCGCACAAGCGATCTACGGTTTGTTTTCCTTCCTTGAGGTTTGTTTTTCATCTCATGAGCTTACCGAGCCCTTAATCCCCATTTTTTGGTTTGATATTGAAACTCAATACAAGCCTCACTTAATTTCAAGCGTAGTACAACCTAATGCAGAAAATTTTATTTTGCTTGTGCTTGAGTGGCAAATATTTGAGTTTGTATCATGGTTTAATTAACCAATAAGGATGTGAGCTACTTTTATTTTGCTTCAATTAACCTCTTTCGGGGTGGTACTTATGTGCAATAACTAGGAATGTGTCTTTAGCAGACTGCGAAATCAATCACGGATTATCATTGATAAAATTTAGGAGGTTTGAGGAGGAGTATATTAATGTGTCTTTGATAATGCTTATTAGTCCACCAACTATTTGAATGAATGCGTCTTTGATAATAAGCCAAGAGAGCTTGGTATAAAAATTTAGGAGGTTTGTGATAGAAGGGGTTTCTGTTTGAATGGATTTCTTCTGATCATCGTAAAAAGATGAATAAGATGATTAGGAATACTTTTATTAGACATTGCAATTCTGATAGGATAAAATAAAAAGTGAAGCTTGAATAAGAAGGGGAAAACAGAGTTGTGTTGAAGGGAGCTTTAGCTCATAGGTTGGTTCACCATTTTCATTGATAAAATTATCTTAGATTCAATTACAATAGTTAGCTCCTCTATATAGGTTCTCAACTCAAAAGAGAAAATAACAAAGTCTCACCATGTTCGACTTAGGGTTGTTTAACATGGATTTTCTTCTTAAATTTATATTTTCTACATTGAAATTGCTCTAATTTTTTTCTTGTATCTATTTTTTTTTTTATATCTAGTTTTAATGGTTTTTGCTATGTTCATTTTGGTTCAGAAATAACTGTATATGGTTATTGTGCTTTATTGGTAGTCAAACTTAAACTCCATTTACCATTCTTGATCTTCTATAATTTCCTGCCATTAGTGTTAAAAAACTTAGTAAGTTTGCATTTCAAAATCACTTCACTCACCTAATTAAATAATGCACTTATTATTAATCAAGTCCAAACATGATGAAAACCAAGCATCAGTCTTTCTTCCCCGAAATAATGACAAGTATGTCCCTTTATTTATTGTTGAAAACATTTAATAAGGGAGTTGAGATTACGAAATTTTACTTTCACAAATGATTTGATCAATAGGATGCTTTGGTCTTTCTTCCCAAACATGATGAAAACCAAGCATTGGTCTTTCTTCCCTGAAATAATGACAAGTATGTCCCTTTATTTATTGTTGAAAACATTTAATAAGGGAATTGAGATTATGAAATTTTACTTTCACAAATGATCTGATCAATAGGATGCTTTAAAAAGGCTGCCAGTATAGAAATGGAGTTGCTCGAACCACAGTTGATGTAGCAGAGTCCAATGTGAATGTCACATCCATCAGTACCATGCTATTAAGTAAAAAGGCACGAATTTCTTTGACTTTGTTGTGCTGAATTTACTGGCCTTACTCTCACAACCTGTTATGTTTGGTTGATGCATAGGGACTTGCATTTTCAATTTAGGAGTCTCTTTCTCCTTGATTAATTAACACTTGATTAAGCTGCCTTTTTTGTCTTCTACGATGTATGGCATTGTTATACTTTTCTTATTCAAAAATAAATTATTTCCTACTTATAAAGCCTGGTTCACACTTTAATGAGACACTGGCGAAGAAAGAAAGAATTAGATAATTATGCTGGTCAATTCTTATGAATTATAATAGCAATTGTTTGGTATTGCTATTCAAAGAGGTGTTTTGGATTCATTTTCCCTTTTATTTCAACCTTTTACCTTGAAGTTTAGATTTAGGTTAATTGAATGGATTCATTGGCTTATTTGAGATAAACAAGGCATAAAAATTATGTCTCCATCTGTCAGGGCAAGTTGTTGCAAGAATTTAACAGCAAGCCATCTTAATCTATTCAAATTCGTTACAATAGTTATTTACTATTTTACTTATTTAGGTTCTATTAAATATTGGTATATACATATGCAATCATAGTAAGTAAGTTGATTTACTAAGGTTCAGTTCTCTGTTTGATTCTTACCTTCATGCTTGATGTAATGTCTTGTTATAGACTTGCATTTACTTTTTTGGTGCAATTTCTTGATGATATTCACATATTGCATTGATTTATAAATGGCCCATAATTTCCTACTCTACAACTGGCAATTGACAAAAATGCATTTGTCATTGATCAAAACTTGCAATACTTTGCTATCATTAATTATGGATATTACTATACAAATTGTTTAAAAATGTTATATGTCAGCTCTTTTGCTTGGCTGGTATCTAAAAGTTTTTTATTTTAATTCATTGTGGTTATTTTCGTTCTTTTAGTTTAATGGTATCTTATATATGAATCATTTTTATTCATTGTAATTAGGATTTGAATCACATAGGAAATGTTTAATCTCTTATATAAACTTTTATAAAATCTGGCTAGTGCATGCTCTATTTCATTCTTCACCCCATGTCCCTTTTTCATGTTGCAACTTGTCTGAATCTGAGTTGCAGAGTTATCGGGAACTTGTTTGTTACTCTGTTTGAACTTTTTAGCATAAGCTGCTTATTGAATCTATTAACTTCTGCAAATTCATATGGGCATTTGATTAGATTTTCTACTTATGGACATAAATGGAGGGATTAGCAATCAGGTCATATTCTTATTATATTCTTCTGGCCAAAGCCTATTTGTTAAGCTATGTGGGGTGTCGAGATATGATTTTATGATTTTTACTATAAATACTTGAAATTAGCTGTAAATAGTTTTAGAGATTTCCTTGTATCCCTTAATTCAAGGGTTTAGCTAGGCTGTAATTTTCATATCTTTTTGGAATTTGATTTGTTTCCTAATTTAGGATTATTTATAATTCCTATATAATGCTGTACTGAGAATATCAAATATATACACATTTTTACAATCAAGTTGTGACATGGTATCAGAGTCACATTGATCGGTCTGGGAGTTCTTTGTCCCTAATTAACCTTTTTTTTTTCTGATTGAGTCATGCCTTCATTACTAACTCCTTGCATTTGTCCTATACCTTTCTTTATCCTCAAATCACCTTTAGCCTTACTTGTTACCTATTTTTTTCTCCTCATCATGTTGACCTCAGAGACCTTTGTCACTGGGAATACTAATTCATTTGAAGAATCATATGCTGTTCAGAAAATTGGTCACTTGCAGAACATTCGGGCCTCTTATAGGTTCAATGGAAGGAACTATCTCAAATGGTTTCGATTCATTTGTACCTTATCTAAAGGGAAAACACAAACTTAGTGAGATACTCAAAACTAGACCAGTAAAGGGTGATCCAGGGTTTGATGCATGGAATGATGAAGATTCCATCATCATGTTCTAGTTATGGGATTCTTGTGGATTCTGAAATCAACGATACCTATATGTTTCTGCCTTTAGCAAAAGAGATTTAGGACTTCATTTGACGTACTTATTCAAAGGCTAATGATATTGCTCAAGTATATGAGATCAAAGCCAAAGCTATAGCTACTAAACAAGGGGAGAAATCTGTCACAGAATATGCAAATACTTTGCAAAACTTGCGACAAGAATTGGATCATTATCAAGTGTTTGAAATGAAATGCTAAGAAGATGCTGCCATTTTTAAAAGCTTCATTGAAAAGGAGCGTTTTTATGAGTTTTTGGCCAAATTAAACCTTGAATTTGCTCAATTTAGGGTTCAAATCCTAGGTAAACTGAACATACCATCTATAGAGGAGGCCATTTCCTTGGTTTGGGTAGAAAAAAGCAGAAGTGTGATGCTTGAACCTTAAAACATGGATGGATTTGCACTGGTTGCAAAAATGGATCTGCAAGAAAAGAAAAAGGGTGACATGCTCAAACAACAGAGCAAGGACAGTGAGAACAAGGACAATATTTGGTGCACCTATTGTAAGAAACCAAGGCACACAAGGGGGAAATGTTGGAAGTTACATGGGAAGCCCCTTAGCTGAGAATGGAGCAATAAAGGCCTCAAGCTTATGTGATAGAATAATCAAAGGTTGAGGAGAATCCCATGGGGACACTTAACAATGTGGAAATTGAGAAATTGAGGAACCTATTAGGATCCCTTGAGAAGTTTTTTGAAGCTTGTTTTCTAGCTCTCTCAGGTAAACCTCCATTCTCTTTTTACATGAATGCCTCAAAAATATATTATGATAATAATTGGATCATAGATTCTGGAGCAACAAATCATATGACCCCTATATGTCAATTTTTCTACACTTGCACCCTTTGCCCAAGTAATAGGAAAATTGCTATGGCTAATGGTTCTCTAGTCACTATTGTTGGGTTTGGAAATATTCATATCACACCTGACCTGGTTCTTAAAAATGTTTGTGTACCTAAACTTTCTGCCAACCTTGTATCCATTCAAAAACTCATCCATGATCTTAAATATAGTGCTATTTTCTTTTTTTTTCATTGTGTTTTTCAGGAATAGGGCATAGGGAAGAAGATTGGATTTGCTAAGGAAAGAAGTGGTCTTTATCATCTTGAAATACCTCAAAATAGTAGCAACCACCTATCTTGTTCTTTATCTTTTCTTACTTCATCTAATAAAAATTCCATTTGTTTGTATTACTTTTGTTTAAGTCAGTCATCTTTGAAAGTTCTGAAAGTCATGTTTTCTCATTTGTTTCAAGGATTAGATGTGTCTGAATTTCATTGTGAAGTTTGTGAACTTGCGAAGCATACTCATGTATCTTTTCCCATCAGTAATAAAAAGAAGTTCTCATCCTTTTAACTTAATTCATAGTGACATTTAGGGCTCTTCATCTACACCAAACATTTCTAGAGCTAGCTGGTTTGTATCATTGATTGATGATTGCACTCGAGTCATGTGGCTCTTCCTCCTTAAACAAAAATCTGATGTCAGTACTATTATACCCAACTTCCATTCAGTAGTTCAAAAACAATTTGGAACAAAGATTAAAAGGTTCAAGATTGATAATGCTAGGGACTACTTCAATCAAATACTGTCAACTTATTTTCAGTCCCCAAGAATTATCCATGACTCATCATGTGTCAATACCCTTCAACAAAATGGGGCAGCTGAAAGAAAGAAGGGACATTTAGTTGCTCACTTCAATTGGTAACTTGTATAGTATGATGTTAAAAGTGCTTTTCTCCATGGTGATATAGAGGAAGAAATCCACATGAACATCCCACCAGGATTTAAGGGTGATTCGGGTAAGGTGTGTAAATAGAGAAAGGCTCTTTATGGGTTAAAACAGTCCCCTAGATCATGTTTTGGCAAATTTGCAATGGTCATGAAGTTGGGAATGGAAGACATCTATTCCTCAACTTGTAAGGGTGTTGAGATATGATTTTGTGATTTTTATTGTAAATACTTGAGATTAGCTATAAATAATTTTAGATATTTCCTTATATTCCTTAATTTAAAGGATTAGCTAGGTTGTAAATTTCTTATATTTTTGGGATTTGATTTGTTTCCTAATTTAGGATGATTTATAATTCCTATATAATGTTGTATTGAGAATATCAAATATATACACATTTTTACGATCAAGTTGTGAGATGGGGTATGATTTAAGGTCTTCACTCTTACATGGCATTACATTTGGTGGCCACGTCAAAATGGTGAGTTCAAATGAGTAACTCTAATTATAATGGGTGTATAAAGATTAATTGACTAGGTTTCAAAAAATGAATAAAAAAATTAATGTTGGAGTTAATTTTAGCTATACATGCATTATCCAAAAATTAAAAACTAATGTTTGTCTTTGTTTATAGAGAAATCCTATCTTGTACAAAGTATATAATGAAGTATAATATTGAAAAGTAAGAGTTATTATCAAAAAAATGATTGATTTTACCGATTTTCAATCTGTTTCTAGTACGGTATTTGGAAGTAACGGTGTCAATTTACATTAATATGTGACAAGGAGCTACTAGTGTGGTATTTGATGGTATTGAGTCTGGTTTGCTTAATGATTGCATGCCTGAGACTAGAATTTAATATAGGTTTTGACTTTGGAAATTTGGTTTTGTTATTGTGCATAAGTAGATTCATTGTAAAGTTACTCTCTTATAATCTATAAAGGTGTCATTTGATGTTGCTTCAAGTGTATAATTTTATAAACACATGAAATTATTGTTATATATGCTGAGATGCACTTCATCTAATCTTAAATTATCACCTCACCTTTGTTTCCAATTCTAGTATTGGCTTTAAAAAAATAGAATGATACTCTGAAACCTGATCAACTAGACTTGGGTGATCATGTTACATGGACTTCTACAGTATTAAACTCTCTTTTTTATCAATGTTCCATTGGCCATATGAATTAGATGCATTAACTTTACTACAGTATTAAATTCTCTTTTTAAGAGTTTAGAATGCTTTGGGATATTTTAAATGTTCATATACCTTGTGTCTAGATCTAGTGATTTCTTTTTACTTCATATGATGACTTAATTGACTTTTAAATCAAAGGCAATCAGAGGGTGTGATTATCGTCTCTTCTTTTCATCTGTCATGCAAGCTTCTATAGTTAGTATGGCCATTTGTGGATGTGATAGTGTGGTTAATTGATTCAGTTTAACTCAATATATAACACTATATTTTCTTAGTTGAATTAAGCCCTAATGGTTTAGTTGTTTTTGTTTATTTTCCTACATTTATGGGTGGGTTTCTATTCATTATCTAAGTTATAATTTTGTCCGAGATCATGTGAAATTCCTTTCTAAATATAAATGCATCACTTTTTTGCTTCAAAACCTTTTTCTCGTTACTGAATATTTATGCTTTGTAATTAATTCTAAGTAAGGAAGAGGAGGCCAAAGTGGAAGCACAACATCATTGTAGCCTTGGACATATCTAAAAGAAAAAGGGAATTCTTTATCTTTAATTGATTCTTTAAATCATTTTAAAGTCTGATCCACTGAAAAAATTTACCCGTCATGAAATTGAATAGAGCAGTGACAATATAAGTTGTTAGAAGAACTAGACAACTGTGCTAGGTAGATTCATAGAACCTCATTTTTCTTTATATATCTTCTGTTGCATCAGTAAAATATGTTGAGGTAATGTTCAAGATAAACATATATATTTTTGTTATAATTGGTGTTCTTCTTTTGCTCGCTGCCATATCAGCTGTGATAGCTGTTATGAAGCCTTGGACTGCAAAAATATTATATTGAATTTTATGCGAGAGAATCAGCAGACGGAAAATGCTTAGTTTTGTGTCAAATTTACCATATTAAAATGTTATGAGATCACTTCTCAATTAGAGCTCTTGACTTAGGAATTGGTTTCTGATTATAGTGCATTTAGCATTTAATAGAGCTTGTCTTCTGTTGGATTCAATTCCTGTTGAAATATGGTGACAATTGGCTGCTATTTTTTATGACTTCAGGTCGACTACCATTTCATCTGAAAATATATTAATGAACTGAAACAAACCGCATCTCAAAGTGAATCTGGATGCAGCTTGAAGGTTGGTATATGATATGTTAATGCCAAATTTTAAATTAATGGCATACTTAAAGTCTTAAACTGCAATAAAAAAATTGAGAAATTAATTTAAGAAACAAAGAAATAAATTCCAAAGCATTCTGTTGATCTAACATCAACGCCTTGCTGGATTTTTAAAGACAGTTTTATTTACAAGGTTTCTCGAACTTATAGTTGAGATATCTTTGCTGACAGATTTTGCAAATACATACAATGTTATTGAAATTTGTGTTAGCCTAGGTTCTTCTTATGAGAACCTCATGTTTTGCACAGGAGTTCAACAAACTCAATTGTCAAATGGATTATATTTATTAAACCTTAATTTCTAGCATTGCAATTTGCTCCCATTCCTTCTCATGCAGTTGCTCCCTAATTTCTATGTTTTTGTTTGAAATAAGTGATTGAGATTTTTCTTTTTTAATCATTGGCTTTCTTTACTCTTTGAAATTCTAGTCAGCATGAGAGTATGATTTCCTGCTCTGTTTAAGGGATTCGATGCATTGTTGAGTAATGGCATGGTAGGATTTTGTTTGTTGAGTTGTCTCACCTATATTTATTTATATGAAAAATAATGGCATTGGATAAAACTAGATGCCAGGTTTTCTTTCTTTCCTTTTAAATTTCATTAAACATTGTGATGGTTGGTAGCCGTTGCTATTGGCTTTTTTAAAAAAGATTTAAGGATTTTTGCGGTGGTTACCGACTGCTATTATAGAAAAAGTAGATGTTAGGAAAAAACACTTCATAGCAATTCACAACTGCCGGTAATTTTTTTTAAATTTTTTCTTCAAATAAACTATCAAAAAATTATTTTCAAATTTGAATTTGAGGATTAGTGGTGGTATAACCGCTGCAATGTTCAGGCAAATTCTGGCACTTGCATAGAACCCCCGTTATTTGGCTGATCTGTTTCTCTATGGCAGAACCGCCACTAATTACACTGCTAGTTGGTGCTATATGAACCTTGAAACCGCCATTAAACGGCGCATTTTTTTTTCAAGAGTGAATGTACTTTATCATATTTATTCATATTATTTATAATTCAAGTATTAATATCCTTGGATAGAAATATAATATAATATATATTATTTTTATTATAAAATATTTTTAAAATTTTACTGATTAATTTAATTAAATTTTTGACATAATTAATTTAACTTATATTTTATATTTACTCAGTATTATTTATAATTGAGATGTAAACATTATTGAATAATATTGATATAATAGAATATATTTTATTTTAAATATAGAAATATTTAAAATAAGTTAAAAATTAATTTCGTTGGCTATACTTAATTATATATTTTATTGTTAAGTCTTAGATTATTTTACAATTCACTTATTGTTTCTCTTTTTTTTATTAATTTGTTTAGTTGCATTTTTTTTCCATTTTCTCTTTTTTCATGTCAATAACCTTTGGTTACAATTTAGATATTAATATTATGAAGTGATATGGATATGACATGATATATTTAATTTTATTATATAAATATTTTAAATATATTAAATTTTAATATAAAAATTATTAGTTAAAATAATTAATTACATATACTATTATTTAATAAAAGCATTTAAAAATTAAAGTCAAACTTATATTCAAAATGTATAAATCTTTTCTTGACATCATATTCTAGGTGCTATATTTCAAATTATATTATATTAATTATATTCATATTTCAAAGCCTCACAACTCAAGCACTATTTCTTTTTATTTAAAATATTATTATATATTTTTTGCTCAATCATGTTATTCTTACTTAATATGCCAATATTACATAGTAATATAAATATAATATGATATATTTAATTTTTATTAAAAGAATATTTCATGTAACTTAAAATATTTAATTTAATTGAAGTGCTTAATTTTATGCTCAATTTATCATTTTTTAACTATGTAAGGATGTTATTTTATCCTCTTCTACATTGTAATGTTACCATTTTTTAGATTATAAAATTAGTTTGTTAGAATATGAATATATTAAGAAGTTATTCTGAAAGATTTTAGATTATTTTTTTCTTATTTGATTAGAATTATAGTTAGTATCTCACATTTAATTGTAATATTTTAATTAATTGTATCCTTTGTATATAAATAGATATCAGGGTTGTAGCAATTGTTTAAACCATTTCAACCATTATTAAAATGGAAGGCCAAAAATTCATTAATTTATTAATTAATAAGGAAAGGGTCAAATACGACGGCCAAACCAGTTTGGTTTAAGTCTTTAAATGGAAAATAGCTTCTTCATTTGAAGTTCAAATTCAATTAAGACAAATCTGAATATCCAATTAATTTATAAATATTTTTTCCTCAAAATTAAATTTTGGAAACGAAGAAAAAATGATATAAAATTGCTGGATCCCAAAAAGTTGTGTGACTTACATATGACACAAAATTTAGTGAGAAATGTAGCGAATTTCGTCATAGATTTTTGTATCAAATTAATTATGGATTTGTTCATACTTGTATAAAGTTTGTAATATATATTATTCTTAAATTATTTTTAATTTTTAAGTCACTAAAATGATGTGTTAGTGAAGAATTTAGAAAGCATACTGGCCTTATACTCAATGTTCAAAATAAACAAATTATTTTCAATTTTTTTTATGAATCCAAAGCTAATAAAACTCTTTAATTTTAACTATTGCATATGCTATTTTTATAACTCTTACAAATTTCTTTTCAAGTTTATAAGTAATCAATTACATCTCTTAAGTCTGATGGAATAATTTCTTTGGTCTTTATTTCTGTTTTTTTTTTTTTGTAAATTCTAAAATTACTCTTATATCACTAAAAAATATGACAACATATTTTTTTTAACAATAATAAGAATATCAATATTTCGTTGATTATAATATAAATAACAGAAACTATTTGTGTCCTATATATAAAACAAATTGTAAAGTACAACAACATTAGTACAAATGCTAAAACAAAGGATAGCAGTTCAAATGGCTGGTATCTAAAATATCAAGAGGAATTCTTGTTGCAAAACTATGTTAAGGTTTTATTTCATACAATAAATAAACTAATTTATCAATAAAGTATAAATTAGCTTCTAGAGATATTTTTTGCACTAGTTTATAAGCTATTTAGAGTAGTTTATAAGTTTATTTTTTGTACTAATTTATAAGTTATCTAGAGTAGTTTATAAGTTTTGATATAATAAGTTACTTAAAATAACTTATAACTTATAAGTTATTACTTCTTTAAATTTTTTATAAATATATCTTTATTCTTTTTATTAATTTGTAATTCATACCCTTCGTAATATAAATCTAAATAATTTTTTATAAAATATAATTAATTTAATTTTAACATAATTATATCTTAATTTTAAATTATAAATATATAAAAATGTATATGTAAATAAATAATATCATAAAATATAGTTAATTATATTTTAACTAATTATAATTTTATAATAAATAATAAAATAAAAATTATACAAGTAACTAAATATATAAGTTTATAAAATATAATTAATTAAATATTAAATATTATATTTTAATTTCAAACTTTTAATTATATTAATATAATTTAATTGTAGATAAATATAAATTATTTTAATTATTTATTTATTTTAATTAATGTCTTTTTAGATCAATTTATAAATTTAATTAGTTCAACGGTTAATTTTATAAAATATCTTAATTAACTTATTAACTATCAGTTATTAGTTAATTTATCAGTTATCAAATAGTTTATCAACTATCAATTAATTTATTAGTTACTTGCGCGAAATAAAACCTAAATGTTCTAACTTATCTCTTCTGTATACTTGTGCGAAACAAAACTTAAATATTCTAACTTATCTTTTCTACAGAAGGCATTTCCAGCACACAAACCTTTCCTTTTGAAAAGCAAGACTTATCATTTTTGGTATGAAATGTCCATAAACAAGAAAAGGACCATTTTGGGTAAACAAAACATCACTTGGTTATAGGTCTTATATAAATTTTCGTCTCATAAATAAAATCATTTTTGACGCAAAAAAAAGTGATTAATTTCTAAAAAAATTTAACAAATATATACTAAATTACTTTCCTCTGTTCTTTGCTTGAACCTAATTAACAATTTGTTTGTTTTTATCATAGAACGTTGATTTGCAAATTGAAATATTGAATGAAAAAAATTGAGATAACTTATCTCTGAAGGATGAAATTGAGAAAATCATATATGTTAAGGATAAAAACATTAAATAATTACTCTTAATAATTTATTGGGAATTTGAAATTCATATCTGTAGATAGATACACATATTCTACTGGTATATAATAATTAACAATGAAGTTTTAAAAAAGGTACTTTCAATTTAATAGATTGCATATTTGGCAATAAAATAAAAATATATCTTGCATGAACAATTAAGAGGTCATTTGGTAATTGCGTGAATTAAGAAATAATTAAATAGGAAATTTTTGAATAATTTAATTGACCATTAATTATCAAAATGTAAGAAGTAAAACTTTCTAGGAAGTTCTAATTTTCACAAACCATGAGAAATTGCTCACCCACAGAGTAAGAAGAATTTTTCATATTTTTCATAAATAAAAAATATAAAATTATCCCAATTTATTTTAATTAATGACTACTTTAACTAATTATTATCACGATTTTAAAACTATAATAAATATAATTTATTAATTATAAAATATAAATGTACTTATTTAAATATAACTATTGACTATATAAAATGTAATTATTTTCATTACTTAGATAATAAATAGAATCAATATTATATAAAATTATTTGAAATAAATTTTAAATATTACATTACAAATATAAATTGTAAATATAATCATAAATATTACTATAACAAAAAATTAATTCTAAATATAGTAATGTTTTTATGTATATCTATTATGTTATTTTATTTATTATTTTATATTTAATATTTTTATTATTTATTATTTTAATAATAAATTATAAAATTTAAAAATTTATTTTTTATTTTATATAAATTTAATAGAATTAATCATTTATTGCATTAATCATTCAACTAATATTTTTTTTCATTTAAATTATATTCCTTTTAAATTATGTTACAATAATTTAAGATATATATATATATATATATATATATATATATATATATATATATATATATATATATATATATATAAGGCATCTTACTTTTTATATAAACATATTTTCCAATTTAAGAAAATTGTAATGGAAAAATATTAGAAATATTGTTTCAAAAAAAAGATAATTAGAGATAATTAAAATATATTGGTATTTCTTATTTTTTAATCATAATTTTGAAAGTATATTAATCATTTTGATAATATTTTCTCACAAGTTAAAAGTTAAATCAAAGAAAATATACAAAATTAGATTTTGGAAAGTGTCAATGAACTTTCTATAGGAACTTATTATTATGATTTTTTAACTTGTCTAATAATAATAACAAATTATTTTAAATAGCTATTAATAAAAAGAGTACCTTTTGAAATGTGAAGTTATAATTTTTAAGATGAAAATTTGTGAGTTTTGGGAATAAAAACTTGTGTCATTTCAAATCTAATATTTGTATCTTTTTACATAATTTTTCATGAAAAGGTACTTGCAATTCAAAAAATAGGAGTTATTATTTTATCTTCTGAATAATTCAAATGTATCTTCTTTCAATATTTCTATTGGGTTAATTTTGATTATAAGAAAAAGAGAATTAATTATTCTATTTTTGGTTAGACATTGTATCTTGGAGGTAGATTTTTTGTGAAGCCATTTGTAATTAAGTAACGAAATTACTAGTCTAAAATGGTTTCTTTAAAGAGCCCTGCCTAACAATTTCCTTCCAGCAAATTTTCTCTTCATATATTTATTTTTTCTCCCTTTTCTAAATATTTCCCAATAGCTTTAGGATACTAAACTTTCTCCAAAATAAAATTTAGATTATAGAAAATTTTTCTAAGGATATATGACTAGAGGAATGTCAGAATCTTTGATGTGCTACATTAGAAAGAGGAATATAAGTAGAAGAAATTCAAGCAAAATGGGATTCCAATGAATCTTTCTAAACAAGGTAGGAATGGTGTGAAAATTTGAATTTTTAACAATAATTCAAAAAATAAGTTCGACACTTGAAATTTATATTATTATCTTTATTACAATTGATAAGCGTTTGAATTAAATTTAATTATGTGATTTTATTATTGCAATGACCCGTGTTGTTTCATGTCTCTAAGGGTGGAGAGGTTAAAATTAGTTTCTATGAATACATTGTTTAATGGTCCTCACTTACACACTTATTGAAATTGGATGAAAGCTTTGATTGTAACATTTAAGATGGCAAAGAATTAATTCATTATAATTGATTAAGTGCATCGAGTACTATTTGATAGTTGATTTTAGACTTGTTATAGTAGTCAAAGGTGTTCCTTAAATTTATAATCTTACAAGCTCTATTTGTGCACCTTATTCATAGATTTATTGAGTTATGATTTCAATAAATATTATTTTATAAGTTATTTCATCCTTGCATATATATATCTGCATTTTCCTGCATTGTAACGTGATTGCAACCGTAACCATAATTGTAATTTAAATCCTATATATATATATATGAATACAATTTAACTTTTGTTATTGTTATTTGCAAAGTAATTTATTGCATATAATCTTCTTTCAAAAGAAAAATTGTAAGATATAAGAAGAAATTCAAAATTATCTAATGTAGCAAATTACAAGTGAGATTCCTTTAAAGAGTTAGCACATGAGGAAATTTTTTAAAGTGGACTTACTACAAGTGTACATGCAAATATAAAGTTTTAAAGAGGGAGAATTTCATTATCTCTACTTAAGAGTGAGAATTTCATTATCTCTACTAAAAAGTAGGTAGTATTTTGCAAAATATAAAGCAATATTAATGTAGAATGCAAATAAACAAATGAGGAAAGCACCTTTGAATGTGAAGATAAAGTAAGCATTGAGTAACTATCCTCAATGAATATAAGCTAAGATTTTAGTACCTAACTATGGAAATAAAAGGTAAATATAAATACTTATTAAGATAAGGTTAATTGTGTAACTTATCTTAGAATACATAGATACCTATTTATTATGATTTGAGATAAGGTAAATTATAGTGCATGTCTCTAAATGTATAAATACATATCTATCTTGAGAGGAGATAAGGTATAATTGTAGTACCTATCTTTGGATTAATGCTAGTAGATTTTTTATTAAACCTAAATAGGATGAACCATGAGAAATATGGGACTATTACCAATTAATATAGATGATTTTGGTTAAATTTTGCTTTATTATATTAATGTTAATTATAAAGCTTGACGTTACTAATTGGAAATCTTGTGCAAAAAAAGATCAAAGGTAGTTTCAATTAAAATTGTCCAAAAAATGTCAACAAGGAGGTTACATTTCTTGTGCGTTAAAAATTCTAAAGAGTAATAAGAGTAAATCTATTTCTATCAAAGTTCTATATATAGTTCATGCACTATTATATCCACAGTGAGAAAGATTGAACTTCTATTCCTAATAGATTTATAGCTTATGAGGGGTGCTAAAGCAATTGTGGACACACTTGATGAATCTACCTTACAAGTAAAGAAGTGAGAAACCACTTCTTAAGAATCATTTGCTGAGATTTTAGATGTACTTGTTTAGTCGGGATGAGTACAAGGCCTATATAAAGAATGTACTATCATTGCACAATCATAAATCATTGCATAATGTGAATGTGCAATCTTTATGATTTATATTTAATCCAAAGGTTCAAGCCATAGCCATCACTTGGACATGCATTGAGCAAATACCCAATAAATTCCTATGTTGTAGTATTGTGTTATTATTATTAGATAATAAATGAGGGATTATTGTGGTCTTTTGTATTATCTAATAATAATAAATTATTTTAAAAAGCTATTGATAATAAGAGCATCTTTTAAAATGTGAAGTTATAACTTTTGAGATGAAAATTTGAGTTTTGGGGGGGAAAAAACTTATGTCCTTTCAAATTTAATATGTGTCTATTTAGATGATTTTTCATGAAAAGATAAAAAGGAGTTATTACTTTATCTTCTGTATAATTCAAATGTATCTTCTTCCAATATTTCTATTGGATTGATTTTGATTATAAAAAAAGGAGAATTGTAATCTTTTATTTTTCATTATGTGTTGTATCCTTAGGGGTAAATTTTCATGTGAAGTCATTTGTAATTAAGTGGGAAAATTACTATTCTAAAAATAGTTTTTTAGAAGTGTCTTACCTAAAATTACTATTCTATTGGATTACTATTCTAACGATAGTTTTTTTCATTATGAGGAAATTACTATCCTACTGGATTGATTTTGATTATAAAAAAATGAGAATTGTAATATTTTATTTTTCGTTATGTGTTGTATCCTAGGGATAAATTTTCTGTGAAGCCATTTGTAACTAAGTGGAAAAATTAATATTCTAAAGATAGTTTTTTAGAAGTGTCTTACCTAATAATTACCTTCCTCCAAATTTTTTCTTCTATTTTTTTATCCTTTTGTTTTGCATATTTCTCATTACTTTCTATGTAAACCATATGACTTGGCTCATGATATTGTTAAAGTAATATGAAAAAAGTGGTGGGTTGGAAATGAAAAGGGATATGCAATATCAATTGAGCAGTGTAACTATCATTGATCTTATAATTAATTGTATAAACAACTGTTGTAGTACATGATGCATGTGCAGATAGAGGAAAAAGCATACGTGCTTCTTTGTGACCATGGAAAGCTGATCAGTCGCCATTGTCATGCGAGCTTTGTTGGCATTTTGTGGAAGTTTAAGATTCATCTCTTTAAATTATTATGAAAGTAAAAGTTGTAAAAGTTACATTAAAGTAGTGTGAGAAATTGATTCTGCGATTTCGTCATTATTTTAATGAATTATCAGGTGGATAATTATTATAAAAATTAAAATATTAAAGAATTTTTCTCCTTCTAATAAAGTTCATTTTCCAACTTTAAATCTTTGCTTATTAATAAATAAAGTTTAACCAAAACTCACATTTAGGATTATAAATGAATAAAGTTATTTATGAACAATTCAAGCTTAACAAGTAAAAAGCTTGATTCATGTTCAAGTGAGATGAATTTAAACTTAAATGAATTAAGTTCGTATAACTGGCAAGTTGAGTTCAAGTCTCAAAATACAAAGTTTGTATTATTTGTGAGTTTAAACAAACTTATATATATATATTTTTCCTTATTATGTTATTTATGATTTTTTTAAGTTATTAGTCCATTTAATTGGTTAAGACTTCAGCATTATAAAAAATTATTGTTATTTTTATTTTGCAAAAATTAAAAAAAGTCAAAGAAATTGTAATTTAAATATTTAAATCAAAAAGGTCTATTTTTGAGTTATTTGAAAAGGTTAAAGAAATTTCTAATGACAAATTTTATAATGACATTTTATACTTGTATTGTTGATTATATAGTTATTATGCAATGTTAAAGTATTATGATTTGATCATCTTTTATGTATATTATTCATATTAAAATGAAATTTATATTTGTAATATTATTTATTTACACCAAAAAAATTATTTTACATATTTTTTATTATTTATTTGTTCAAAAGATTATGCAATATGCCAAAGTTTGCTTAAATTAATTTTGGTTTCATTACGCTCATGTAGTAGTCGAGCTCAAGCTTGAGTTCGGACATGTTTTAGACCCATAAGACAGCCTCTCAAAAAAAATACTTGGAATCATGCAATTGTAGAGAAGTGAAGGGTGAGAAACTAGAAAGAGATAAAAATCATGCAGGGAGGTGCAATTCGATAATTGTTCTTGTTTGTAACTAACAACAATTTCTTTTATTCAGCTTTAAATTATAAATCAGTTACAACATCATAAATTTTATGAAAAATTAGAAGGTTTTATATATGATATTACAAGATTTTATATTGAATCTTGCAAAATTTTGAATGCATCAAAGGATACCCGCATCATCAAAATATATTTGGAAAAATATAGTATCTGTGGCTCAAATCACAATGGGCTTCCACAGATCGGAGATTGTGATACAAAAACATGGGACGATACATGACTTGTAAGCAAGTAAAACAATTACTTACCCTCTTAACATTTCCCAAAAAAAACAAGACATAATTTGATGAGATATAAAATATAGGCTATTATTTTATAGAAAAAAGACTACTATGTTGGCAAATATTATGATATTTTTCTTTTAAAAAAGAAGTAACCGAACATAATATGCTATAATTAAAAAAATAATAAAAGTTAAGCTATGTATATCAAACTAAGTCGTATGTATGTGAGCATATTGTCACTTTTTAAACTACTGAAGACAATGTGAAAATGAGAAGAATTATAATTTCTCAAACTAAATTTTAGCCTTGATTTTATAATATGTCAACTATTGCATCATCCCTAAGAAATTAAGACTTAAGACTTCACCCACAAACAGAGACATTAAGACTTACTCTGCAATGCAAAAGCAGTTCAATTACATTGTTAAATATGACTACAATCCAAATGAAGACATTAAGACTTAAGACTTCATCCACAAAATAACAAGACATAATCTGATGAGATATAAAATATAGGCTATTATTTTATGGGAAAAAAACCAATATATTGACAAACATTATGCTTTTTTCTTTAAAAAAAAAGTAGGCGAATATAATATGCTATTATTAAAAAAAATAATAGAAGTTGAACTATGTTTATCAAAGTCAGTCACATGTAAGCAAATTGTTATTTTTAGAATTAATTTCAAAGAAGAAATGGAATGCCATGTATTATATTTTCAATGAGATGCGCAAGATTTTTTGGCTAATTAATGAGGCTGGTGTGTTATTCTTAGAATAGGACAATACATGAATTTAATTTATTTGATGCCAGACATTAGAAGCAAAGCAAACTCATTTGCAATGCAGAAGCAATTGAATTACATTATTAAATAAGACAACAATCCAAACTAAGACATAAAGACTCGAGACTTTACCCACCAAACAGAAAAAACAGCAATAATAGAAAAGAAATTCACAAGAAGGCACAACATTTTTTATTACTTGGATTGACTAATTTCTTCTTCAATGATTTGCATGGATATTGCCTCTTGTTCTCCTCATCCTTCTTTTTGGCTCAACTTCAACCATTCTTACAAGCCACTTTGGCTTTCCAGTTTTGAATACAATACCTCCAATGATTATTCCAAATACCGTCCCACATCCATATCCCTGTGCCACAGCCTTCCAAGTAAATCCAGATTCCTCTTTATGCTGAAAGGCTGATGAAGATTGTGGTACCTGTACTTGATTCTTGTTGCATGTTTTGGACATCGGAAATCCGCACAAGTCTAAATTTCCCACATATGAATCATTCATGAAGGTATTAAATTGTTTGCCAATAGGTATGATTCCTGCAAGATGATTTTGGGAGAGATTCAAAATGGAAAGAGAGTTCAAATTGGTTAACGTTGAAGGGATCTCTCCTTTGAGCTGGTTCCATGAAAGATCTAACCATTCTAAATTAACCAACTTCCCTAATGACTCTGGAATAGAGCCATTGATCATATTATGTGAAAGATTAAGTCCTTTCAGTGATTGAAGCTCACCAATAACTTCTGGAATCTCTCCTAGAAAGCTATTATTAGACATATCAACTATTGTGAATGTGGTTAAAACCCTACTCATCTCAATGTAATTTCCCTTGATGATGACAGCCAAAGAGTACATATAAGATGAATAGTTTCCAGATCTCATCATATATTGCAAGCCACTTGTGCTATCATTAATGTCCATCATCCCTTTAAATTCTTTTATGTATGATACTGGCAAAAGTCCCTTAAAATCATTATTAGAAATGTCAAAAATTCTCAATTTGGGGAAAGGATGGTTAACCATGATATTAGCATTAATGGCACTATGGAACTTATTTCCTTGCAAGACAAGAACTTGCAAATTTGGTAAAGATTGAAGCCAATAGGGAAAGGTATCCCTTATGTTATTATTACCAAGATCCAAAAGTTCAAGTTCTTTGCAATTGGCCAAAGATTGAGGTAGAGGCCCTGTCATGTGATTGCCATTAAAATTTAAATCCCTAAGCACATTTCCAATAGAAAAGTTTTGAGGCATACTCCCAAAAAGTTTATTCAACTTTAGATCCAAAACAGAGAGAGATGGCATCCTTCCAAGGCATTGTGGAATGAGTCCTATCAATTTATTGTGAGACAAGTTAAGTATATTGAGGGAACTTGCATTGCAAATTGCAAAAGTAATGCTCCCTCTCAATTTGTTATTTGAGACAGAAAAGAACTCAATTTTCAAAGGGGGAATTGGAAGATCTTGCAACAAGTTGAAGCTAAGATCAAGAGTATGTATGCTCATAAATGAGAGATGCTCAACTGATGTCAAATGATTGCCAGATAAATTCAAATAGGACAAGGAACCATTTCCCACATTAGTAAACCATTTGGGCATCGTTCCATGAATTTGGTTATTTGAAAGGTCCAACATTCTCAAGCTTTGAAGATTGGTTATGAACTTTGGGAAACTATAGATATTGCAAGAAGATAAATATAAAGATTGAAGGTTATTAGTAAACAATTTGGGCACCCCTCCAAGAATCTGGTTATTTGAAAGGTCTAACACTCTCAAGCTTTGAAGATTGGCTATGAACTCTGGGAAACTATAGATATTGCAAGAAGATAAATATAAATATTGGAGGTTATGAATGGTGTACTGGACATTGTTGTCAAAGTTAAGTGAAAGATAATGGTTTTCAGAAAGATTAATGAAATATAGATGACTGAGGTTTGAAAATTTGTGAAAATTTAGAATACCACTCAAATTATTTTTATACAAGCTCAAGTAAGTAAGATTTACAAGATCAAAGATTGAATTTGGAATATTACCTTGTAGCATATTGTTAGATAAATAAAGATCCTGGAGTGAATAAGAGGAGACTTCCCCAATATGCCCTGTTAATTGGTTATAACTAAGATCTAAATACAATAAAGATGGTAAAGAAAAAAGCCAAGAAGGTATTGTTCCATTTAGTGAGTTACTTGATAGATCTAGTGTGAATAGATGTGAATCAGCACTAGTGTTGTTAGGGATGAGACCAACTAACTTATTATATGAACAGTCTAAATGTGAAAGCTGAGATGAGTTGAATAATGTTGATGGCAACTGCCCTACAAAATTATTATTTGAAAGATCTAAATAAATGAGATGTTGAAAGCTTGAAAGTGATGATGGGATCTCACCATCTAAATGGTTTGATCGAAGGCTCAAGTGTGTTAGTTGTGTGAGGTTCCAAAATGATGAAGGAAATGGAAAATGAAGATTGCAATAATCCAGATATAAATGTTTGAGAGACTTCAAAAGGCTTATGGAATTGAGCATTTCTCCTGGGAAAGTGCTTAAAGAGAGACCCAAATACCTTAAATGAGTGCTGCAATTGGATTCTGGAAGTTGAACCTTGAGGTTTTGGTCCCCTGTCAGACGGAACTCTTGAAGATTTGGCAAACAAAAAATATCATTTGACAAGTTACCTTGCAAACTTGTGTGTGCAAGACCAAGAGAGACCAAAGAGGATGAAAAATTTTTCAGCAAAGAAAGAGAGCTTGGTCTGATGGAAGACATATTTACAGAATCTAAAAGAAGCTCTCTTAAATCAGTTAAATTTAGAAAGAGATTTTTCCATGTGGATGGTCCAAACCTCAAGCCACTCGATCCATCATATTTGAGGAAATCAATATCACTAGGAATGACGAAAGAGAGATCAAGTGAGACCAATTTAGACAGCCGAGAGATTTCCGAAGGAATTTCACCACTAAAAACAGAGGTGGATAAGTTCAGATGTGCGAGACTCGTAAGTTCACCGAATGCAGGGAATATCGGGGTGTGATTGAATGCATTGTGAGCAAGGTTGAGTCTTTGAAGATGAGCAAGTTGGAAGAGACTGCTGTTAGGATGAAATTCACCCGAAAGCCAGCTACAGCTAAGATCGAGGCCAATGACGTGGCCTGTCATAGCATCACAGGTGACCCCATCCCACAAACAGCAATTTGTACCATTCTTCCATGATTCGGTCTTAGGATAGGAAGATTGGTAACCAACACATTCGCCAGAGGCTCCACTACTAAGATTAAAGGAATTCTTGAAGTGAAGTAAAGCAGAGCTCTGGTCGTGATTGCAGAATGGCATCACAGAAGAAGAAAAGGAAAAGGAAGGAAAATGGAAAAGGAAGAAGTGGAAAGAAAGGAGTGAAAACAACAAGTATAAGCCCATAGCTTCTCTTCTCTGGTGTTATGGTTAAGTGGAGAAGTTTAATTTATAGGCGTTCATGTGGGTGAAGGAAGAGTAAGTTAATAACAAAATGGTCCTACTGAGTACTGATGTGGATTGTGTTGACGCGCAAGAGTCCTAGAAGTCGTGTACAGAAAGAGAAAGAAAAGTAGAAATATTTACGTTGACTCGAGATAACTGATATAACAAAGTCCACTCATTTGTTCAAAATATTTACATCACGTGCGCATTGACTCATATAAAGCGTAAGAGAAACAGAAAGAAAAATAGAAATATTTACATTGACTCATATAACAGGGTCCACTCGTGATAATACAGGTAATATTTACTTTTAAAATAGGATTTTTAATTTTTGAATTTTTTAACCATTATATTTTTAAATAAATTTTATTATTCTTTTATTTTAAAAAATTTACCGTTTTAATAAATTGTGAATTATTTTTTCAAAATGATTTTGTAACAATTTTTTATCTATTTTCAGCTTTTTCTATTTTTAACTGTTAACTTTTTAAAGTAAATTTTATCCTTTTTATATTTTTAAAATTTTATTTTCTTAATAAACAATAAATTAATTTTTCAAAATTATTTTGCAACATCCAATTGTGCCATTTTAGTTTAGAAAAATCTATCTTGAAAAAATTATTAATTAATTTATTTAATTTTGCAACATTCAACTTTCTGATTTTTTTAGCCATTCTTTTAATAAATAATATATATCCATTTCATTTTTTAAATTTTTTTCAAGAATTTATCAATTATTTTTAACAAATTATTGTCAACTTTATATTTTAAGTTTTTCAAATTTTGCTTCTTTTACAAGCCAATAAATTGTCTTGTTGCATTGATCTTAAAACAGCCAACAAATCAATTTTTTTTTAAAATGTCCTCTACATAATTTCAAAAATTAAAGGACAAAAGAAAAAAAATATCTATTTAGAATGGATAAGTGCTAATTTTTATTTTATTTTTTAACTTTTCTGGTCTTTTAAAAATAAATCATACAAAAGTTAAACACTTCTCAAATTTTGATGGCAATAAAAGAGGTTCGACGTGCTATTTTTAGACCTATCAAAATAGGTTAATCTAACCTAACTAGATAAATTCAACAGGTAAAAATTGTGTATCGAGCTAGTTCAAGGTTGAGCTATTCTTTCATCAGATTGGGTCTAGATCGGGTTAAATAAAAGAAATACATATTATTATATATTATATATTTATTTCTTATTAAATAAAATAAATATATATTATTAAATATATATTGATCAAGGCCAATTTATTACATAAAAGTAAACATATTATAAAAATATATAATATAAAATTTATTTTATTATATATAAATATATAATATATAATAATATATATTTCTTTTATTTAATAAGATAAATATATATTATAAAAATATTATAATGTAAAAAATATTACAAAAAATATATTTTATTTAATAAATATATATTATTAAAAATATATAATATAAAATTTATTTTATTATTTAATAAAATAAATAATATATTATTAATAAATATTATGTATTTTTAAAAAATAACTTACAATTTAGATAGAATTAGTAAATTCAGCCTTGAAATTGTATTACAATGACAAAATGGCCCTTGAATTATATTGAATGACCATTGACCAATTTTGTCATTAAATAATAGTCTATATAGACAACTTTATCTCTTTGTACAAATAATATCATCTCTAAATATTTATATAAAGGAATGAAATTATCTATACAAACTATTATTTAAAGACAAAATTGGTCATTTTATATAAATCAGTGGCCATTTTGTCAATGTTATATAATTTTAGAAACAAGATTGATAATTTTATCTACAATTTATTAAAAAGATAAACTTTAAAAAATATAAAAATAATAAAATTTATTTAAAAAAGTAATGGTTAGAAAGCTCAAAAATTAAAATTCCTATTTTAAGGATAGCGGGAAACGTAGTAAAATATTATGCAGTGGTGGTGTAAATCAAAACTATCCGAGCAATGCATGAAATAAATAAAAATAAAAAAATATATTACCACGCGTACTGGACTAGAGTACTACTGTATTCTCTCTTTACTCTCTTTTAAAACTAGGTTATAAGCAATGCACGGGCAACAAATTAATTTTTATTTAATTTAAATATTTATTTTATATAATTTAATTTTAAATAGTTTCATATTATAAAATAAAATATCATAAAAGTATGCGACCAATAGATAAAAAGAAATGAAATAATAAGTAAAGTGTGTACAGTTTCAACAAAATTTTAATTGATGTGTATTTAATATGAAATATAATACTTAGACATTGATATGAAGAAATTATTGATAAAATTTAAATTAAATTTTATTTTAATGAATTCTAATTTAAAAAATTAAATATATATATATAAATATATATGTATTAATGAATTCTTATTTTATAAAAATTATATATGATGAAATATAACCATAATTTTAAATTATTTAACTCACATTTAATTAAAGAAACATTTGTTTTTACAAATAAAAAATTGTTCTTATGAGATATCGTTGAAAAAAGCATGCAATGGAGAACATAAATAAAATAAGGCATGAATTATGAAGTCATGATAAAATTTTACTTGGCAAATATTTAATTTGAAATTTAATATTTGAAAATTAATGTCAAGAAGATATTAATAAAATTTATATTAGATTTGATTTTAATGAATTCTTATTTCAAAAATATGTATTTTTAATAAATTCATATTTTATAAAAATGAAATGTGATGAAAGATGGTTATTATTTCGCCTTTCGTAGGTGATAAACTATACTACGAGGATCTATTTGAAAAAATTAAACATAAAATGGAGTAAATAAATGGAAACAAAAATAATATGTGACCTATAAAATTAAAATAAAATTTCATTTGATGCACATTTAATTTGAAATATAATACTTAAAAATTAATATAAAGAAAATATCCAAAAATTTTAAATTAAATTTGATTTGAATCTTTAGACATTTTTATTAACTAATTAATTCAAGTAATACATTCCATACGAAATCCTTACTTATTTAAAATATTTTAGGATAACATTAAAATATCTTATGTTATATCTATATTATTTAATGATATTAGTGTTTGAATTATAAACAACAAAAGTGATTAAAAGAGGAAAAATATGCCAAAAAAAATGAAGAGAAATAATGCATGCATATTAAAGAAATAAATAATAGGAAAGATACTGGGTTAAAGAAGGGAAACATACAATGAAAATAATAAAAAGAAGGGAAAAAAATTAGTGAAGTATAAAGTAATAAGAAAAATAAAATATATAGTAAATTAATCCAAATAAATAAATTTTTTAACCTATTTAATATATTTTATAATAAAAAAGACATTGTATTATATTTATACTACTTAATACTATTGGTCTTTGAGCTTTAAATATTAAGAGTGAAAGTAAGAAAAAGATAAACATATAATGGAGTAAATAAAAAGAGAAATAATGTGCACGGTGTAAAACCTTCACAAAAAATTTAATTGTTGTGTATTTAATTTGACACATTGCACTTAAAAATTGATCCAAAAAATATTGACATGATTTAAATAAATAAATTTAATTTTAATCTTAAAATATATTATTAACAGTAAAATATGAAATTAATTAATTCATTGAATTAAAGTTTTGATTCATTTAAAATATTTTTAAAAATTGAAATTAAAATATAACATGTCAATTTATATTATTTAATGGTATTAATATTTGAATTATAAGTAAAAAAAATGGGCATAAAAAAGTGAAAAATATGAAACGGAGCAAATAAAAATAAGAGAAACAATATATGAATCATAAAGTAATAAGATTTAAAAATAAAATGTATATTAAAATAAATTAATTCAATTAAATAATTTTTTATATAAATATTTGTATAATTAAAAAATTATACTGCATTATATCATTATTCAATAATATTTGAATCGTAAATAATATAAGTGGATAATAATACAAATGATGAATAAGAATTTGAAAAAATACATGAGAAAAAAGTATATAAAAGAGGAAAATAATAAGTAGGACATGGGCGAAGAACTTTTTTTCCCATAATCTGACACTTGTAAACAACAAATAAAAGGTAATCCATTCCCAAAAACCTCTCATCGTAACGATAGTGATTATAAAACATGCGGACTGGAGTATCATTATGTGGTAAGCATTTTGATTAGTTTGTACAAGGTATTAGGTTCCTCCTACCATCGTACGAGAAAGAACTATTTTCTTTTAAATTTATGATAAGTATGTAAGTTAAATGCAATTTTAGTTTGCTTATAATATAAATTATGAAATTTTAATTTTTTAATTTTAATGCTTTTAAATATTTGATTAGTAAAATATTGATTCTCATATTAAATTTTTATCAGATTTCTATCAACTATCATCAAAATCTACTTTGATTTTTTAAATACTTAATACATTGTTTCCAAACAACTTATATTTTTTCAAATTCATGAGATAATGTACTTCAAAAAAAGATTCAAATTTTCATACATAATGTATTAATTTTATTTAAAATTTTTAGTGCCTAGACAAAGATTTTAATTCATACTTAGATAAAAGTCACTTCAAATTAATATGAAAGAAGTATTAGGTAAAAAATTAGCTTGTGAGATCACAACATTGATAAAAAAATAAATAAAATAATTAAAATTATTCCATTTATATATTTAAAAGAATAAAATGTAAGCAAAAATTATTCAAACAGGATATAAACTTACATAGATCAAGAACATAAAATACATAATTTAAGAAAATAGATAGCGTACCTATGTTCGCCATAATAAATTGATGAACAAAGGTTTGGTCTTCCTTGCCTTCTCTACGAATTTTGCAGCCGATGGGGCACCAGGATTCACAAAGTATTTTGTGGTTAAGAATAGAGCGTAGAGTGGCTAGGGGGACCTAACCTACTTAAATAGAAAGCCCTACTGGGCTCACACATCAAAAGCCCAGTTGGTTAAAGGTCTACACTTGCTGCAAAACACATCAGCCCACCAGGCATTTATAATCCATAAAAGTGATCACAAAAGCTGGACTTAAAATATAACTCTAGGATCAGACTCAGCCCATTTTAAATAAAATAAAAGACCCAATTAATGGTAGTCTAAAATATTTTTTACATTCTCCCACTTGGACAACATTAATTGTAATTAAGTTTATTTTATAAAATATTTTATTTTGAAAAATGACTCTTGGGTTGAGGACTATTTTTTTGTAAATATATGTGGCCACAATTTTAAAAATACACCACCCTAGAGATAAATGCCTTAAAATTTGACTAAGCTTATATAGCCAATGATACCGAATCATGGCGATAGTTACATTCTTTAATAATGTAGGACCTTCCATGGTTACAAAATATCATGAACTATATATACTTAGTCACTGATGTGATAGTGTAGCATGAAAGATGGCATTAGAATTGTGATCAATCATGCTTATCTTTCATGTCAGTCCTCAATGATTTCTCTAAAAAATTCACATAATACAAGAAATCAGCTGGCAATATACAAAGCCAGATTGTCTCACAAATCCCAAAATGTGTCGATTTTGAGAAAAATAATTAAGCTCAGGAACTAACGATTGACACCAAGTCTTAGCCCTCATAAAAATTATAACAACATTGGCAAATTATAATCAAATGATGCATGCATTGATAACTTATAATAAATTCATAATCAATGTACCAACAAGTATATGTAAAGATATAAGAAAACAACACATCAAAATTACATAAAAGAAAACAACTCCCACTAACCAAAGATATCAAAAGAGCCTACAATTCCCATATTCTCAACATGCTTTTGAAAAATTATAGGTCTAAGTCCTTTAGTCATGGGATCCGCCAGCATAACATTAGTATGAATGTGCTCTACCACTATGTCCCCTTTCTTCACAAGATCTCTGACTGTGAGGTATTTTAACTCTAAATGTTTAGATCCACTAGAACTTTTATTGTTTTTGGTGAAGAAAACTGCAGCACTATTATCACAATAAATTTTCAGTGGTCTAGCAATAGAGTCAACAATCTGTAATCCTGAAATGAAAATTTTCAACCAAATAGCTTGTGAAGCAGCACCATAACAAGCAACGAATTCTGCTTGCATAGTGGAAGAAGCTGTCAATGTCTGCTTAGCACTTTTTCAGGATATAGCACCTCCAGCCATCATGAAAATGTAACCTAAAGTAGATTTCATATCATCGGAACATCCAGCAAAATCTGAGTCTGAATACCCAATTACTTCAAGGTTATCAACATTCCTATAAACGAGCATATAACTTTTGGTTTTCTGCAAGTATCTCATAACCTTCTTAGCAGCACACCAATGATCTCTACCAGGGTTAGACAAATACCTACCAAGAACACTAACCACAAAAGTTAAATCTGGTCTGGTGTAAACTTGAGCATACATTAAACTTCCAACGGCACTTGCATAGGGAACATTTTGCATTGACTGTTTCTCTATCTCATTTGCTGGGCACTGCATGTTGCTGAACTTATCACCTTTCACAACTGGAGTATCCCCAGGTCTACAATTCTGCATTTCAAATCTTTCAAGAATCCTGTCAATATATGCCTTTTGAGTTAATTCCAATAAATTACGAGTTCTGTCCCTATGAATTTGAACACCTAAAACAAATGATGCCTCACCAAGATCCTTCATATCAAAAGCTCTAGACAACATTTGTTTGGTATCATGTAGCAAAGCTAGACTATTGCTTGCCAATAAAATATCATCAACATACAAGATGAGAAAAATAAAGTTGCTCCCACTGATCTTGAGATAAATACACTGGTCAACTTTATTTTCTGTAAAGCCCATAGATGTAATCAACTCATCAAACTTTAAATACCATTGCCGAGATGCTTGTTTCAAACCATATATCGATTTTCGTAACTTGCATACCAGATGCTCAAATTCATTTTTCTGAAAACCTTCAGGTTGTTTCATGTAGACATCTTCTATAAGTTCACCATTCAAAAAGGCTGTTTTGACATCCATCTGATGAAGCTCTAAATTAAAGTGTGCAACCAAGGCCATAATAATTCTGAATGAGTCTTTAGAAGATACTGGCGAGAAGGTCTCAAAGTAGTCAATTCCTTCTCTTTGAGTGAAACCTTTAGCTACCAATCTTGCTTTAAATCATTCAATTCTTTCAGTTGAATCCTTCTTAGTCTTGTATACCCATTTGCAGCCAATTGCCTTATAATTTTGCAGAAGCTTAACAAGTTCCCATACTTCATTTTTTATCATAGACTGAATTTCCTCATTCATAGCATTTAACCACATATCAGATTATTGACTATTCATTGCTTGACTGTATGTTGTTGGATCAACAACATCCCCAATATTATATTCACTCTCACTAAGATAAACATAATAATTATTTGAAATTGTTGCCCTCCTTTGTCTGACTGACCTTCTAATAAGGATCTGCTCTACTGGTTGAACAGGTTAGTGATTTTCAATGGGAACAGCTGCAACAGGTTCTACAATTTAGTCATGCTTTACATTTTGATCATTTTGTATCTCAACATGAGCAGATGGAGGTATAAAAGTCTGACTAGGTAAAACTAGTGGAATGGTAATGGAGGCTGGATCATCTTGTGTTTCAAGGTGCCCTGGATTTGGTGACAAATTAGCAACATCAAGCTCAAGAAATTTTGTAGTCATGGATTCAACTATTTTTGTACCTCTTGTAGGGCAATAGAACTTGTATCCTTTTGCACGATCTGGATACCCAATAAAGTAACAACGAACAGATCTTGGATCAAGTTTCTTTATTGATGGATCATAAATTTTTACTTCAGAAGGACAACCCCAAACTCGAAAATGATTAAGGCTAGGTTTTCTGCCGGTCCAAAGCTCAAAGGGTGTTTTAGGTACTGACTTGCTAGGAACACGGTTAAGGATGTACAAAGTAGTTTTAATGGCCTCACCCCAAAGAAACTCAGGTAAATTTGTTCCACTCATCATGCTCCTCATCATGTCTTTAAGAGTTCGATTGCGCCTTTCAGCAATGCCATTTTGTTCAGGACTACCAGGCATGGTATATTGTGGAACAATTCCACAATCTTGTAAAAACCTAGCAAACGGTCCCATGTGTTGCCCAAACACATCTTGTTTGCCATAATATTCACCTCTTCGGTCAGATCTCACAATCTTGATGACTTTTCCTAATTGTTTTTCAACTTCAATTTTGAAAATTTTGAATTTCTCAAGTATATCAGATTTTTCTTTTATCAAATAAAGATAACCATATCGAGAAAAGTCGTCAATAAATGTAACAAAATAACGACAACCACAAATGGTGGAAGAGTATGGTCCAGATATATCAGTATGAATTATTTCTAAAAGATTTGAACTATGAGTAGCGCCCTTCCTTTTAGTCTTAGTTAATTTGCCCCTAATACAGCTGACACATATGTCCATATCATCAAAATCTAGGGAAGGAAGAATATTCTCTTTAATTAACCTCCCCACCCGTTCCCTAGATATATGTCCCAATCTTCTATGCCATAAGACTGATGATGTTTCCTTAATTCTAGGCCTTTTTGAAATCATATTTTCAACATTCAAAGAAGCATAAGGACTATCAGAGGCTAAAAGTAACCTATATAAACCATTATCAAGAACACCAAAACCAATAGTCTCAGAATGCAATAAAATATCAACTTTTCCATTTCCAAAAATAAATGTGTATCCAAGCCTATCCAAAAGAGAAATTGAAATTAAATTACGTCTAAAACTAGGAACATAAAAAACGTTATTCAATGTAATCTCAATAAAGTTTTCTAAATGTAAAATAACATCTCCTATGCATTCAACTACAACTTCAAAATCATTTCCTACTCTAAGCTTGGACTCTCTCTCACTTGGTTTCCTCTTACTTACGAACCCCTGCAAGGTAATTGCAACATGAGTTGTAGAACCACTATCAAACCACCAAGAATCTATAGGGACATCAATTAAATTTGATTCAAAGCAAGCTAAGGATAAGAGTTTACCATTCTCATTTCCCTTTTTCTTTTCTAACCAAGACTTGAATCTATAGCAATCAATCCTCTTATGACCTTTCTTATAACAATGATAGCACTCTACATTCTTATGGATGGAACTTGTAGGGCCTCCCACTTGTGGTTTATGACCGTTATTATTATTATTATTACCATGCCTGTGGGCCTCCTAAGATTTAGAAAAATTGTTCCTTGGAGCATGAGATTTAAATTTCTTTTTCTTGTGGGTTAGGCTTTTGCTAGGTAAGGATTTTGGTTGGGTCAAAAAACTTATTTCTTTCTTTTCTTTCCTCAATTTTTCTTCCTCAGCAACACACTTAGTGATGAGTTCATTAATGGTCCAGGGTGTGCTCAAGGTATTATAGGCTGTTTTGATTTGACTGAATTCTGGAGGTAAGGAATTCAATGCATGTGGGACAAGGAAGGTATCCGACAATTCAATTTTTAAGTTCTTCAGTTGAGTTTGGAGGTGAACCATCTTGATAATAAACTCTCTTACACCACCAGTGTTATCATACTTCATAGTCGTCAGTTCCTTCATTAGGCATCCAGATTCAACATTATCAAATACTTGATACCTTTGCCCAATAGCATCCATAAATTCTTTGGCCTTGGTTGCATCTACCAATCCACCTAGTAGATGTTCAGGTACAGATCTCTTAATTGCAATAAGGCTAAGCCTATTAGATCTCTCCCATTTTGCATAGTAATCCTTTTGCTCTTGAGTGCTTTCAGGAGTAAGTACTGGCGGTTCTGGCTCACGCAAGGCTAAATCAAGATCTATAATACCAAGAGCAAACTCTATATCCTGCTTCCACCTCTTATAATTTGTACCATTTAACAATTCAATAGTTGCAGTATTATTGTTTACTGCAAAAGAGTTTGTGAAAGAATAATTAGAGATGCAATATGTTAGTTTTGAGCATTTTAAATTTATTCATAACCACAATTAGGAGTATATAAAATATCACTACATTCTCCCCTTTGGGCAGAGAATGCAATGAATGAAAGACCCTCCTAAAAATTGAAGCCAACCAAGATAATATATTATTATTATAAAATTACCCCCTTTGAGCAGGTAAAATTTATAATAATAAAATAGATCCAGAAATAATATTTTGCTTCAATAATTCAATTTCTAATTATATCATACAATAACCCCCTTTGGGCAGGTCATTATATGAAATAATTAAAAATATTAATTAGCTCATTTTTAATTACAACACATAGTTATCTCCTTTGGGTAGATAATTATGTGAAATAATTAATAATAATAATAATCCCGTAATTTTTTTTTATAGCTCGAAGACTTATAAATCAAAATAAATAATTTCACTTTGGTGATAATTACCCATTTCAACCTATAAGTCTCCCAAAAGAACCGAGATATTTAAATGAAGCCCAAAACTATAAAATAAAACATGACCAGTCCATTAAGGGATGCTAAACAATATGCACCAATACCGATCATAAAAAAAATCATATTGCATCAAAAAACACAATCTCAATATATATTTGTTGCTAATTAAAAATAAATAAGTTTTCCTAATTTTCTCCTAGAAGAGTACACATTTAGGATTGCAATTTTAGGAGAGTGAAAAAAATTATAATTAATTAAATTTTTTTTACTGAAAATATTATATATATAATATAATATTAAAATAACCCAACCAAAATGCCTTTTCCTTATATATATATAATAATATTTATTTATTTATTTTTAATATTTATATTAATATATTTACATTCTCCCTACCGGTGTCAAAACCCAGGACCTAACAGCAGCAAAGTTTAAAACCCTACCAAGCCAACAAGCCATTAGAAAACACGCATATATGACGCTGCTTTCACATTTGCTATCAAAACAGCCCTATATAAAAGTAACTAACTTTGACGGAAAGAGTGCCAAGGCAAAGTTTCAACCGTCTGTGTTCGTTGTTCAATAGCACCAAGGCAAAACAAAAAATCCAGAAAAGGACAAAATATATTATTACTTTGCAGATCAACACTGTGTCCTCATTAATGATTTGCATCGAAACAGATCCAAATCAAAACTGTGAAAATTTATACAAATATCAACGCAATAGAAAAGGATGAAACAGTAATTAAAAAAAAAATAACGTCAAATAACATATATTGTATATCAGCGAAACAAACAAGTATATATATATATATATATATATATATATATATATATATATATATATATATATATATATATATATATATATATATATATATTTCGTAACTATGTTATATTGTTTACAATATGCTTTTATCAGTTTTTACATCAATTTGATAATAATAGAAGATTGAAATTTTATAATCATACAATCATCTAAGATAATCACAAAAGTCATAGATAATACAAAGAGAACATGTATTTCAATTCTTAATCTAATGTAAGTGGCTTTGATACCAAATGTAAGCAAAAATTATTCAAACAGGATATAAACTTACATAGATCAAGAACATAAAATACATAATTTAAGAAAATAGATAGCGTACCTGTATTCGCCATAATAAATTGATGAACAAAGGTTTGGTCTTCCCTGCCTTCTCTACAAATTTTGCAGCCGATGGGGCACCAAGATTCACAAAGTATTTTGTGGTTAACAATAGAGCGTAGAGTGGCTAGGGGGACCTAACTTGCTTAAATAGAAAGCCCTACTGGGCTCACCCATCAAAAGCCCAGTTGGTTAAAGGTCTACACTTGCTGCAAAACACATCAGCCCACCAGGCATTTATAATCCATAAAAGTGATCACAAAAGCTGGACTTAAAATATAACTCTAGGATCAGACTCAGCCCATTTTAAATAACATAAAAGACCCAATTAATGGTAGTCCAAAATATTTTTTACATAAAATTACACGACTTATATTTTAGAAGGAGCAAAATTGTATTTAAACTAAATATATATGATTCACACTTGACTTTTTCATAAATTCGTCCTCTTGTATATTTAACTTGCTCTATCAATTTCAGAAAAAAATGTAAAATTAGTTCAACTTAAATTATACGTTTGGCATGAAAAACAATTGGGAAGGATGATATTGATTCTAACGGTTTCAGGGGAAACTTCCCAGTGGCCTTCCTTGCATTGCATTAAGAGTGCCTTGCAGTTATGGAACGAAATTTCCATTTTCCACAAAACGAAAAGTTGGAGCAGGAAAAATGGCACTACTGCTTTTATCAACTTTCCACAATACTTCCGCATTTTGTTATTTTGACTGATTTTTTTTACCCAAAAAACTATTTATATATTGATATATGAAAAATCAAATAATATATAATTTTATGGTAGTAAGAAAAAATAATTATTTTTTGATGTATTAGAGGTTATTTTCCATCGCACAATTTTCACATATATGATATTAAGTAAATAGTATTTTTTTTTGTTACCCTATATAATTGAACACAAATATATCATTTTTTTGCGGAATATATATATTTCCGGCAATATCATAAATTAAACTTAGTTACTAACACAATTTTCAGCAACTCATATTGCGTGGGACAGTTTTGAGGTTTAACGCGGTTTATATCATTCACAAATTAAAATGAAATTGAAGAGGGTTACAATTCACCCATTTACTTTAAAAAATTGTTATATGCCCAGTAGGCTAAGAGGGTTGCTCTCATTAATATCATCTACACTTGTAAATATGGAAAAAAAAAATTCAAGTGTGACCTAATTTATAATCTTTTATCCTTCTCTCTGAATCTTCATGTCACCAATATTGTACAAAATAAAATCTTATTTTTCAGGTCCGTATTCAGTTCATACAAGAATAATTTTAAACCTAATTTAAAACTCGTCATATTAATCTAACTTTATATTGCACATGTGATTCTCAAAAAGAATTGGGAGGGGTGATTTGAGTTGTAGTATTCTTCCTATGTACAGATACATTGCAATATCAATTCTTCTCGGAGACTGGGTCTGCGTACGTAGGTCGAGAAAAAAAAATGGAAATGACAAACAGTTAGCTGGCTAAGTGATAACAAATTGATTCTTAATTAAGACGTTCTAAAATTGATAAGAGATATTGAATTTTATTTTTAAAGATATGTCTTATATGCCATGATTGAAAAATCATAATACAAAGTAATATGATAGTGAGAGGAAAAAATTTTCTCTTTAAAATAACTAATATTTTTTTATCAAACTTTACAAATTTTATATTAAATAATTAAATAATTTTTATTATTTTAATATTTTATAATTATATTCGTATACACCGCACGCTTGTTTTGTGTGGTTTGTTCGTCTATTTCAATTATCCAAGTTTTTTGAACTTTCTATAGGTCACCCAAAATAGAACTTAAACAAGTTCAATAGTTTATGCACTTAAAAAATGATAAAAGGAAAAGTATACATGTCGTTTACATAGAAAATTTGAAAAAAATTATATAGAAATTTCTTCTTTTTTTTTTAAATGTGAATCGTATCTCTACATAATGATTTTAAAAGAATAAAATTACTAAGTTGTCCATTATTCTGTGTTTCAAATGATAAAAATGAGATACCCTGCTGAGGAAGGGATTTAGATATTTATACTGCTTGAACTTTAAGTAGAAGAACAAACTCAAATGGCATTTACAAGTGTAAAAGTAAAGAATTTCATCTCACTTACCTGCGTTTTAATTAATAAAATAATATATAAAGTTTTGATAGAAAAAATTAAAGAAACTTAATTTTTATCACATTTTATATATAATGTTATATAAAGAAAATATCTTTCATGAAAGTAAGCTCTTCAAATATAAGCATAAATAAATGGGCAATTTTCTTATTAAGAGGATAGTCAACACTAGGTATCCCTACTCATTCTTTTTTGTTAGGAAAAAAAGTTAATGAAAAAAATCAAGAAATTAAGAGAGTTTTCTTGGGCTGTGGCCAATCAGAGAGCAGAAGGCTTTTGAAACCATTAGTACTTTAATAGGATTATAGCAATAAATTAGTTCTTTAAACAATAATTATAATTTAAATGGAATATTGTATAATAAAAGATAAAGATTTCTAATATTATATTATTACTGAAAACTTAATATTGTTTTCATAAATTTTTTTGGCATGCGCATCAATTTTTTTATTTTCAATATTAAAGTAAAATTTTATTTCTTAAAATACATTAAAATATATTTTGTATTTTATTTTTATAAAAAAATAAAAAATTTGTAGGATTGTATTCACATGCAAGAGACCATAGTAAAAGGAAAAAAAATAAAAAAGGAAAAGAAGCAAGAAATGGAGAGCCACTTTTATTGACTAAAGATTACAGCATCCACTCATTTGAACTATTTTCATTGACCGAACAACATCCACTCATTGGATTTGTGGAACTGTGTTCACACGTAAGAGATCATAATAAAAGAGAAAAAATAGAAAAAGAGGAAAGATAAGAAGAACCATTCCACCGCAAAAAATAAAGAAAAAAAATAAAAAATAAGAAGAACGCTTTTTATTGACTAATGATAACAACATCTACTCATTTGAACCATTTTTGTTGACTAATGATAACAACATTCACTCATACTCAATTTAACAAACACTAAATTATGTTAGTAAACATGGCATAATCTGACACTAATCAACTTTATTAAGTTTAAAACAAAGAAAACTAATCATAATTAACTAATATTTTATGACAAAGTTATCACTTTCATTTCTATATTTATATAATACTAACAAAATGATCTATAAATTATATTGAACAATCAATTTTATTTTTAAATAATAACATATAAAAAATTTCATTCCTTCATATAGATTCATAGAGACAATTTCATCTTTGGATATTTATAGGGATGGATAAAATTATCTGCACAAATTATTATTTAGGGATGAAATTAGCCATTTAATATAATTTGAAAATTATTTTATTAATGCTATAGAATTTTTAAGGACAAAATTAATATTTTAATCAATTTTTTATTATATTTGCATTTATTAGTGGCATTGCAGAAATGGATCAAATTCTTTTTCGATTTGGTAGGAAAGAGGAAAATGGCGGAAATGCAATATAAATTGGAAATAGATTTTCTCTTGCTTTATAAGAAAAAGGATGGTAGATTTTGGAGAAAGATAGACACACAACTTTTTTTTTGATAAATTAAAAAAAGGAAGAGGAACCGGATCTATTGCAATATTAATTCTTATCGGAGACTCCGTGGGTGGGAAAAAATGGGATGCACTGCCGACGGTCTTATTTGCCTATAATTGACAGTCTTATTTCATGGGGAAACTTCCCTTTAGCCTTCATTCCTCAGTTATGGAACTAAATCTCGACAAAACAGGAAGTTTAACTGTAATGGTTAATATTATCTAGAAATTTACTTTTTTTAATGAATCGTGAATTATTTTTTCATAATGATTTTGTAATAATTTTTTAATCAATTTCCAGCCCCCCTTTTTTTAACTTTTAACTACAACCTTTTTAAAATAAATTTTATCCATTTTACGTTTTTAAAAGTTTATTTTCTTAATGAACAATAAATTAATTTTTCATTATTATTCTGCAACATCCAATTATACCATTTTAGTTTTGAAAAATTGTCTTTTAAAAAAATATCAATTAATTTATTTTAATTTTGCAACATTCACCTTTCCTATTTTTAACCATTATTATAATAAATAATATAAGTCCATTTTATTTTTTAAAAGTTTTTTAAGAACTTATTAATTTTTTTAAAAAAATTATTCTCAACTTTATCTTTTTAGTTTTTGAAAATTTATTTCTTTCACAAGCCAATAAATTATCATCTTACATTGATTTTAAAATACTCTGCATATTTTTTAAAATTAAAATATAAAATAAAAAAATCTATATTGAGAATGGATAAGAGCTAATTCTTCACTTTACTCTTTAACTTTTCTGGTTTTTTTTTTTTCAAATAAACTATAAAAAGGCTAAACACTTTTCAAATTTTATTACAGGTAAAAGAGGTTTATCGTGTCATTTTAAAATTCATTCTTTAATTTTTTCAGATTTATTTTGTTCTTTTGGTGAACAAAAAATTATTTTTTCAAACTTCATTGCTATCAAATAATAAATGTGGACTTTAATTTTTAGAAGTGGGGGAAAAATCTTAGTCCTATTTTTATAAATAAAAAAGACTTAACTAGGACTTTTTGTTAATATCCTTTATGTTTACATTTATATAATGACTCATTTAGTGTTGTTATCATGGTCAAGTTTATATGTTTATTGATGCTCTAATATTTTATTATTTAATCATTTTGATTTAGTAAAGTTATTTAAGTTTCTCATCTTTTATCCCGAAATCATTTTTAGTTATTTGAAAAATTGCCTAGATAAAAAATTTGAACATACCTTTTTCTTTTTTCTTTTATGTCTAATAGGTAGATTGATAAAATTTATTTTCGACACAAATCAGTGAGTAAAGAAAATATATATTTCAAATTTAATAATATATACATTATAAGTATGTAAAATAATTTATACTGTATAAAAAATTTCAAAACCTAAAAAGAATGTTGGATGCCTTTTTTATAAGTAATAACCAAAAATTGATTAATGAATAAATTTTTGAAACTAAAAGGGTATAACTGGGTGTCGTAGAATAATTTTGACAAACTAATTTATTGTTTACTAAGAAAATGAACTTTTTAAAATATAAAAAGATAAATTTTATTTTAAAAAAAATTAATAGTAAAAAAAGGTTGGAAATAGATAAATAAATTGTTACAAAATTATATTGAAAAAATAATTTAAAATTGACGCAAAATAATCCTTGAATTATATTGAATGACTAATTTTATCTTCAAATAATAGTTTATGAAGAAAATTTCACCCCTTTATACAAATAATATCACCCCCTAAATGTTTGTGTAGAAGGATGAAATTATCCATACAAACTATTAAAAAGATAAAAATATATTTACATTATCAATGAATTTCAATTAATTAAGATATTCTTTAAGCTTATCTTATTTTCAATTTATTATAAAATTAAAAATTAGAAATATCAATTTCCTTTTTTTCTTTAAAATCATGTCACTATTCCGTCTCTCTATTATATTTTCTAAATTAAATTTTTTAATTTTTAATTTACTATATAAAATTAAAATTAATTTTTATAAAAATTAAAATAACTTATATATTCGTATATATCAAACTCATGTTGAAGATAAAAAAAATAGAATGATGATTAATTAAATTGAATAAGAATATTTTTATATTTTTATTTATAAATGACATAAAAAAATTTATTAGACAATATGAATAAACAATTTCTCATATTCCGATTTCATTCAATTAAATAATTTAAAATTTTTTATTTAATAAAAATGGTATTATTTTATAACTTTCTGTCGATAATCGTTGCTAATGTTTGTTGGTAAATAAGGAAGGATCGAATGTGAATGCTTGGAAGATGGAAAATTGCATGAAAGGTCTAAAAGAAAAAGGTGAAAAATACTTTGATTGACCAAGAGTAAGTTTAATTTATAAGCGTTCATGTGGGTGAAACAGAAAAAGAAGAAAAAAATATAGAAATTTTACATTGTTTAGTTTTGAAATTTTGTTTTTTAAAAAATTATCAATTAATTTATTTAAATTTTGCAACAATCACCTTTCTGATTTTTGAACCATTCTTTTAATAAATAATATAAATGCATTTTATTTTTAAAATTTTTTTTAAGAAGTTATTAATTATTTTTCAAAAAATTATTGTCAACCTTATCTTTTTAGTTTTTCAAAATTTGTTTCTTTTACAAGCCAATAAATTATCATGCTGCATTGATGTTAAACTGTCTCTGCATATTTTCAAAATTAAAATAAAAAGTAAAAAAAAAAAAAACTCTATTCAGAACGGATAACTGCTAATTTTTCACTTTATTCTTTAACTTTTCTGGTTTCTCTCTAATAAACTATAAAGAAACTAAGCAGTTTTCGAAATTTATTGCTGATAAAAGAGGTTGAAGGTGTCATTTTAAAATTCATTCTTTAATTTTTTTAAGTTATTTTTTATAAGAAAAATTTACTTATTAAACTTCATTGCTTATCAAGCAATAAATCGGGATTTTAATTTTTGGAAGTAGAGGAAAAATCTTAGTCCTATTTTTATATAAAAAAGACTTAACTGGAGCTTTTTATTAATATCCTTTATGTTTAATTTATATAATGACTTATTTAGTGTTGTTATCATGGCCAAGTTTATATATTTATTTGATGCTCTTACATTTTATTATTTAATTATTTTGATTTAGTAAAGTTATTGAAGTTTTTAATTTTTGTCACTAAATTATTTTTAGTTATTTGAAAAATTGCCTATATAAAAAAAATTGAACAATTCTTATGCTTTTCTTTATGAAGCCTAATAGATAGATTGATAAAATTTATTTTCAACGCAAATACGTAGTAAAGAAAATAAATATTTCAAATTTAATAATATATATATTAAAGATATGTAAAATAATTTATATTGTATAAAAGACTTTCAAAAAGTAAAATGGAAAATTTTTTAAAATAACATAAAATTAATTAATTTTTCAAAATGAAAGGATAAAACTTGGTGCCGTAAAATAATTTTGACAAGTTAATTTATTGTTTACTAAGAAAACAAAAGAAATTAAAATTTTTAAAATATAAAAAGATAAATTTTATTTTTAAAAAGTAAACGTAAACTAAGGTTGGAAATATATAAAAAATTGTTACAAAATTATCTTGAAAAAATATTTTACAATTTAGATAAATTATCAATTTTGACCGTGAAACTGGATTGCATTAATGGAATAATCTCTAACTTATTTTAAGTAGCCAATTTCATCCATAAATAATAGTTCATAAAGATAATTTTATCCCTTTATATGAATAATATTATCTTTAAATATTTATATGGTGGGATAAAATTGTCTATATAGACTAATAAAAAGTTCAAAAATCAAAATTCCAATTGTAAAGGCAATGGAACATGTGGTGAAATATTATGAATCGCTGGGGTAAATGACGTCATGACAATATTCTAATTTGTATATATTTAATTTGTAATATGATAATTGAAAATTAATATCAAGAAAATATTAATAAAATTTACATTAACTTCAATTTTAATGAATTCTCTTTTAAAAAATATATTTTTTTAATAAATTATTTTTTATAAAAATGAAATATGATGAAATATGACGTTTATTTTACCTTTTATAGGTAACCAAATATACTCTAAGGATCTGATTGGAAAAAACATAAAATAAAGTAGAGAAATGCAAAGAAAACTAGTATGTGAGCTGTAAAGTTTTAATAAAATTTCAATTGATGAAATATAATACTTAAAAAGAGGATGAAGAAAATATTGAAAAGCTTTAAATTAAATTTGATTTTAGTCTTTAAATATTTCAATTAAAAAATAGAATATGCAAATAATTAATTCCAGTAATACTTTCATGCCTTACTTATTTTATGATAATATTAAAATATCTTATGTTATATCTATATTATTTAATGATAAGAGTATTTGAATTATAAATAATAAAAATGAATAAAAAAAAGGAAAAACATGCGTCAAAGAAAATAAAAGGAAGAGAAACGTTGCATAAATTCTAAAGAAATAAAAAATATATAATTAATTATTCAATTAAAAGTAAATTTTAAATTATTTCAATTTTTTACTAAAAATATATTATATTATATTTATATTACGTAGCGCATTGACATTTAAGTTTTAAATATCAAGAGTGAATTAAAGGAAAAAAAAGAAAAGTATACAATGAAATAGATAGGAGGAAGTGAAATAGTGTATAGCTTGTAATGCCAAAATAATATTAATTAATGTGTATTTAATTTAAAATATAATATTCAAAATTAATATAAAAATATTGACAAAATATAATAAATAAAATTGATTTTAATTTCAAAATTTTTTATAAAAAGGCAATGTGTAAATAATTAATTCAATAAATATTTTGTGCATGTAAATCTTAACTAATTTAAAATACTTCATAATAAAAATAAATATATCATCTCATATCTGCACTATTTAGTAATATTTTAAAATTTATGTTTTAAATAAAAGAAGTGCAATGGAGTAGATAAAAAGAAAAGAAATAATGTATGAACTATAAAGTAATAAAACTTAAAAATCCTGCCAAAATTTTCAATTGTTGTGTATTCAATTTGGTGCATAGCACTTAAAATTGATCAAGAAATATTGATAAAATTTAAATAAATAGATTTAATTTTAATATTGAAAAATATTAATAACAATAAAATATGAAATTAATTAATTCATTATATTAAATTATTAATTCATCTAAAATATTTTAAAATTTTGAAATTAAAATATAACATGTTAATTTATATCATTTAGTGATATTAATATTTGAGTTATAAACAAAAGAAGTAGACATAAAAAAAAGAAAAATATGAAAATGAGCAAATAAAAAGGAGATATACAATGCATGAATTATAAAGTAATAAGAGTTAAAAATAAAATATGTATTAAAATTATATGAAAGAAGCAGTGGGGGAAAAATAAAATAAAATAATGAGACAAAGATTTTAATTCATACTTGAACAAAAGTTACTTTAAGTTAATATGAGAGAAGTATTAGGGTAAAAATGAGCTTGTGAGGTCAAGAAGTTGATATAAATCAAATAAAAGGATTAAAATTGTACCAATTACATATTTAGAGGATAAAAAATTACATAACTTATATTTTATAAAAAAAATTGTATTTAAACAAAACATATATGATTCACACCGGACTTTTTCATAAATTTGTCTTGTTGTAGATTTAACTTGTTTTATCAATTTCAAAATATGTAAAATTAGTTAAACTTAAATTATACGTTTGCCATGAAAAACAATTGGGAAGGATGGTATTGATTCTAACCGTTTTGGGGAAACTTCCCACTCACTTTGCACCGCATTGGCAGTGCATGCCTTACGGTTGAGGAACGAAATTTCCATTTTTCACAGAACAAAAAGTTGTTGTTGGAAAAATGGCACTACTGCTTTTATCAACTTTCTCTAATACTTCCGCACTTAGTTTTCTTCTTGGGATTTTTCCCTAGATTTTTTTATTTTTTATGTATAAATAATCAAATATTGTATAATATTATGGTAATAAGAAAAAATAAATTTTTTTATATATTAAGTTTATTTTCTGTTGCACAATTTTCACATATATAATATAAAGTAAATAGTATATTTTTTGTCATCCTCTGTAATTGAACACAAATTCATCTTCTTCTTTTTTATTTTTTGCCGAAGATATCTCCGGGAATATCATAAATTAAACTTAGTCACTAACAATTTTCAGCAACTCATATTGCGTGGGACAGTTTTGAGGGTTAACGCGGTTTATATGATCCATAAATTAAAATGAAATTGGAGGGGGGGGGGGTTACAATCCGCTAGTTTTCGGATGATATCCATCCTAGTCACTATGGACACAATAACACTTGTAAATATGGAAAAAAAAAAAATTCAAGTGTGAGCTAATTTGTTTATGTTGTTTTTATCATTCTCCCTGAATCTTCAGCTCACCAATATTGTACAAAATAAAATTTTATTTTTTACGGTCCATAACGACTTCACGCAAGAATAATTTTGAACCTAATTTAAAACATGTAATATTGATCCAACTTTAGATTATATTTGTGACTCTAAGAATAATTAGAAGGGATGATTTCAATTCTAGTATTTTTCCTATGTATAGATACATTGAAGTATCAGTTCTTCTTGGCGACTAAGTTTGTGTAGGTAAGTAAGGGAAAAAAGGGATAAAAATGATAAACAGTTGGCTGGTTCAATTAAAAAAAGTTGAGTCTCAAGATGTTTTATGATTGATAAGAGGTTCTAAGTTCAATTTTTGGATGCGCATCTTATACGCATAATTAAAAAATTATGATACAAAGTAACATGATAGTAGGAGAAAATAATTCTTTTTTTAAAATAAATAATTTTTTTCATCACACTTTACATATTTAATATTAAATAATAAAATATTTTATATTATTTTAATATATTATAATAATATTAATAATAATAAGATATCCTTAGAAAGTTCGTCTGGTTTGTTAACCTATTTCAATTATTTAAGTTTAATAAATTTTCAAAAGGTCACTTAAAGTAGCGCTTAAACAAGTTTAATAGTTTATGCACTTAAAAAATAATAAAAGGAAAAATATACATGTGGCTTACATAAAAAATTTGAGAAGAGTAACTGAATATTGAAAGATTTTTTAAAATAAGAAGAACAATAGATGGAAGATTCCAGGGGGCTTCCAATTAACAGCCAAATAATTCTCTGAAATTGCTATCAGGTTCGAAAAGTCTTTTCTATGCAATTGGTTCTACGACTGTGGAATTAAGGAAGCACCGCAGAAAAGAGGACCTTAGATGTCTATGTGACGGCGTCTCGTTGTTTGAACAAGTTACTGTGGGTCCCTAAAATTATATACTTTGAAATTTGGCACAATACATCTTTGAAATTATATACTTTAAAATTTTATCCTTTTCAAGTGCAAAGGTTGATAAAATTCAAAAATAAATTGCGTTCACATTCTTTGAAATTTGGCTCAATACATCTCTGACTTTTAAAATTACATACTTCTAGTTTTAAGGATTTTCATTGTCATTGCAACAAAGTTGATTTTTTTTTTAATTACAATCTTTTTTTATATGTCATCACTCATCACTGAAAAATTATTTACTTATGTTTTTATGTAAAATTATACAACATAACTAAATAAATAAAAAAAAAGAGAGATTGCTTTTATTCTATAAAAAAAGGACATATTTGTTTTGTATTCCAATTATGAAACTCAACGTAAAAAAAAAAAAAAATTGCAGTTCAGAATTTAAAGGTATAATTTTGAAAAATGAAGATATCTTCAAGAGGAAATCAATCCAGTTTGCTCTTAAAAAATTAATATGTTTCGTGCACTTATTATCATACAAATTTTTATTTTTTTTATTTTTGAAAAAGATCGAAAACAAACTTTCTTAGAAAAATTACAAGATTCCATCAAAGCTTAGTTTACAAATAAATGTAAAATTCTCAAACATATATTTTTTTAATTTCCATTATTTTATTATAGTCAACTGATAAACCAAAGAACACAATAGTTTTCTTGCGGAGAACTTGGACTAATACTGTTCCTCGAACAAATGATTCCCCACAATTATGGATATATGGTTTCGTACTATATTCAATTAAATGAATTATAAATTTTATATTTGTAATATTTATATAGTTTAAAATCTTAATTTCAAGCTTTTTCATTCATTTTATTATTAAAAAAAATTAAAATTAGTGTAGTTTGAACAAACTCAAGTGATGTGCTTGCAGGATAAAGTGACCTAAAAAACAAGACAAAACCAAAGAATTCGGAATAAGCACGCGTATGGAACCCCAAGTCACACGGAAATAAGTACTCCAACTACTGAAGTTGATTGATTTTGAAATACAGGGAACACAAAAAAATATGTTATGAACCAAAAAAGAATTTAATATATTTTATGTGAAAATTCAGAATTATAAATGAACATCAAGGTTATGTATATATTTAGCATTAATTATTTCTACATAATGTCATCGTGTTTGTAATTATGCAATCAAAATATACATTCAATGAAACTGACACTTCTCCTCACAAGGAAATTGAAATTATATCTTTTTTGCTGAGAAAAATTTATCTTTTAAAATTTTGTATTGAGTTTACTGAGATAAAAATTGTGTTTCCAATAAAGTTAAATATTTTCATAAAAGAACGTTGAGGTGGAAGAAAAGAAAAAGAAGGCAAGATAAATGGCTACATTGAATGGAAATCATACTTGTCGTTGTGTTCCAACTAAATAATGTCTTTTTACTGTGATTATATTATAGGTTCATTTTAAAAGATATTCATACCCATAAAACAATTTTGCATGTTTCAACTTGGGGAATTGTGTTTGTTGGTAAAATATCCTCAGCTTCAAATACACATGCATTAGGGAATTAGAAGTTCTGAACTCTAGGGATAAATTGTGCTTATATCTCATCAAGTTATATTCATATCACGTAAAAATTATAAAATATGGCTGTAATAAAAAAAATAGAATTCTAATCCATTATTAATCAGTCTATTTAAGAACTATTAATTATATAATTCTAATCCAAATAATTCTCTGAGATCGTTAGAAGGTTTTGAGCAGTCTTCTCCATGCAATTGGGTCCTACAGTTTCTACAACTGCGTCTCGTTATTTAAAGCTTTTGGTAATTGTCTCCGATCTTATACACAATTGTATTTTAAAATTTGGGGTATGTCACAAGTTCTTAGATGGAAATTTTTTCACAGTATCTATTAACAAAATAATTAAAATTAAATTATTTGATCTAATAATAATGTCTAAACTTGACGCAACATCCAAAACTTCAAAATTACAGAAACACCCTAACAAGGACCTATAGAATTTTCAAACTTCTAAGTAAGTTGGTACGGGTCAGATTACTGGTTTAATGGTGCATGAAATTAAAACGCTGATAAGAGGTGTGAGGCTGCATTTAATTAGCAGACGTAAACCGCAACCAATTTGGACATTGGCTCCCCAGGTTTGTACCATGGGAAGTCGACATCAAAATTAAATAAAAAGAATAAATATTATTTTTTAGGATAAATTACATTGACTTTTCTTAAAATTGAATCTAACTACATTTAACACCACTCATTTTTAAAAAATATGCGTATCTACTCCGTGAAATACTTCCACTATCATGAAATACTTTCACCAATGAGGAAGGGATTTAGATATTCAAATGAAACTCCATTTTGCACAATAAATTATTTAGTTTATAATCTATTAACTTGATTAATAAGTTATAACTTAATTTTTAAAAGTGTTTCTTATACTAACTTATTGAAAAGAAAATAAACTCTAAGTTACTTGAAATAGCTTCTAATTTATAAACTACTGCCTTTTTAAATTTTTTTTAAATTTATCCTTATATTTTTTTATTAATTTATAACTTGTGCCTTTTATAACATAAATTTAAAAATTTTCTTCATAAAATATAATTAACTTATTTTTAACATAATTATACTCTAATTCTAAACAATAAATATATAAATAAATAATACCATAAAATATAATTAATTATGTTTTAAGTAATTATAATTTTATTATAAATAATAACAAATAAAAATTATGTAAGTAAATAAATATATAACTTCATAAAATATAATTAATTAAACATTTTATTTTTATTTTGAATTTCTTAATTGCATTAATATAATTTAATTTTTAGATAAATATAAATTATTTTAGTTATATATCTATTTCTACAATATATCATTTTACAATTTCAACTAATTTTACAAAATATTTCTTAAACAATTAGCTATCTTATAAGTTATCAGTTATTATTTAATTTATCAACTATCAGCAAGTATATTAGATATTTGTATGAAATGAAACCTTAAGTAGAAGAGAAACCTAATATGGCATTTGCATGCATAAAAGTAAAGAATTTTATATCAGCACTTACCAGCATTATAAATTGTGCGATTTTGATTTTCTTATAGCATAAATTGTACAATTTTAATCCTTTAATTTAAACTAGTGCAATCTTGATTCTCATATTTAATTTCTACTAATTTCTATAAATTTTTATCAAATTCTCATTTGATTTTTATGTATTCACTGCATTATTTCTTAGACAAATCAATTTTTTTTAACTTAAAATTTTTTTAAAATTTTGAAGATACTGAATTGTAAAAAAATTCAAAATTTTATACATAATCTATTGATTTTATTTAAAATCTTTAATAATAAAATAAATATTTAAAAACCATTTAAAATATCTTCTACCATTCTTATGTTGGAAGTATGAATTAAAATCACAAAAAATATAAAATTAATCATAATAAAATTATAAGCATACCTGGAGCATAATTTGATGAGGTCATGACTGATCTGGATGATGATGAGTAGAATTACAACCTACTTGACCCCTTAGGTTATCAAGATAGAGAGAAAAGGGAGAGAAAAATTTAGAAGAGTGAGAATTCTTATTTTTCTATGTGTTCAAATAATAATCCTAATCTCTCTATTTAAGGTCAGACTTGTGATAGGAGTCTACTGACCACTAAAGGGCTGTAAGTTAGGACCTCTACCCATAAGGGCTTATGCATGATCCAACCTATCATGAATCATACACATTAAATCAGAGCCTAATCTGTTCTATGCTTAATGTTTAAAATACAAAACTAATTATTTAAATAAATATTTTAATAATTAATTAATGCTAATCCATATAATATTTCTAATAAAATTAATTATTTTATTTTATTTTATTTTTATTATTATTTTTAAATACAACAATCTTCCACTTGGATAGCATTAATTAATTATATGGAATAATTAAAATATCAATAATTAAGTAATTCATTATACATTAAGTTATAAACTTAATTCAAAGAATGAGACCACACAGAATCACTGAATCCGATAGGGAAACAAGTGATATAATGTCTCATAATCTGAAAAGAGTAGAATAATGTTTAGTCTTTCAACTATAGCTTAGAAAAGAAATAATTTAAAATCATTGAATCTGATAGGGAAACCAATGATTTATATATGTATAAAACATATTACCAATATTTCAATATCCAAACTGAGTGACAATTACAAAAGTGGAATGAGACCATACAGAATCACTGAATCCGATAAGGAGACAAGTGATGTTAAATTAATGTCTCATAATCCTAAAGAACTAGATATATATATATATAAGGTTACTGAATAATGATTGCATAAGTGGAATGAGACCATACAGAATTACTGAATCCGATAGGGAGACAAGTGATGTTAAATTAATGTCTCATAATCCTAAAAGAACTTGATATATATATATATAGTTAATTTTTTGACCACAGCTCATAAGAGAAATAACTTAAAATTATTGAATCCGATAGGGAAGCAAATGATTTATATATATATAAAACATATCACCAATGTTTCAAAATGAACAATTACTGGTCACAAATATCAACAAAATAAGATAAGCATATCTCAGACTCCCACTAAACTAAGGCTTCATAAAAAAAAATTAACAAGACCCATATGAGTTACTTGATTTTAAATACTCCTATAGGTAAGCCTTAAGTCAATGGATCCCTTGCATGTCTCCACTAGGGCTATGTTTACTGTGAGTCTGAAATTTAGCAATCTTTTCTCTCTAACAAACAGGAGTTTAACATAAAAAATGTTCAATGTGTCTAGAATTCCTATTGTTTTGAGAAAAGCATAAAGCAGAAGCCTTGTCGCAATAAAAATTGGTAGAGATCTTGATATAGAATTAATTAATTGCATGCCAGATATCAACTTCCTCAACCATATAGCCTAACAAGTGGCCTTATTGTATGTGATAAACTCTATTTCCATAATTGAGGTAGCTATGAATGTTTGTTTAACACTTTTCATGAGACAGCTCCTCCAGACATCATAAAGATGTATCCAAATGTTAACTTATGATCATTTATATATAAGGCATGATCAATATCTAAGTAATAATTATACTTAAGTAAATTAGATCGTTTATAAATCAACATATGATTCATAGTATCTTAAAGATACACATTACTATCTTGGTCACTCTCCAATAACCCATCCTAGGGTTACTTGATAATCTTTCAAGCACACTTAATAGCAAAAGCTATATTTAAACGAATGTAGACCAGTGCATACATAAGATTATTAATAGCAGAAGCGCAAGAAATCTTGTCCATTTTAAATTTTTGAAGTATCCGTTCAATCCAATTGGCTTGGTACAAACCCAAAATACTATAAGTTTTATTACAATGGATCTAAACTCAATGGCTAGTTAATCAAGTTCTTCAATATGAGGATCTTTATTTATCTGAACTGGACTATCAACATTATCTCCTCTAGTGGTGAGGGAATCAAAACAGGTATAGGCAAAATGGTGGCTTTGTTACGTAAATTGATAGCCCTAAGTATCGAATTCCTACTATCCAAGTCATCCTCAAAATAAAATGTCCAATTAAACTTGATGATCTTGGTACTATAAAAGCGATAAGAAAATCTGCAACCTGTTGATCTAGTCTAATTTCTTTAACTAGGGATTATAGAGTCTCATCTCTACTTTATAACTCCACACTTAAAAAGTTTTAAGATATGAGAATTTAAGTTTAACAACACACCTTTGTTTTACCAATCTTTCTAATCTTTCTAGAAAAAGGGCTTAAGAAATGATCCCATAAAATGAAAGATTTCTAACTTATTCTAGGTTATTTATGCCTAATTATAACATTGATGGGAATATCAGAAGATACAACAGGAAAATTTTTCAAATTCAAAAGATACGGATCATTTTGTAAGGTGACATACTAAAATAGTAAAATCATAATAAATTTTCTTTGCCAAAAGGAATAACTACAATTATTGAAGTAGAACTGGAAATTAAATTTTTAAAAAAAATGCATAAATGACATAATTCAAATTAAAAGTGTCCAGAAGATAAACATAAGGAAAAATGATCCTATTTAATTAATTTTATCCTATTTCTTACTATTTCCAATGCAGTCCCTTCCATCTCACTTAGGATCTGCTTGTTTTTGAGCTCTTTCTTACTCACGCTTGTTTTTTAACTTATAACATTGAGACTTTTTATGTCCAGGGATCTTACAATAATTGCACTTGCCTTTAAATTTCTTTTTGTTGTCCCTTGCCTTTATCACCACTTTTCTTGAACTCAGGCTTTCTAGATATGTGTGTCTCTGGTTTCTTTCCTGACTTATTGTAGGAGTCCTGAGATAAGTAGTTGATAAAATGTGGTTGTGGATTACTTTTCATAGTCTCCTCTTCTTGAGTTACTATAGAAATCATTTGGTCTATTATCCACTCTCCCTTTTATGAATTATAGGAGGTTCTCAGGTAATTCAGCTGGTAATGACTGAAGGATTCTGTAGACCAAAGTACTCTCTCCTAAATTAACACTATATGATCTCAGCTTATTGTAATAATGAATCATTTTCATAATGTGTTCTCTAACACCTGAAATTCCATCGTAACGAGTGTTATCAAGCATGGAGAGATAGTAGACTTTTTGAGTCTTATCAAGCTTCTTGAATTTTTCACCAATAGCTTTTATATACTCCATAACAATGCCTTTATCTGGGATGCTCTCTCTAATTCCCTTCTCAATAGTGAACTTAATCACTGCCAAACAAATCCGGTTCGATTCATACCATTGTTTATAATAGATCTTATCTGCAGCACTAGACTTGGGTAAGAGATCAGTTGGCTTTGATTCTCTAAGAGCCAAATCCTCCTTAGAGATTATCAGGTACATATTCAAGGACTCTCTCTATTCATCATAGTTTGTTCCATTAAGAGTCCTCACCATAGATAGTTATTGAAAGGTTGAGACTGATGCAACAGGATTGAGAAATTATTAATTATGCGTGCACAACATAATTACAACACAAGATTCCCAATTAAACAAATCAGTCAAACAACTATTTAACAGAGTGGTATCAAAATTACATGTACCATAAGATTTAGCTTGTACAAGAGTCTACACAAAAATGTAATCAATATAGTCATACCGATAGGGTACAAGAAATATTGAAATATTATAATTACTGCATGTCTATTCTAAGGAGTTTAAACCCTAAAATTACATTAACAATGTCACACTGATAGGGTGTATCTATCATCAATACAATGTACTCCTAAAAATTTCAAAAGGATAATATTTTATGGAAAATAGTCTTATTATATCTCTAATTTACCACTGGTGTGAAATAAATGGCTTTGCGTATCTTTATATATACAAAAACATATAATTAAGGGCTCAAAATTATCTAATATATTTATGCTTACAACTAAAGAGAGTGACAGTTCACCAAGCTTAGAAAAATTACAAAGATTGTCCCTGAATTTTTCTAATCCAAAATTTCATAAATAAAATATATTTTATATTGTATAAATCTTACAAAATTCAAAATTGAATATTTTTTGGTTACAAAAAAAAATTCTAGAAAAAATTATAGATAAAAAAATTTTAAATTCTACACAATTGGGCCAAAAAAAAAATTAATAGCTGCCTTAGTGAAATCCACTTATAAAACATGAATTTCATAAAACATAGAATCTTCATGTAAAATACAATTTTAAAGTATATATATATATATATATATATATATATATATATATATATATATATATATATATATGGCATAAAATCATGTAATTCATTTTTCAAAACAAGGAAATCACGTAATGTGATTTCATGCTATCAACACCATATATAATGTGAAAAAATAATTCATTCTCGGCATTTGTGTAAAAAATTGTTGGTGCTTATATATATATATATAGAACTGAGCAGATCTAATCGATTATAATAATTTATCAAGTCATCTAAGATAACGAAACTTTCCCCTATAGCTCTCCAGATAATTAGAGGCGAATGAGACAAAATGGGCACGCGTGGCAGAAGGCTACTGATCAAAGTGTCACGTGAAACTCACGTGCTAACCTAACTAAACAGATCTGACCAAAAACAGCATATGAACTCACATGCTTAATGAGCGCGTAACCACATGCGTGGATCTAGCAGAGGATGGAATTCTATTCAACTGGTGCGTTACATCATGCGCTCCCACGTGCGTGCGCCAATGAGTCAAAAGGCACTACTGCTAGTGTCAGGTTGGTCAGGCATGTGAATATAACACTCTATTTGGTGCATGGAATCACACACAACAGCAACGGGATGCCTTAATGGGTGTGTGATTCCACGCACTTTTTTGGCGCGTGGCGCCTATGCACACGTCGATCTGGTGCAACTGATTTTAGCATCAGAAACTTCATTTATGGCATTCCCTCCGCCATTGATGTAGTTTTAAAGCTTCAAAATTTTTATTTCTAACCCCAAAAAAATTATATCTAACATAATTTTAACATGAATTCACATATTAAATGAAAGGAAAATCTTCAAAATTGCACAGTTTATGTTCATAAATTTTTTTTAGTAAAAATTTAAACTGATCTACAATAATCACGAATTTGATGCATTGAAATAACAGAGTAATATTCCTCATGAGACCAGGATTTAATAATTAATAGAGAGAAAGAATAGATCTAAAAAGTTTTCAGAAAAGAAATTTCCAATTTCATTAATTTTATATATACGAACATGAAAATCAAAAATGGGAATTTTATAAATTTATCAAGATAATTAAAATTGCTCATAAATAAATTATTCATACTACCAACATACTTTGATATCAATTGTTGGAAGTATGAATTAAAATCACAAAAAATATGAAATTAATCATAATAAAATTATAAGCGTACCTGGAGCATAATTTGATGAGGCCATGACTGATCTGGATGATGATGAGTAGAATTACAACCTACTTGACCCCTTAGGTTATCAAGATAAAGAGAAAAGAGAGAGAAAAATTTAGAAGAGTGGGAATCCTTATTTTTCTGTGTGTTCAAATAATAATTCTAATCTCTCTATTTAATGTCAGACTTGTGATAGGAGTCTACTGACCACTAAAGGGCTGTAAGTTGGGACCTCTACTCATATGAGCTTATGCATGATCCAACCTATCATGAATCATACACATTAAACCAGAGCCTAATCTGTTCTATGCTTAATGTTTAAAATACAAAACTAATTACATAAATAAATATTTCAATAATTAATTAATGCTAATCCATATAATACTTCTAATAAAATTAATTATTTTATTTTATTTTATTATTATAATTATTTTTTAAATACAACATCTTAAGGTCAGTCTTCCTCAAAAACAAAATTGTCCAACAAATAATGTGGAGTTGTGTTCACGCGTAAGGATCACAAAGGTCATGAATAATAACAAAAACATTGGCATTGAGTCGTCATAACGACACCCACTCATTTACTTGAAAAAATCATAATTCGTATGTATATATATATTCTCCTTGAATCTTCATGTCACCATTGCACGAAACTAAAACCTTATTTTTTAGGCCCATGATGAACAAAGTTCGCACAAGAATATTTTTAAACCTAATTTAAAACTTGTAAGGTTAATTCAACTTAGATTAGATTTGTGGTTTTAAATATAATTGTGACGGTTGATTTCAATTTTAGTGTTTTTCCTATGTGTAGTTACATTGCAATATCAATTCTCTTCGGAGAGAGGGTAGGTTAGGGGAGAAAGACGGAGAAGGGAATCCAATATTAAATGGATCATTTAATTATTTTTCAAAAATGTTGGCGTATTCAATTATATTTTTTTATTTAATAATTGAATTATAAATTTATAACGATGTGACTCATGAGCATTATTGGGCTGTGGTCCTTTCTCAATTACAATTATGGAACTAAATAAAAGTAGAATCCCAAAACACACGCAAGAAGAACAAAGAAGTAGTACCGATTGTTAAGAAAGCTGTGTTCGGAAAATTTTGCATTCACCAATCTAATTTCCAATAAAAAATAGCAGTCAAAAGAAAGAAAAAATGAAAAGAAGATAAAAAGGCCAAGAACTTGCGGTTTAAAAAGGCACCCCACATGTATAGAAATATCGTAACAACTGCATCCATTTAGGAAGACTTGGAAAGCTGATCATTGACTTATGAGAAGGGACCATGACAATGGACTTGCTTTTAGAAAGTTGCAAGACTTTGATATACTGCCAAATTAGATGCCTAAAACACATTGCTAGACTTTCCTCTTTTTTTTTTTTTTCCTTTTAATCGTCGGTTCTTTGCTTTTACTCTCCGATGACCCATTTTTTTACATACAGTAAAAAAATTATATTGTGGCCTAATGCTACGTGCATTATATGTTGAATGCCAAAATACTAATAATTGAGACAACCTAATTTCGATAATGGCTTTACTACAATAGGGATGTGTTGGAGAAAAAAATTCTCTCTCAGAATAAACAAACATCAACAATTAAATGATTAGAATAATGCAATAAATTATAACATTTCGATGTACTATTAAATTATAACATATTAATCATTAATTTATTATTTAAAATTTTTAATACCTAAATAAAGATTTAAAAGCCATTTATCTTCCACCATTCTTAAGGTCCGTCTTCCCCAAAAACAAAATTGCCTGACTGATAATGTGGAATTGTGTTCACGCGTAAGAATCACTCGAGTCATGAAGAAAAACATGAACATTTGTATTGAGTCTTGATAGCGACACCCACTCGTTTACTTGAAAAAATTGTTGTAGACTATGTGGGTTACTCTCCTTCATATCTTCTGCAATATATATATATATATATATATATATATATATATATATATATATATATATATATATATATATATATATATATATATATATATACATATATATATATATATATATATTATCATTCTCCCTAAATCTTTATGTCACCATTGTACAAAATAAAAGCTTATTTTTCAGGTCCATGATGAACAAAGTTCATACAAGAATATTTTTAAACCTAATTTTTAACTCAACTTAGATTAGATTTGTGATTCTAAAAATAATTGAAAAGTTGATTTAAATTGTAGTATTTTTCCTATGTATAGTTACATTGCAATATCGATTCTCTTCGGAGACGGGTAGGTCAGGGGGGAAAACCAAGAAGGGAATGCAATTTAAATGCCTTACCAATTTCTTTTGTAAAAAATATTAGCTTATTTAATTATAACTTATTTTACGATTATTTAATAATTTAATTATAAACTTTTAACAACGTAACTCATGAGCATTATTGGGCCGTGGTCCAACAGGAAATAGAATATCTAAACCTTTCATGAAAAAAAGCTTTTAATGAAAAAATTAAAAAAAAAAAAACTTTCCGCTAGCCTTTCTTAATTACAAGTATGGAACCAAATTTCCACGTCACCAGAAGGTTGAGCTGTAGGAAAAAAATCTTTCTGATAACAAAAAAAAAAAAAAAAGAAAAAGAAAAACTTTCCATTAGGCTTGATAAACTGGCTAATAATGAAGAAACCCTGCATCGATCAGCGACTACAAGTCACGAGACTTGTTAAACCTCGTGCTAAGCACAAGGGACCCAAACATTAGGCTTGACTCCTGCAAAGTTGCCAAAATGGAATCCCAAAACACACGCTAGAAGAACAAAGAAGAGGCACTGATTGCTGACAAAGCATATGTGTTTGGAAAAATTTGCATTCACCAATCTAAATTACAATAAAAAATAGCAGTCAAAAGAAAGAAAAATGAAAAGAAGATAAAAAGGCCAAGAACTTGTGGTTTAAAAGGCACCCCACATGTATAGAAATACCAGAACAACTACATCCATATAGGAAGACTTGGAAAGCTGATCATTGACTTATGAGAAGGGACCATGACAATAGACTTGCTTTTAGAAAGTTGCAAGACTTTGATATACTGCCAAATTGGATCCCTAAAACACATTGCTAGACTTTCCATTTTTTTTTTTTCCTTTTAATCGTCGGTTCTTTGCTTTTACTCTCCAATGACCCATTTTTTTACAGAGTAAAAAATTTATATTATGGCCTGATGCTACGTACATTATATGTTCAATGCCAAAATATTGAGACAACCTAATTTTGATAATGGCTTTACTACAATAGGGATGTGTTGGAGAAAAAATTCTCTCTCAAAATAAATAATTAAATGATTAAAATAATGCAATAAAATATGTAAAAAAAATTAACATGAAAAAGTTTCATATGTCATAAAAAAAGGAAGACAAGACATTTACTATAAATCAAGATTATATGATAACACTTGTCAAGCTTCTCAACTATCATCCTATAATTTCTTAAGTACTATCTTGTATCTTTTACAAACTTCTATTTTGGTTCCCAAATAATTCCATATCACATCTCTCATATTTCAAATTTTTATCTAATATAATTAATATTTATATCCAAAATAAAAATAAAAGGTTGAGCTGTTGGAAAAGTAGCACTACCTCTACTTTCAGATGGGTTTTTATCAAATTTCTCTTCTAATCTAATACTTAGTCCTATATTAACCCAGGATTCAGTAAAACTATACCTATTCTAGTCCGTAGATAATGATTTTTCAAAAAATTTATCAAGTTGTCCATTATTTTTTCAAATGGTAAAATGAGCTACATCGATGAGGAAGGGATTTAGATATATAAATTATGGAAAAAAAGGCGTTTACGGGTGTAAAGGTATAGAAGTTTGTGTCACCCACATGTTTTATAATTAATAAAAAAAATATTATATAGTATTATGAGTGAAAAACCAAGTTCAAAAAAGTGATGTTTTGTCATCACATTTTTATATATAATATTAAATAAATGGAACATTTATATAATCATAAAATTTTTAAGTATAATTATATGCGAATGATAAATTATTCTATATATAAAAAATGTGTTCGGGGTTTCAATATTTCTTTTTCAATAAATTAATTGGAGAATGCTAATTTTTTAGGCTTCAGGAAAAGGAAGAGTAACTTAAAAGGAACTCGAGGAGCTAAGAGAGTCTTCTTCCAAGTCTGTCTTTCCCCAAACTAAATATTCTGCTTGACACAAAAAAGATCAATAAATTAACTAACGGTTAATAAGTTAGCTAACGGTTGATAAATTAATTAATAATTAATTTATAAGAATTTATAACAATAGTTAATTAATTAAATTATTATATTAGAAATATTTAGTAAAGTTAATTGTTGAAGTACCAGAATAATGTAAAATGACAAAAATAGATATATTAATAAAAATAAATATGTGAATTAAATTAATTTATATTTATTTCAAGATTAAGCTATATTAATACAATCAAGATATTCAAAATAAGAGTATTATTATCTAAACTTTAATTCATTCTATTTATAAAATTATATATCATTTATTGTTTAAAACAATAATACAATAACCTACAATTTATTTAATTATAGCCTATGATATCACATATTTTTTATTGATTAATATAATTAGTATATACATTATCATATAATTTAAAGAAGGGGGACAAATTTAATTTTTTTTTAAAAAACTATCAGCTTATAAATTACAAACTATATTATATAAATTATCATATAAAGTTTATTTATTTAAATAAGCTAGTGCACCAAAATACCTCTAGAAGGTAAATTGTAAGATTCCATCAAAGTTTATTGTATAAATAAAAGTAAAATCCTCAAACATAATATTTTCTTAATTTGCATTATTTTATTATAGTCAACGGAGAAACAAAAAGATTCAATAGTCTTCTTGCGGAAAACTTGGAGTAGCACTGTGGAATTGTAGAATTATGGTCGCATAATATTCAATTAAATGAATTATAAATTTTTTAATTTTAATAGTTATATAGTGTAAAATCTCAATTTTAAACATTTTCATGTCTTTTATATTTTAAAAATTTTAAAATATTAGTGTAATTTAAATTCAGTCACTTCAAAATTAAAATCGAATTTCTGCAATTTCTTTCTCCTAAATGGTGATCTTATTGACTTCGAAGTCGATCTTCCTATATAAAAGTTATTTCAGATTAATATAGAAGAAGTATCACGGCAGAATTGGGCTTATGCAATCAAGAAGTTAACAAAATCAAACAAAAAAATTAAAATTGTATCAATTATATATTTGAAGGACCAAGATTAACAACTTATATTTTAAGAATAAGAAAATTGCATTTAGACCAAATATATGTGATTCACACAGGACTTGAAGCTTAAGATCGACCATACCCCCGCCCCCCCCCCCCCGGGGCGCGCATGCCAAAGTAAACTGTGGGACAAGCATATGGATTAACCCGTATCATTTAGGAAAAAAAACAAAACAAAAGAGTCAAATTTTAAGTGATTTGAACTGGTTTATATTTGTGGTCTAATCCACAAATTCACATACCTAAATTGTAAGTATATAGATCAGTTCTGTATTTGCATGATACGGATCAATCTATACTATCCGTAAAAGGATGAATTTAATTTTGAATAATTTAATATGATAAAATCTGTGGATGGAATCAGATCAATTTGCAGGCTTGGATCCATTTAACAGATTTATGTGGAGCTTACATCCTCTATTTTTTTTTCTTTTTTTTTGTGGGGGGGGGGGGGGTTATCTTGGGTATGCGTTTGCGTGCGCCCTTGCTTCCGTGAGATCATCATGCAGTCGTTGGGATTTTCTTGACAATGAGCTCAGTCATTGCTCATTACTAATTTGTGCGCAGTGGTTTACCAATTTAGCCCTCCAAATTTGACACTCATTTTAGCCTGACAAATCCCGCCTTTCTCAATTTATTATGCAACTGAATCTTCTATTTCAATGCGAAGCGCCTTTTTGTCTTTCTATCGAGATCTTGAGATATGATTTCTTGGTTGGTGTCGCATCTTAAAACCAAATAAGCAAAACCAGATAACAAACAAAAATAAAAATAATTATATAATTATGAATTCGGGACAGAGGAAAATTATTATATTTTTCAAATTATAACCTACTTTGTATTGGTTTCGTTAAAATTTGATTTATTATTAATATAAAATATTTTATACTATTAATGAATTAAAAAATACATATCATTAAAAAGTTATAATAATTAAAATTTTAAAGGGTAATTATTAAATTTTAATAATTTTTTATTAATATAAAAATATATGAATAAATAATAATATAAAATTGATTTACGTAAGCAGTAAATTAAATTTAAATTTTTTATATTGCAGTGTTTATGTATACTCTAAAATATATTTAAGGTTAGCATGTTTTAGTTGTTACGTGGATGATATTGTCGCTCCCTTAATTTTATGCTATCCCTCAACGAAACAATTCTAGTTCTGTTGGTTGGGAATCGACCATAAACCTTAATTTTATTGTAATCCCTTTTGCCACACTTGCACAATTTTGTTGCAATCCCTTTCGCCACAGTTACACAATTTTATTGTAATCTCTTGTTATTCGTTTCTCCTGTTTTCTCTTATAGTAACTCTAACTTCTTAAATATCTCCGTATATCTTCTCACAACCCTCCTAACAATTATAACGGTCAAAACTACTTCTTAACTAATTTCCCTCTAGACTTGCTAACAATGAAGAGTGCTTCTCACGTGACTCTTTATTTTTACGCTTAATTATTTCATGTTAGAGTTACTTGTATAAAATTTTTAAAAATATTTTTTAAAAAATATATACTATTCACGAATATTATAAATATATTATGCTATTGTCAAATAAATTTTGAAAAAAATATTAAATTAAAATATAAGTGGTAACATAAAAGAACTTCTTAATTGTAATTTTATAAAAAAGATAAGTGAGAGATATAAGAAATAGACATAATGTTTTTATAATTTTAACAATTTAAGATTTATCTTAATACTATTCTATTAATCCTTATTTACTTTGTCATGTAGAATTTGGCGTATTAAAGAATATTATAATTTTAATAATTTGAAATTTGTTTTAATAATATTATATTGATCTTTATCCACTCTCATAAAATAAATAACTTTATATGTAATTCAATGTTTAAGATAAGTTATACAATCCTTTGAAATCTCTAAATATAATAAGTCTTAATTATGTAATTTGTCAGTTATTATCAAATTTTATTGAGTGTCCCAAATAAGATCTTAATTTTTTTCTCATTTTATAATTAGGTCGCAGGCCATTATCCAGTGTCAAACATTCATAAATAAATTTTAGTTCATAAATAATTTAGAATAAAAAAGGTAACAAAATAAATAAATAACCATAAAAATAATTATTTTTTATTATATTATTTTTATTAACTTATTTTTTTAAGTCTCAGTCAATTCCATATAAATATTGAATGAAAATCCATGAATTAAATTAATTGCAAAAAATATACATACTTGTTTGTGTCTCTTGATTTGATGTTATATTCCACAAAATAACTAAGAATCACTAAGAACTCTTGCTTTCCATCCATGACAATTTTCACAAAAAAAAGACACTTCAAGAAGGAAGGTTTACTCTCTATAATTTTTCGGATCGTGTTCTCTCTTATTGTTTGTTGTTAGTTATCTCTCTTTTACCCACATTATTATCAATTATAAAAAAAAATTAATTTGTTTCCTTTATCATCATTATTTAAATTTTTTATTTTAATTTAAATAATGATAATGTGGGTCTAAATAATGATGATGCGGGTTACCCATTATGGGTGTCCCCACATTCATCATCTCCCACTTGCACATAATGAGATGAGGCATATCATATAACATTTATCTCTCTTTGAGTTTTCATACCTAGTACATTGTTGTGACCGTGTGGGTATGACATCATCTTGGGTGTTCTTGTACTAGAAATTGTTGCGCAGAATCAGCACAAAACAACCCCACCTTTTATTTATTTATATTATGCCTTAGATGCCCTAGATTTTCCCATATACACTTTTCATTTGTAAATCTAATCCCTCGTGAGCTTTATTGTAAGCTCAGATTGCCATTCACATATGCGTAACATCCACGCCTATGATATTACCAAAATTAACTTCATAGTGAACATATCTCAAATATTAATATAATTGTGTATATGTTAGGAAATCTTCCCTTCAACTGCATATCACTATGTTTTGAAATAATTGCTTTCCTAGCATTTTACCTTTTAGACTGTATATATCATGATTATAGGATGCATACTAAGGTAGCGAACATTGTATCATTTCTCCATGATATCATCAAAGTTAAAGGGTATCCAAGAAAAGAATTTTCCTTTCTGGGACTCACACAGTAATGAACCAGGATTCTTTCACTTGCTTCCAATTTGCAGTCCTTTTGCACATGTGGTATAAATCACATGCTATGGTATTTCCATTATAGCATAATACCATACAGACTTTAGTTTAGGCACACAAAATACCTAACATGAATTCTTTCACATCATTCAACTCCTTTTAACGTCAATATTTGAGGAATTCATTGTTTGTCTATAGGTATTGTGGAAGGTGGGAGAATCCACAAATCAATCCCTATTTATATCTCAAATCTCATCTCAAATTTACTTTTTTGAGGTGACATATTTTATTTTTTATTACTTCTCTATTAAAAATAACATTTTTCATTGTTATGTTAGTGAACACATATCTTATCTCTGCCCACTTCTCATGAGCGTTAGAAGCAGTTGTTTGTGTGAAAAAACTGACCTTATCAACCTATATGACATACTAGACATTTGTATACTCATACACATATTATAACATTTGTAATTGAATAAAACATACTTTATTCATTTCAATTTGAAAATTGTTCAATTACATTCTACGCATACTAAAGGAATTTACATGTTCAATATACATATATCTAGGTATCAATTTTGTAAAAAAGATCTACTATCATCTTTTGTAGAGGAATGTGTTGAATGGTGACTTTTTTCTATGCTATAGCATTTCTCACAAAATGGTACTTAGTGTCAATATGTTTAGTCTTGCTATGATACTTTGGATCCTTTGTATAGGCAATGGCTACTTGATTATCATAATATATTAGGGTAGGGTTTAAATTTTCACCAGAAATCCCTAAATGCTCTATAAATCTTTTTAGCCATATAGCCTCTTGTACTATTGCAGAATATGTTACAAACTCTACTTCCATTGTTAACAATGCAATGCATATTTGCTTCTTGCTATACCATGATATGGTGCCACTAGCAAGAATGAGTACCCTGATGTGGATTTTCGCTTATCCAAGTCTCCCATCTAATCTACATTAGAATATCTAACTAAGCATAAATCATTTCCTTGATAACATAGCATGTAATCAACTGTGCCTTTCAAATATCTCAATATTCTCTTAATAGCTTTTCAATGTTTTTATACGTGGTTTGACTGGTATTTGCTTACAAGTCCAACCACATGACAAATATCTAGTCTAGTATACATCATTACATACATCAAACTACCAATCGCAGTAGAATAAAGGATTTTTTCCATTGATTTCTTCTCATATTCATTTTGAGGGCACATTTCTTGACTCAACAATTCACTCTTATATACAGGGGTATCCATAGGTTTGCAATTTTTCATATTGAATTTCTCAAGGATTCTCCATATATAATTTTCTTGAGAAAGAGAAACAAGTTTCTTGGAGCGATTCTTAAAAATTTTGACTCCAAGAATATAATTTACTTCACCTATGTCTTTCATCTTGAAATTCAAGGATAGACATTCCTTAATAGCCATAATTAAATTCAAATTCTTCCTAGCCAATATTATATCATCCACGTAAAGCAATAATATCACAAGATTACTGCTTGATATAAACATAATGGTCTTTCTCAATCATTTGGAAGTCATATGAGGTTATAACTCAGTAAGACCTCAAATACCATTGTTTGGATGATTATTTGAGTCCATAAATGGACCTTTGAAGTTCATAAACTTTCTTTTCCTTTCCCTTTTGCATGAAACCTATTAGTTGTTCCATGTAGATTTCTTCATCCAATTCTTCATTGAAAAAAAGTGATTTTCACATCCATTTGATGTAATTCTAAATCTAGATTTGCTACTATAACTAGGACCTATCACGAAGTATCTCAATGCCTAGAACAAAAGAGGCATTTCCTAGGCCTTTCATCTTAAAACAATGTGATAACAATTATTTTATCTCAATTATCAAACTCAAGTCATTGCTTACTAAGAGAATGTAATTAACATAAAAAACTAAAATCATAAATTTGCTAGCATTTCTCATCCTGTAAATGCATTGGTCTACATAATTCTTTTTAAATCCAAGAGAGGTAACTGTTTTATGAAACTTAAGATACCATTACCGAGAAGCTTGATTCAAACCATATATGAATTTTTTTAATTTACACACCAAGTGCTCTTTATCCTTCTCTCATAATCCATCTGGTTGTTGCATGTATATGGCTTCAAATACATCACAATTCAAGAATGTTGTTTTGACATCCATCTAGTATAGCTTTAGATCAAAATGAGCAACAAGAGCCATAACAATTTTGAAAAAGTCTTTCATTAATATAGGTAAGAAAGTATTTTTATAATGCACACCCTTCGTTTGAGTATATCCTTTAGTTATAAGTTTGGCTTTATATCTCTTAATTTGCCTGTGAACATCATGCTTGGCCTTGAAAACCTATTTATATCCAACTGGCTTGTAATTTGCAAGCAATTCCATAAGATCTTACACTTGGTTTTTATCCATTGAAGCTTCTTCATCCTTCATTGTAGTGATCTACTAAGGAGAATCAGAACTAGACACTACCTAAGAGAATGTAATGGGATTAATATCTTTATTTAGATTATATTCATGCTCCAATAAATACACTATATAATCATCTGATATCACTAGTTTGTGCTATCTAATTGATCTCCTTAATTGAACCTTAATATTAGAATCCTCATCTTCCTCCAAAGGTTATACTAAATCATTTTGTGGAAGATTAGAAGATGAAGAACCAACAAATTAAGACATTAAGGAAATGACTACTCTTTCTTCTCCAAATTTGTAATCCACGGTGTCTAACTCCCACTATCCAACTTATCCTCAAAATAAATGGCTCTATTAAATTCGATAATTTGGTAGTGTGAGTCAGACAATAGAACTTGCTATCTTTAGAACCAACATAATAATATTCAAACAATCTAGATATAGTTTTAGAGTCAAGTTTTCTAGTAGCAAGAATATATGGCTTCACCTCCACTCTATAGCCCCAAGCACAAAGATGATTCAATGTTAATTTCTTACCATTCAACAATTCATATGGAATCAAAGGTACTAATTAACTTGGTACCTGATTCAGTATGTAGCCTACAATCTTCAATGTTTCTATTCATAAGAAATCCAAAAGTATAGAATAGGAAAGTATACACCTGACCATGTCAAGAAGTGTTATGTTTCTCCTTTCAACTATCTTGTTTTATTCTAGTGTGCTAGGCACAGTGTAGCTCACCTCAATGCCACACTCCTGCAAATACCTAGCAAACAAACTTGGGTTCCTCCCTATTTCATCGTATCTACCATAATACATACCTTCTTTATCAAAATTAACATATTTGATTTTCATGCTTTACTTAAACTCGACTACTACCTTAAATGTCCTAATATATCCAAGGACTTTAATTTTTCTACAAGCAATTCTATCCATGTGAAATGTAAACAATCATCAATAAAAGGGATGAATTATCTTTGACCTTCCATGGCTATTAGTGTAATGAGACTACAGATATCAATATGAATAAGTTCTAGTGCCTGTTATCTTTTGACTCTTTTTCCTTTCCTTTAATACAATCCATATAGGTGTCTAGATCAAAGAAGTCCAAATTGTGTAGTACACCTTCTTTGATCATCATCTAAATTCCATCTTTGGAAATATGACCAAGATGCCTATGCCAAAGTATTAAGGATTTTTTTTTTCAATTTTGCTTCTTTTCTTCCCTATGACAATGTTAACAATGTTAAGGGAACTCAAATCCAAATTTATCCTATACAATTAGTGCCCACAATAGTCAAGTCTTGGATCAAATTCGCCTTTCGACATCCAAAACTACTAGAATACCCATGGAAATCCAACACTATAATTGATATTAGGTTCCTTCTCATGGAAGGCATAAAGGCCACATCTTTCAGTACTAGCTAACGTCCAATAGATAACATAGATATACATCCTCAATGAGATTTACTCCCATTTTCTCACCATTTCCTACTCTGACAATCAATTCACCATTATCTAGTTTTCTAGAATTTCTCAACGTCAAGAAGAATTGGTGATGTGGATCATGGAGTTGATATCTAGCCACTATATATCTAATGGCATATCCACTAGATTGGATTCGAAACAAACATTGGCCTAGTCCTCTCTCATTGTGCTATTCAGCATCTTTTCAGAGTTTTGTTGCATGATGATTAAGGAATAACACATCAAATATTAATGCATGTATAATGTAATCATGCCAAACTTTTTCCTCACAACATTTAAATATGCAACCATACATAGTATCATGTTATAAAATTAAATACCAAGGGGCATTTTAAAGTTTACAGCATAATACAAGAATCAAATGTCATTCCCCTAAAACACCAACATAGAAGGGCATTTAAGCATTTTAGACGCACAACATCGAATTCTATAATTACACTATAGCCAATGAACTATATCATCAATATAATGTCGAAGGGCATTTATGTTATTAATGTAGCCTCTTCCTTTTACATAATGAATTCCTATTAAAATCAAACCAGATATTTATGCAATTGGCCCTATGAAGGCGAGTATGCAATTAAATAAGTTTTTCATGGCATAGTGCAAGTCATTCATAATTTCCTTTTGACAAGATAGTACTTTACAAATTGTTAACATATACAAACAATGCGAAAGAATTCCACAACAATCCTAGATAGTGGAAATATAACAAAAAAACATTTAAGACAATTTTTTACTCAAAATAAGCCTATTTGAATATTCAAGTAAAATGGGCAAAACTTAGTAAAATTAATTCTATTCCAAAAAATTTTGAAAAATTTCTCATAAAAAAAGAGTTTGAAAAGTAAAGCCCATCAATGTGCGAATTGTCACTAGCCACCACCAATAGGGTGGCACGTGGCCTCCATTATAGCACATTTTCCTTAACTAAAGGTTGCATATATAGGTCTGTTCAACTTGGTTCCAACACAGTCTTGTCCTAGTTGTTTTTACCTATTTTTGCATGATTCTTCATACTATTCTTGCCCAGAACCTATTATCTAACCTCCTACTACCTAGTTCAGTGGTTTCTTGCTTAAAATGCCTAGGAATTGCAATATTAAATTTGTCTAAATTAGAGTTTTCATGGTTTATGGAGGTTCTAGATCTTCAAGGGGTTTTTACATGCCTTATGATGTTTCTCACAATTCAAAATTCACCTTAAAATAACTAGTTATCATTTCCCTTGTTTTTCTCTCTTAATGTTATCCAAACCTCACAAAGCATATATCGAGGTTTTAGGTACACTCACATTAGGTTCTTGGGAATTTTTTTTAATATTCTCAAGAATTCATCCGTGGTGGTGTTCAATGTTCTTTCAAATAGGGTTTCTTAATTTTTTTGTTAAAATATCTTATGCAAAATTTGCCAAATTTCCTAGTTCTATATCAGTAACCATATATCTACGAAAATGTAAATGTCATTCCCATTGAACCATACAAACACTCACCCATATAATAGAAATTCTAGAACAACAATGGAAGTATAGGCATGTGTAAAAACCAAATATTGAAATCATCATTGGCATAATTTCATGAGAAGGCCAATAATTTCATTTAAGATTCCTTGTAGTCAACCACAATAGAAAGCTAAAGCTTGACTTTGATACCAATTAATCGAAAACTTTGATAAAAATTATTCACCATGATCATGGCTTTCAATTGCAGTATGATAAAAAGGAAATAGCATTAATTTCAATTATTTGATGATATTCAAAATTTATACATACCAATTATCTAAAGAATGAGCCTTCTCACTAATATGGTCCTTCAACAATCTCCCAATTTGTATGCAGTAGATCTCATTGATGGAATAGAAAGCCTTAGACTTAGAAAATGTAAAGTAGGAACCTTTTTATATATTACTCAATTTGGATTCTAGATTCTATCAATCATAGGATTCAAACTGTTTACTAATGTTGGCCCAGGTACATGTTTGCCCATACAAAATTGTCACGTAGGGCCTAATTAACAATAATTTATTTATTAATAAATTATGTATAGTTCACAGAAAATTAATAGGATATTTATGACTATTTTTTAAGTGTTAACGCGCTTCATGGCATTCTATTGGTTATTTATGACTATTTTTTTAAGATGGAGGGAAACAAAGAGGAATTCTCCGGTAGTGGACTTTCTTGAAATTTGTAATGTAATTGTATTTTGTCTTTGCATTATTTTTATAAATTAATTAATTCTCTTCTCCTTGGCAAGATTACATGAATAAATACTTTTACTGTTGCAATCCGAGCGGAATTTTTCCGTTGATAACTTTGCAACGAATGTTGGAAGCCATTTACTAATAATCTAAAGTAGTTATTTCGGGTTGCTTGAAATGAATCACATGCACGTTTGAACATATTATCTATGTTACTGTAATTTAATGTGACTTCTAGTGTATATCACTTCAATTAATACATTATTGTTTTCTGATAACTCTTTGAATAATGGCCAAAAAATAGAAAATAAAACTCTAAAATTGCAACTTATTTCATTTTACTAGATAATATTTCAAAATATAACTTTTCTTTGGTTTAAATTAATTTTGTTTATTAGTATTTGGTCTTGAATAGGTATTGATATGTGATAATTTTGAAAATTTGTACTGAGAAATAATGAAAATCTCAAATTACAATTTAAATAATATTACTTGGGATGGGAATGTATTTTGCTAAAACTTCTCAAGAAGTAGAATAAGAAAATAAACAATTACTTATAAGTGGAAAAGATTTTCTGTAAACTCTTCTTAATTGAGTTAGGCGATTACTTTTGTCAACAACAATACGTGGATAATAATGTAATGCATATCTTGGCAATCCCTTGATAAAGATACTGAGTTGTTAACACATTTTTTATAAGTTTACTAGGCAGTTAGCCGCGCATTGCATGTACGAGTATTTATTTTAATAATATAATATTATAATTATATCTTAGCTATTTATAAAGAAAATTAGATAAAAATTAATTAATATATAGCCAATGGTTCTGTTTCTACTAATGCTGCTCAACATTCAAATACATAATTAATTTTACATTTAACATTGCATTAATTAGATACCATTTTTAAAAAAATTATTATCATTAATGTTAATATTTAATAGCATGACTTACGATAAGGATATAATTTTTTTGTAATTGCAATATATTTTTTATTTATCACGTTATAGCATAAAACGATGTATAAATTAAACTTTTGATGGTAGTAATCCTATATTACAAATGAATATTTATTTTAATAATGTAATATTATAGTTATATATTAATTATTTATAAAAAGAACTGGATGAAAAATTAGTTAATATATAGCCAACAATTCTAAGAAAAAGGTTATCTCTCTAACTCTAAAATATTTGAAAGAGAAGGTATCTAATAAAATAAAAATTTTAAAAATTAATGAGGAAAAGAGTCACCTTTCCACTCATTTTGCTCAACATTCAAGTAGGTAATTTATTTTAAATTTATTTCAGCAGAAAAATTTTGAATTCAAACATTCCATTAATTAAAATTATTTTTCAATATTATTATTATCATTAATATTTATATTTGATAATATAATTTATGATAAGAATTAATACTTTTGTAATGGCAATATATTTTTTATTTACTATATTATAGTATAAAATAAATTTTTAAAAGTTATAATTTTATATTATAGGAAACTCATTAAAATTCATAAGTTACGACTTACATGTTGACTAAAATTTAATATATTTTTTGGCCATAAACTAAAATTCAACATTTTAACATCAAATATTTTCTATTTTTTAATTTACATAAAAGAGAGGAATAGTCTTAGATTGGAAAATATTAATGGCTGACTCATTCATATCTAGTATCTTGTAAAAGTTGCAATATAATAAAGTTTCTTCCTTGAAAACCTACTAAGAATTATAATTTCAAATTTGTTCTAAAATAATATTTCTAAAATATTAAAATGTAATTATGTAGCACTTTGCATAGATACACAATAATACCATGGATTATTGCTATCCTAAAGTCATGAAGTCACAAATCTATAAAAAAATGACAGCAAAATTAAAAAGAAATTTGATATAATCATAAATATAAAATAATAAGGACATAGAAAAAAAAGTGAAAGAAACAATATTATTATTTAAGGAACATAATACAAAAAAAGAAATAATTAAACAGATTGTGAAATGAAAAAAAAATTTGCAATTACCATAATGAGAATCTATCAAATAAAGATAAACTATTGAGATATTTAGTGATAGATATCATCCGATACTAAATTCAATTTTTTTTATGGGTGCAAGTGGGATCGTTCATTTTTGCATGGAAACAATGGGAGTTTTTATCCTATGGAAGTGAAAAGAAAGTATAGTATATTGTAGATGAAAATTTGCGAATTTTAAATTTGATGAAAAATGAGATGATTGTAAGGATAAAAAAATATAATGAAATCAAATGAAAATAAAAAATGGAAAATTTTTAAATAAAATTAGACAAAGATAGAAATAAAATGACTTTAAAATTTTAGAATAGGAATGATATATTTCTTGATATCAATATTTTCATACAAATCTAACGTAATAACAAATAACTTATTCACACATATATATATATATATATATATATATATATATATATATATATTTAACTATATATTTGTATAAAAATTTCATCATCGATAGTCCATATGTTCACATAACAGTTCCTCTTCTTCCATAACTTCTTCCAATATTGTGATTTTCCTATAAAACAGTGTAAAATAGTGTAAAAATTTATCTAATGAAATAAACTATATAAAAATATATACTTTTGTAATTTTTCACATCAAGTATCTAGTAAGCCAACGGGAATCAATTAAACTATAATTTTTTAAAGTAGAAATCCAATAAAATAAAGCATTTATAACCAAGAAAAGAAGGATAATCAAATAGCAATAACAATAGTATAAAAAAAGGAGGTAAAAGAAATTATAGAAAGAAATTTAAACTTATGAAGATGAAAACTCTCATTTTAAATAATAGCTCTAAAGTGACTAAAGGTGAAAAGAGAAAATAAACAAAACATAAATATAAATTAGGGAGCTTTTTATGAGAATGAAGTAATTGGGTAGTTGTATAACTTGCAGATATTAAAGATAAAGATGAAAACTCTTATCTTAAATAAGACTATGGCTTGGAGACTAATGATGTAAAGAGAAAAGAAGAATTTAAGAAGATTTTCATAAAAAATTAAATAAGTAAGTAGTTGTGAATTCTAGTGATAGATAGATATTTAAATTCACATTTTTATTAGAAATTGATTTAATATTGAAAAGATAAATAAAAGGAGCAATCAATAGCTTTACATTTATTACTAATAGTTGGTGGTTAATAAATGTGAGGAAAATATTCTTTTTTAATTTCATAATTTATCTTTTAGGTGGAGAAAAAATGGCAAATTGACCTTTCATTGAAAAACAAATAACAAATTAAAATGTGATGAATTATAAGAATGACACTTGTTATAATAAAAAGCAAAAAATATCACAGTTAATATATAATATAAAGATAATATTATATATCTTTATCCATTTATTTCAAAAAAAGTAATGGCAAAATTTATCTTTTATTTATTATTACACATAATTATTATATTTGTTTATTTGGAAATAAATGCTAAAAATTCATAAAAAAGGAAAAATATATATATTTCAGAATTTTTAAACAATTAAAGCGGCAAGGACAAAAAAGACATCTTTAAAATTTGAAGCAAATGATTATTGAAAAGGAAAAATTAAACGAAAGAACTCCACTTATACGTTTTAAAAAAGAGAAAGCAAAAGGCTACTAACGTTCGGATGAAAGAATCATGCAGCACGTAACTTCACTCAATTTATGCTTCTTAAAAGCCGGAGACCTAATTGGGTCTTTGTCCATTAGAGGGAAAAAAAAAGGCTTAATCTAGCCTACATTTTTTAAAACACAATTTTAAAACTCAGACTTGACTTTAGTAAGATCAGATCAAATTCTTCATCTTTAATAAATATGAATTTTAAAAAAGAAAAATTACTTTTCTCAAATTTTTAATAGATAATAAATAAATAAAATATTTTCTTATATTGATACTTATAACTATATTTTATAAAAAATAATTTTTCAAATTTTATCGCCTTTTGTTACTTGTTGCTCTTCATTTCCTACTGTGTCATCCATAAAACTAATCACGCCCAGTCTGATGTGTAGCCATTACTATATCTAATATCATTTCCAGCAGAGTCACGGATTGGAAATCGATTCCTTAATGAGGATTTCTTCTCTCAAATCCCTTTTTGTTTGAATAAGAATTTTCCCGGCATTCGGTTTTTCAAACATTTTGCCCAGATGTTGAATAGGAAGAATGAAGAAAGAGAGTGCTTGTAGTGTGATAAGGTTTTGATCGCACCATATTGAATCAAAAGGAGACAAATAGATTTGATTGATGTTGCCAACACAAGACTGCGATAGGCACAGTCTTAGCTGCATCTCTTATTTCTGGTATTATGCATGTGACAATAAAAGAGTTTAAATACATATCAGGAATTTAAATTACGGTTGCGGTCACGATCACGATTACGTCACAATGTGAATGAATGCGGAAAAATGCGGCTATAACGGTCTAAAATTACGAAAAATTGCGAATGCGGTCTATCGTAAAATCGCAATATTGTGGGCAATATTGCCGTCGTTGACCATTTTTTAAATCCTAGATACATATCATAGTTGTTGCAGAATGCAAATCACAAGTACCGTCCAAAAGCATCACTTTCTAAGCTTTGAAGTTGTTTTAGTTGCCTTTTGTTTACATGGCTTCTTTTTTTGCGCCAAACATTTTGAGAAATTTATTACAGTGTTGATTCACCGTAAATCGGTTTGACCAAAACATAATATTTATAGGATCTACTGATTTTTATTACTGTGTTTATCTCTTTTTTTTTTTAATTCACAGAAATCTGGTTGACCCAAACGTTTTTCCCTTGTGTTTCAAATCAAAAGCAGTGATGTTTTTGTTTTCTTTCTACTGTACTATTCCTTGAAAGACACGCCATGAGAGTTACCCCATCTTTTTTTAGTTGCAATTTTAAACGCTGATAACTCTTATAATATTATTTTCTCAAGTGCACACTATGACAATTTTGAAGACAGACAAATTGGAAACCAAAGGTAGCTAGCATCATTTCCTGCTACAAACTAACGATGTAAACTATAGAAAAATATAAGAAGATATGAATTGGATTCATACATGTCAGAATATCAGAAATACACAGCAAAAGATTTTGGATCTAATATTTATTTTCATTAGTGTATTTGCAATAACTAGGAAAGACAATTTTGTTCACAGCATAAATCTCTTTGTGTGCAGAGAGAAAAGAAGGAGAATTTGTAAGAGATTCTAATGAATAATAATGTTAATCAACCGTCTAAAATTCTATTTTTTCTGTTTATTTATAGACATTTCTTGGGTTGGGTATGGATCAGATTATGAATCCATTTTGGGTGAACTCCAACAAAAACATACTGCTACTAAAACTGTAGACGAACTGTGTGCCATATACAGCTGATTCTGGAGTATAGCATGCATTCAGGGAAGCCATTGATTGAGAAATTCATGTCTGTTGTGTCTAACTGTCTATTCTATCATGATGCTTACAAGTCACTTTATTCTGCTTATTCTGTTCAAATCAAAGAGTTGAGATTGCAGAACTTCTCTCAGCCGTTAATTGCAATTGCATTTTGGTTCACAAATATGCCAAAACTCCAGTCGTGATGCTGATTGGGCGCCGAGGTGACGGAAGGAAGCATGCATTTCTGTTGGGCAGATTACTTATGCCTCAAGCTTGTATAATCCCATCACGACGGGCAGTTTAGGTTGTCCTTTTGCAATTATACATCATCACGTCATCTGAATCAAGTCGATTCCATTTGGGTTTTTACAAATGAAAGATCAATTTGATTCAAATTCAACAAAGCACGCAGTTGCAAACAATAGAATACTGCTACAACAGCAAGTTCCATTTACAATCATTTTCATAGCCACATGCATAATACAAGGCTTGTGATTAACTTAAGCTCTGAATATAACATACTTTCCTTTCTGTTTCTAAATGAGATTGCTATTCTGCCATCTATGAATAGTTTGTCAACACTAGACTATAATAGTAAATGTCATGATATCTTAGCTTTTACTACGTAATTTGTTCCAAAGATTTGTGGTTCTCTATGTAAGCCAAAAAGTCCCTTAGTTCAATCATTTCAACGAACTCTCTTTTACATCACTTGCATGCATTTCCTTTCCTTTTCTTATTTTCTGTTACAGTGACCTAAGTTGCTTTTAAAACCAATTGCTGGGATTAGATGCACTTGGGCTAGCAGCCTTGGACTCTATTACTTCATCAGCTATTGCATATATACCTTTCAGTGCTTTTTTTTTATGACCTTCAATGATTGATGAAGACATAGCCAATTTGAGAACCTTCCAACGCCTCATGCTACTGCGTTCAAAGTATGTAAACAGTAAACAGCAAAAGATTCTCCTTCCTGCCCCGTTTCTATTCATATTTTTGTCCTGTCTGTTTTGCGGATGCAGAACACAACTCAGTTCCCCCTATTTTATGTCTGTTTTGGTTTAAAATTTTAAAAATCTGTTAATTTTCTCTTATCTTCTAGAATATTTAAAAATTTTGTATTGTTGTCGTACGATAGCAAAGGAAAATCAAATTGAACTTCTCTTCTCAGCCATTAACTGTACCTAATTTTGAAAGGTAAGATACATTCATGCATAAGTTGCCGATAGTGTTAAATTTACAACGAACAGCAGAGGCAAAGAAATCAATCACTTAACAGAATCTGTTTAGGATAAGATATTAAATTCAAGTTGCAGTATTCTTACTTTCAAATACGCAAGATGGTGTCAGTATTTTTCTTTTGTTACAGGGGCACATAAAAGATTCTCCCTTCCAACAATTTGTTAGTTTTATGTTCAAGAATGAAAATAAAGATAAGTTTTGAGTTTAGCACTCTGTCTGACCCGTGGATGGAATACGTAAAATCATCAGCTTCAGTATCATATGGGACAGCACTTGACTCTCACCACTATCGGAGGCTGTTGAGAGGGAGAGGACTCCTGTTTTCTGATATCGTTTCTGTATAGTTTCATTTCAGTGTTGACTGCACTTGTTTGGTTGTTTCAAGACGTACATCATCCTTAGATCATTGCCAATGGAGGGGTTCCTTGCATTTGATGATTTCATCCATATCTTATCTATAAGCAAAATTCAAGAATTACTTAAAGAAGATAATGTACGTCTTAGTGTTGTGCTTAAAGCCTGCTTAATGAATGAGCTAAAATCAGTAAGGGCCTGACTTAGGTTAAAATTCATAACCCATTATTTTATATGGTCCTTGGCCTGACATGGCTCATTTGGGCCTTTTAATAAGTTATATACACACATGAGAAGGCCTTGGGAGGCATTTTTTGAAATTTATTAATAGTGCACAATGACAAGCTTTCTAATGATATATATTTAAAATAATAAAATATAAATGATCTAATAATAATTTTTTATGAATAAAAAAATGCAAATTCAATTAATGTCAACTAGTGGAAGTATTGTATATCAATTATTACATAATTATAAATAATTGTTTTTAAAAGTAAAATTTTGAAAAAAAAATTATTTAACTCATTAATTCTAATCTGATTCTAACCAGTTTTAATTAGTTCATGTATATTTTTAGCTCAAAGACCTTAATTAAACTAGTTCTCAGTTCACCAATTACATGGTTCAACCACGATCCAGTCCAATTTTTTATAGGGATGCAAGCCAATAGAAAGAGAAAATAAAACTAAAATGATGGTGGCATTTTACCCATAATTTAGAACCTTAAAAATGAGAATTCGATTAATTTGAAATTGAATTCATATATAAAAATTTGTTTATAAATTTAATTGAAGATTCGTTGAATATTAATTATTATAAACTTTGCAAAAGAGTGGTTAAGCATTGGAGGCGGCATCTTGAAGAATAAAGGGCAGAAAGCTCTTGGCATCTTGGGGAGTATTTGCAAACCTATTTCTGAGAGAAGCAAAAAATCACCTTTAGTGTTTGGATTTCATCAGCAATTCTTTTTTAATGGATTGTAATTCCTTTATTATTTTGATGGTTTTTGATTTTACAATTATCAATTAAACATTCTTTATCTTCAAGCAATAATGAATCCTAATTCTTGATTAATTCATTCCCAAATTTTTTTTATTCACTATTGATTATTATTTACCTATTCTAATCTTAATTATCTTTGAACTTTGTGGTCAATCATTTTAATATTCACGACTTGATTACGATGAGTGGGTGTTACTCATGGAATAGCAATATATATACACACAAGAGTTTTACCTATGTTTTGCACAGATATTTATTATTTTTTAATTATTAACAAAAATTAATATATACATATAATAAAAGGAAAAATTATAAACATTGAATTAATAAAGAATTAAGGAAGTGGAAGAAATCACCAAATATACAGCTAACAATTATGGAAAGAAAGCAATAAATAAAAGCATAGGATTTGTTGTAAAAAATGCAAGAAATTAGGAAAATTTCTTTCCTTCAATGAATTAGTAAGATTAAAACAAAAAAGAAGTCTCAAGCTGGTGAGTGGATTGCACCTCCTCACAATGAGAAAGTATTGACTTCTCTGAAAGCAAGTAGAGTGCACACTCTAATTAGAAAAAATATTGGATCATTAGTGAAATATTAGAATACCATGGCTAATATATTATTAAATAGATTTATTGTAGAAAATGCAAGAAATTAGAAAATTTTCTTTTCTTCAATAAATTAGCAAGATTAAAATAAAAAAGAAGTCTCAGGCTGGTGAGTGGAATGCACCTCCTTACAATGAGAAAACATTGACTTCTCTGAAAGCAAGTAGAGTGCATACTCTAATAAGAGAAAATATTAGATCATTAGTGAAAGATTAAAATACCACAACTAATATTTTATTAGATAGATATATAATTTTAATAATATATGTACATAATAAATACTTTTGATTTTTTATTTTAAAGAGAAATATAATGTTTTTGAATTAAAAAATATAATATTCATATTTTGAAAATGGTGGATTGTGTATTAGAATATTGGTTGATAATAAGATTTAGTAATGATTAGTAGGAAGTAATAAATTTACTTCTTTTGAAATAGGGATGTTGTGTTTTGTTTTGTGCTTTTTTCTAGGTCTACTTTCATTATTTTTTAATTTTCATCATTAGTGGATTATTCCTATAAGTTTACACAATATTTGTTTGACAAAGGCAATTAATGGATTTGACAAGACGATGTTAAAGAATCTAGAATCTGACCAAAACTTATGACTTTGAGAGTAAAGAAAGAATAGGTAGCTTCCCCTTTGGAATAGTAAGAATGAGATATTCACACAAGCATGGCTTAGAAGTCAAATAGTTTTGGTGATTCCTACAATTTTATGCAATCGATGAAAATAATTTTAGATAGCAATGTTTCTAGCCTCTAAGGAGTCAAAACCTAACAAGATGGAAATTTCATACAACACTTCCATTGCTAACACTATTGTAGAAATGCAATATGATATCAATCAATTGAATCGATTAAAGTAAAAATTGATATATATAATAATGCAATAACTTTTTTAAAATATGAATAACTCAATACATTGACTTTAATTGAAAATCAACATTGAGAAACCATAAATTCTTTAAGAGTTAGTTTAAAAAGTGGAGATAAAGGTATACATTGGTTTTTTATATAACCAAAGTCTAAAATGATGCCCATGTTAATCTTGGAGATTGATATATCTTAACATGTCAATTTTGTATTAATAATTGATATAGTTTGTGTACAAAAGTCCTTTAAATTTTGTGGTCTATAATCAAATTGTCCTTTTTTAAAAAACCTTGAAGTTTTCAATAATATTTCTTATTTGTAATCTTGTTAAAACATCTCATTGAATTTGTAGAGTCTCAATGTTGTCATAAACAGATGGAATGTTATAATGAGATTCATAACAAGTTTCACACATAGGATTGGTGTTTGTCATATGAAGGCTAAAGTATGTCATTCTTTCTTCGATTGAGTTTGTATGGAAGAACTAAATAAACTTAGGTTCTTCCATGCATACTTTATTTGTTCTTCTATTCAAACACTTGAGATTAAGGAAAATTAAGCAATAATTGGAATTTTGTATCAAGGAAGAAACTTTGATTTGTAATTTCATTTTATTGTACATTTATAGCTATAGATTAGCTAATTGACATCAAGTGTTTAGAGGATTATATATTGGAAAATGATCACATGTAATTAAGCATCATTGTAAATAATATTTCATGTTAGTTTCAAAAAAGTCTTAAAATATTACAACAATGTCAATTATTGATATGAATCTATGATAGATCATTTCAAAATTTAGTAGATCAAATTGAAAAGGGAGGGAATATCACATCACACTTCGAAAAAGGAAGAACAAAAGTGGTAAGTGATGATGAACATGCCACAAGGGATGAAAATCCTTTAAGTAGTGAAGAAGAAACATGCTAGTAAGGTGAATTCTTGATTAGTGAAGACCAATGTCATAAAGGGTAAATCCATTTGATAAGTCATAAATTCTTTCAAGAACTTAGGAAAGAACACACTCTCACAAGGAAAGCTACTTAGTTAATTGTATTTCTCTAATATTCAAATATCTAAATTTTATAAGGAACCCTCCTTTTATAGGCTAGAAAGTCAAAAAAAGTCAATTAAACAAATTAGGCTATAATTAGACTAACTTAAGCCTAAAAGTAACACTCTGCTAACCTAAAATGGGTAGTGATTAAAGTTTTAAATATCTAAAATAGCATATTAAAATATTAGGTCAAAATACAAAGGAAAATAAATGGCCCAATAAAATAAAACATTAAATCAAATTTATCACCTTATGAAATATTGAAATGTAGTATTTGAGTACTAGCAAATAGAAATGAATTACGATTATAGTATTCAAATATGATAATCGATTAATATGCTTGAAATAAGGTAGTACTCGAATACAATACTCAATTACTAGCAAATAGAAACAAACTTTATGTTTAGCAATCAAATATGGTATTTAAATACTTGGCTAGAATACACAAGCTGTCCTTTAATGCATTCAAGCCCTTTGAACTGATCCTTGAAAAATATTTTTAATTTTCTTAGCTAGCTCCTTATGGTTACCTCCTTTAGGGCCACATTATTCCCTTTTCTTTGAAAGGATTCATCATTGAATCTTTGAAATCTATATTAAAATGAGTAAGATTAGAATCATAAAAAAAAAACACTCATATCTGACTCACCATGAGAAATCAAATCAAAAACATATTGATTGTCTCTTCAAAAACTTGAAATGATTTATCACCACTTAGATATAGCTTGGATTTGCAAATCATCCTTTCAACTTAGGCTATCAAAACCAACCACCTGATCAAATACAAAATTAGTAAAATTAAAATAAACAAGCAAAATCAATATGGGTAAAGTATTAAGAACCTTTATAAACTTCCAAATAAAGGTAGCCAATCCATGAAAGCTCTTGACTTCATTAATAAATTTATCCTTGAAAACACACAAAACATAATTCATTAAGCTCACAAAAATACTTGGTGCATTAAACAAATTGAGTAGAAATTATAACTATTCATACAAATCATGCTTTATTTTGAAACTATTTTGCATTTTAGCATCTTTTATCAAGCACATTTGATGATACCACTTTTTCAAACCATGCTTAGAAAAAACACAAGGGTCATGTAACACACTAAGCACAATGTCAAGAGTTTCTTTATTCTCAAAATGATATACAAAAACACCCTTTTTCTATTAAGTTATAATGTGATTATTTTTGACAAACAACTTATTTAGAAAACTTTTATACACAAACAATTCATTTTTCTTGCACAATAATCTATTATACCAAAAAATTCCACCAAAGACTATTTCCCCACAAGCATTAACATGGGAAGCACAAACAATATATAAAGAAGTAGTAAAATTATGTGAAAGGATGTGAAAGGATAGCACAACCATAATCATTCACATAAAATTTTTTTAATGTTTTCAACATCTAACAAATTTGAATGTAAAGGATCATCATTATTCACAAAATTTAACAATTTATGATGCAAAGTATAGTTGATAGTGTATCTCTAAGATAACATATCAATCATCACAATATTATTAACTTACTCCAATTAAGGCATTTTCCTTCTTACACATGATAGCTCTCTTAGAGATTCTCTTGGAAACACATTTTGAGATTCCTTCACAATAAGTGCAAAAGCACTTGGCAAAACAATTTCAAGGTTATTAGCATTTTCATATGTTTTGTAATAAAAAAATTGGTTAACAAACATGGAAAATTCTTTTTATCCCATTTGTTTTTACAAATCAACCTCAAATTTTTTCTTTTCTCTCTTTTTTTCACACTCACTTTCTTTTTCTCCTACTCTTTTCATATTTACTCTTTTTCTTTTCATCATTTTCACTCTTTTCTATCATCTTCTTCTCTTTATTTTTCTCTTCCTCTATTTTCTTCTCTTTCTCTCTTTTCTTATCTTTCTCAATTTCTTTTGCATTCTCACTTGGTTCCTATACATTTATTTTGGGATTAAAAGATTGAAAGTTATCTTTCTTTCTTTCATTTCAAAACTATATCAAATGAAAATTTTGTCATGAATAAATTTTTTTATCAAATTGCCAAGATCTCCCAAGTAATAAATGGCAAGCATTCATAGGAGTAACATCACATAGTACCTTATCTTGGTATTTACCAAGTACAAAGGAAACTTATACTTGCTTTGACACATTTTGTTTACCATTATCATCTAGCCAGTGCAACTTGTATGGAGTAGGGTGTTTCAAGGTAGGAAAGTTTAATTTCTTTACCATATAGGTACCAGCAACATTAGTATAGCTTCTACTATCAATAATCATTTTTCATATCTTACACTTAATGTTGAATTTAGTATGCAAGATGTTTTCCTTTTGCCTTTTACTTTCTCCTTTAGCTTGTGCCTCCAAGGCATTTTGAATCTTTAAGGCTTTCTTAGAGAATCAATGTTATGATGACCATGCTCCAAATATTTAAAGCACTTGTCCTTAGAATGCTTTTGATGCTTTTCACCTTTGTATTTACCCTTAGACACTTCATTTTTAAGTTTTGATAGGGATTCTCCTTTGTACTTAACAATGCCATTAGATTCTCCTCTCTTAAATTTACATGAGGATTGGTTCTTATACTTTTCATAGCTTTTTTCTTCCTTCTTTCCAAACTTCTTTTCTTCTTGACATAAAAGATTTTTTTATAATGTTATCAAGGCTATAATCATCCTTATCTATCCTTTGTCTAACATCTTCTTTTTTCTCACTCTTCCACTCACTTTTTCCGTCATCCCTTCTTTCATATCTTTTTTTATCATCTCTTGTTTTTTTATTTTTATTTTCAAGTCCTTTTTTACAATGTTTTTCTTTTTGTTACCTATCTTTTCTTTCTTCCTTCCTATCGCCCTTAACCTATCTAAGTTTTTTTTCATCAAACTTTTAAAGTTATTGTATGACTCTCATATTTATTCCCTCAAGTTTTATTGGCATGGCTCTCAATATATCACTATTATTCACATTTTTTTTACATCTTTTAAAGATAAACATGCAAGGAAAGGTTAGATAAAGGAAAAGACTTTACAAGACTACATAACTCACTTGCTTTAGAGCGTTCACACTTGTGTTTGCATTCTAATTAGGGGGCTTTTACCCTTAGATGAGCTTATACACTTTTATTTTTTTCCACTCTTATCCTCTTGTGGTTCTTTGAGAACTAAGGAGACATAATGAAATAAGATTTAGCAAGGGTAGCAATTAATTTCACTAATCAAAGTTTCCATAAGTTATGGAATTAACAAGATAATTAGAAATTCAACAATTGGAAAAATCAAGAAGGAAACTAGCTAAGACTCAATAATGAAAATTTCAAAGAAAAGAAACTAACCATGACTCAAAAATTAAAGATAAATAATTAAAGAAAGAAGATAAACAAGACTCAAGATAGAATAGCACAAGGAAAAGAATTTTTTTGACCAAGATAGACTAAGGACTTTGTAATCAAAATGGACTCAAAACTCAAATATTAGAACAAAATAGACTTAAAAAAAGAAGACTGAATTTAAGATTGAACTTAGATGGAAGCAAGAAATAATGAACAATTAGTTCACAAAAATGAGAAGTCCAATGATAACACGAAACATTCAATAAGTAGTAACAATGCTTTTCATCACTTCACAACTCTTCTTTTGATTTTTCTTAATAAAAATTTTGTTTTTCTTCTCTTTTAATACCAACAAACATTTTTTTTTATTCTTCTTTTTGGCTCCTTAACTTTTTTTAGCATAACACTATTCTCCTTTTTCCCCCTTTAAATCACACCTCAAGAATAAGTGTATAACACTTTTGTATTAATAAAATAAGAGTATTGGATTGTTATAATCAACTACCTTAAGTAGAATAAGGTATTCAATTAGGAAAGCAGCATACTTAACAATTTTTTTAAGCTCTTCAAAGGATATTTGAATATAAGAGTTGAATACCCTAATTTTGTTGCTCTCTAGTTTCTACAAATCAAATAGTAGCCTAAATATAAAAAATAATTTAAATAATGCACAATGTATATGATTAATAAAAGTCAAAATTTGAGTAATTTGTTAACTATTTCTTAGATTTTGAATCTGTAGGAAAAAAAAGCACAACATTTTTTTGTTAAAACATTCTTAGAAGAGTAAGTAATTTGTTATTCTTTCGAAATAGTCTTTGAAATCACCAAAAATAATCAACATGTTAAAATTTACAAGATTGAAATAAATCAAATATAATTATGCATAACTAGGTAATTATTGAAATAAGATGAGGAGGTCAAAATTTACCTTCATAACTTCCAAATTAAGTAAATGACATTTTTAACAACACTTGATAAATCACAAAAATAGATTTTTGAAAAATCTAGCTATGTGAAAGTTGATCTATAAATTACACGAATAAATTTTAAAAAAGTCTAGCTATGGGAAAGTTGATTTGTACCTAATAATTCAAACATAAAATTTTATCTTATCTCAAATTAATTTGTTGCTAGTAGTTAAAATAAGTTATAGTTTCAATAATATGAAAATAATTATAATATTAAATAATTTATGCAGGTTTCTAGATCAATTATGATGGAAAATTTTATTCCTTCAAAATGTGTTAAGAAATTTGTAAAGAAATTTAAATGAAAGATTTCCTTCACAAGGATCACTTAATGAAATCTCAAACCAAGAAATTCAAGTACAATATAATGGGGTCTCATGACTTTTGAAGAAAAGGTGGAGACAATTGAATGTTCAAAGATAGCTATATAATGGAAAAAAAATAGATATTAATGATGGTTATTTTAATTATATCTTGGAAGTAGATTTTGGTTTTTCATGTCTATTTCAACTAATTCAATTCTTAAGACCATTATTAGCTATCCTTCATAGAAATATTTTTTCTTTCTAGTTACCAATTCTTTAAGTACAATGGGAAGTTTAGCTATCCTAATAATATATACTTCTTTTGCAATTTGACATCAGAAGCCCTTCAAAGATTTAGGCTTTATTATTATATACAATTTTTTTATGAATATATCATATTTTTTTAACTTTATAACTTACTTCCTCTCTTCCTTTTATTTACTTAATTTCATGTCTATTCTTTTCTTTTTCTATTCATTTATGTTATCCGTATATTAGACACTAATATTATTAAGTAGTACAAATATAAAACCATATATTTTTATGTTATTATGAAGCTATTTTAAATAGATGAAAGATTTAGTTTAATTAAATTACTTAACTATATTTTCTATTTTTAAATTTTATTACTTTATAAGCATCAAAATATTTTTTTTTCGTTTTAATGGCTTCATTTTATATTTTTACTTGCTAATGCCACTAAGTAGTACATATATAACATATTTTATTTTTGTTACAAAAATAATTTAAATATGTTAAAATTGTAATATGGAGATTATGGGTTGAATTAATTATTTAAATATTATAGTTTCTTATAAAATATATGGGATTAAAATTAAATTTATTTATTTTAACTAAATCATTTTTATATCACTTTTCAATTTTATATTTTAAATTGAATATGTATCAACTAAAATTTTATCATGGTTTTCAATTTTTCTCTAAATATAATGTTAAAATAATTATTAATAATATATTATACATATTGTAGATCTATATAATATCATATTATTTATAATATATAATTAGGATAATTTAACCCTTTCTATTTTTTGCTTCTTTCCAAAGTGATGGAGTGAAAATTTAGGATACATAGAAATATTTGTACTCATATATACAAAGCTCTAGATATTTTTATTTTATCATGCAAATTCTCTCGTTTTCACCTTTCTCCTCGTTCCTTTCTTTCTATCATCTTTTTATATTACACGAAGCATGAATTAGGAATAATTTCTCATAAATAATAATATGATTATTAAAAAATATGAAATGAAATAATAAATATTTTTTAAAAGAAGTATATGTCTATAGAGATGACATAATCATTAATGTGGGATAAGCATATAAAAATGAAATTTTCAATATTATTGGCTTTGAATAGTAATTATGATTAATACATTTACCAACAACAATGTCATTGGCGTGTGTGTATATATATATATATATATATATATATATATATATATATATATATATATATATATATATATATATATATATATATATATATATATATATATGTCATTGGCGTGTGTATATATATATATAGGAAAACATAGCCAACACAAAGACTTGTGCTCCATATACTGATAACCTTGTTGTCCTAATAGAAATTTCAAAATTTGAATTTTTTGGACCATAATTAGATAACATGTTATTGCAATATGTTTCACAAGAAAGTGAATGGATGCAGGCTGGTGCAAACTTTTGTTTGCCCTATTGTGATGACCAAATTAAATGTTATTGCAATATGTCATCACTATCAATTGGGCAAAGCGTAATTTCTGCTCATTTACATGATGAACAAGTTGAGGATTGAGAGAAATTCTCTACATTTTAGATCAATTTTTTTATGTTTTATTTGTTATTTGATTCATTTTTTTACTCTCTCTTTCTCTCTTTCTTTTATTTTCAATCATTGGTTTTGTATATTGGAAAAATTGCACTGTTGTTCATCCTTTTTTCTTCTTTTTGTTATTTATTCTTCCATTGAAGTAAGTTAAATTTTTTAGGTAGGTTTTTTTATGATTGATTATGGATTATGATATGTTGTTAGGAAAGAATTCTTTAACTCCTGTGAAATTAGTTATGGAATTAATATGTTACGTTTGATGTATTTGTCATAACATTATGGTTGGAAATATTGTATAACCCAAATATATTGATGGTTGTATTATATTTGAACTTCACATGGGATTTTTAAGCCTGATATGAGTAGGGAAATTTTAGAATGATATATTGATAGTTGTATTATATTTACACTTAGTATAGAATTTTTAACTTAAGATGAGTATTAATTCAAGCTTTAAATATTAAAGTAATGAAAATATAGGAATTTTAATAATAAAAATATTAAATAATTAAGACTTAAACATATATTAGGAAGATAAAATATTTAATTAAATAATATGAGAGTTTGTCATAAATAAAGTAGTGAATGGGATTTTATTATTATTATTCATAATAGTAAATAAGTATTAAAATTATGTTAACTTAATGAATGAGCAAGACAATATTAAATAATGGAAAAAAAATAAATTTTAATATATTATAAATTTATACAAGTTTTATATATTAACTTTGACATAGAGAAAAGAATTGAATAATAAAAATATTAATATAAAAAATCTTTAATTATAAAAATATTCAATAATTAAAATGTGAATATAAATTAGAAAGATGAAATATTTAGTTAAAGAAGATAGAAGTTCATTTTAAATAAAGTAGTGAATAAGATTCAATTACTTTGCATAATAGTAAAAGAGTATATATTTACTTAATTAATGAACAAGATAATATTAGGATGGGTTTAATATATTAAATTTGAGACAAAAATAAATAATAAGGATATTAATATAAATATTTTTTCTAATAAAAATATTCAAAAATTAAAACTTGAATATAAATCAGAAAATTAAAATACTTGTTTGCTATAGGTTTTGGAAATAAGTTGGCCTTAAGAAATTAGTATAGAAAAATGGTGGTAAATCACTAATTGTGCACTTTGATCTTGTCACTTGAAATTTGATAAGGATAAACCAAGAGTGTTTACCACAATTGATAGGAGTGAAGGTAAGGACACATTATAGACCATTCCATAAGCCTTGGGCAGCAATACCTAAGGAGCAGAGAGCACATATTGTTGAGATGATTCATGTAAGTATTAACATATTTTTTGTGTTACTTTACAAACTAAAATTATCATATCATTTGGCTCATATTTTTTTCTTACATGTCTTTCAATGCAAGAATATTTTGAGTTTGTAGACATTTCATAGGAAAGGTTGCATTGTATCTATGAAAGCATCCAATGTTATGTAGCAAATGGGTATAGAGATTAGAAGTATAAATTGCACGATCATTTCTTATAACTTTGGGGAATAAGCTAAATCAGAATCTTCATAGTACATTATGGGCAATCCCAAGGGATATGTCAACAAATTATTAGGCTCAAGCTTGGATCAAAATCCATAGTAATGCATCATATAACAAGATATGCTAAGTTTACAGATAATGTTACATTTAATACAGTGAATAATTTTAACTAATGTTGTCCTACTTTTTAAAAATCAAACTAGCCTAGAGAAATAAGTAAACACATAGCCAATTATGAAAAAACATTGCCTAGCATCATATTAGACCATTGGGGAAATGGGTAACTCTAAATACCTAGGCTGATTATGTGTGTATTTTTCTCTTATATTTTAACTTTAATTATTGTGATAACTTACTCATTCTATCATTTTATCGTAAAAAAAGATAAATTACTTTTACCTCCCCAAAGTTTGGACTAAATACACATAGTTCCCCTTCATTCTCAAAATCCTACGATCTCATCCTTTATATTTATTTTCACATGGCAATATCCCTCTTCTACTAGTGATCCATTTGAAAGTTCTTTCAAATGATGACATCATTTCCCTTCAAATAAATTTATTACCCAAACTAACCCTAAGTAGAAACATATATATACATATATGTATCATAAGTACAAAAAACTAAGTAAATGACATAAAATTCATTTACTTCCTTATATTATTCTTCTTTAATATATTTATTTTTTTATAATTCATCAACATACTAAAAATAATCATAATTTTAATTATATGATTATTCATTTTATATTTTTAAAATAAAGACACATTAAACATAAGGAATAAGCATAATTATTTAATTAATTCACATATTTATTTTATAAGTTAACAATTTTTATTGCTAAAGATAATGATTATCACTTTAATTATGTGAAAATTCATTCACTATGTATACGCACTCACTTTAAAAGCCTCAACCTATTAGCCAAAACCAAATTCTACCCTTTCTTAGAAAAATCAAAGTGGTGAGCCTTTGTAGAGACTCCATTAATCCACAAGAGGAACAATGCTAACAAAGTAATGACTTTCTACAAAGTTGTTATCATCCAATTGGAAAAAAAGTTCAGAAAAAAATAATTCATATCCAATCATTTCTTTGCCTTTGAAAGAAGGGGAAATGTTTTAATAGGTAAAAGAAAGGACACTGAGAAATTATCCATAATCTAAAAAAAATCTTGACAATATTTTTAACTAATAATGTGGTTCAATTAAAAAAATAACTAGTAAATCTAGATTTTGCCACCAAATTAATTTAATTCAGAAAATGTTCTCCATTAAAATTTAACTAAACCCACAATTTCAAAATAAAATTTAATATGACTAAATAAGAAACTTGGCATTATATATGCTAATTCATTATCTATTAAAAAGATAAAATTTTTATTAAATCTAGAGCAAATACTTGTTGGAGGAGCTTCCATTAAGTGAGATTATTAGGTATGTATTGCCGTGCTGAGTACTGCTACTATGCTAATGGCATTGCAAAGTAGATCCTTCACACTAGCACTTAAATCCTATGTGACAAAATGAGGTTGTCTCGATGGCAAACCAAGATGAAAAAGATACCAATATAGTAATTTGAAACTACAACGTATAATTAATTTCAAGCCAAGCTTCTATCAGAAAGGCAAATATAGCAGGATGTAAGTGCTCGCCTCTATCTTTACAGAATCTGTGCTGCTTTGGCCATGGAGGTGAAATGAAATTAGTTTTGAAGATGAAAATGAAAGCTTCTAGTTGAGAATAAACAAAAAGAGTATAAATGACATTTCTCAGTCAATTTAAATGGTGTGATTGTTTTGTTAGTAATAAAGTTAGTAATTTTTCTAACAATAGGAAGCAAATGTATTTAGCCCAAATCTTGAGAGAGGTAGGTGTAATTTGCTCTTAAAATTTTGTATATTTGGATATAAAAGTGAGTCATTCAGTTGCAAACATAGCCTATTCCTCCATCTAGCTTATCAATGGCCCTCTGGTGCAAATTGGTATGTTTGCCATTGCTAACAAGATGTAAGGCACTTATCAAGAGCATAAGAAAAAGGTTGGTCATGTGTTTCAAGGAATAACCTTTAGTGGCACCCTTGGCAATAGCTTATCGATTACATCCTATCCTTTATAGCAGTAGCATGAGGCATCATTGTCTAATGAGCTATAGCGATACATTATTTAGAATTAGTAATTCATGGATTATCAATAGTAGTTTCTTTCTTAACATAAGTAGTAGTTTCAGTGGCTGATGCATCATGTGCTACCACACACAATTTAGGAATTGCTCTCCTCCACCATTGTATACTCCTTTCAGCATACAGTCCATCCCTCCCCTGACCTTTCTTAGTAGATTCACTATGTGGTTGCTTGTACTTGGACCCTAGCTCTAATAGTAGAATGCCTAATAATGAGATGGCTATGCAAATTTAGATTATCACCCTTGATTTTGTATACTTGATTTTTTTTATTTGTAGATTGCATTCTTCTACAAAGACATCATATGTTTTTATTACTATATATCATTTGGAGATTTCGTTATAAATATATATATATATGTATATATATATATATTAGTTTATTTCAATATCATAGTATAATATTATTTTTAAATTTTAAATTTTAATAATTGCAATATAGAATTAATTCATAGTATATTACATATTTTCACATTTAAAAAAATTAGAAGTCTCTATAGCAACAACAAATGTCATTAGTATAGGATTTTAAATTTTTAGAAATTTCAAATAAAATTTGTCAATTGGGATGACAAATGACATTGGTAAAAGTTGTGCTATGTTAGCAACATATATAGTAGCAATGGAAAATCATTGCTATATATGCTACTGACATAGCATATTATATAAGAACAAGTATATATTACAACAACATTTGTCATTTTTACAAGGCTAAATGGTCTATAGGTATGTCTTTTTATTGACAACATGTTTTTGATGACAATGTTGTCATTATAGACCTATACCAATGACATAGGTTTCTATAGCAACAACAAGTGTTATCACATTAGGCGCTAATCATTGTGGTGAGTATTAATCTCAATCTATCATATCTAATTGTCATAATATCATGTTTATCTTAGGTAGAGTGTTCCCCACTAAGTCTATATACTTACCCTCTTATAGATTTAAACTTTTTAGTAACCTATAAGGATGTGCCAACTCCACCACCATAGTGAACACAATATCCTCTTATAAAAGACTTTCTCCACTCTTCTTTATGGCCTTAATATTTACTTGTGAGAGTTAAGAATGACCTAGAGGGATAAGGATTGGCATGTGAGAGATAAGGGTATATGGCAAATATAAGGAGATTTACTAATGTTTTCCATTAAATGCTATTAAATGGCTATGAGTTAAATATGAAATTGTGGAAATGAATGTAATAACTACATGATTGAATTTTCCCCCTTTTGAATGTGATGATAAAGTAGTGAGTAATATGACCTTGATTGGGTCTTGATATTATATTTGTATGTCCATATATATGTTTCTTGATCAATGGGCTAATTTTTTGCAATGCCTTTTTCCCTTGGTAAAGGTGTGAAAGTCCATTTACTTAATTAGTTTTTCTTAGATTTCATGCCATGGTGCAGTTAAGTTCTCAATACTTTTCATTTACTCATTGAGTTTTGACAAAATTTACTCTTTTTATTTCCTTTTTATATGGGAAAAATTCTCTTTTATGTGCTTAGCTACTATTTGATAGGTAGGAAGTGGGCTCGCTTAAACATTTTGACATTGAGATAAGTCTTGGGATAATTTGAGTAAACACTTATGCGCGTACACATACAATAGATGATAGATTCACATTAGTCTATGTTTGATTTCAAAAATCATACCTTTTAAAAGTAACTTATTTTATAATATCAATATGGATGCTTTTATGGTACTCTGTGGTACTCATAGCAAGTGCTCAATTGTTACTTAAAACATATGTTTCACCTCTCTATTACTAGCCAACCTAACAATCCTGACTTATATCTATTTATCCTTCGATATCCATTCTTATTTTGACTCATCCGTATCTATCCATTTCAACTGGAAAATAAATATAGGTCAAATCATTATTAACTCATTGAAATGAAGGTCACACTGAGTCAATCCATAAATAACCATTTATCCATTTATATTTATAAAAAATAAACATATGTACTATACATATTAATATTATAAGATAAAGAAAATATTATAATAAAATATATTTCAAATTTTAATATAGTTTAAATATTTTTAAAATTAATTATTTAAAATAAAATATTATAATATTTTTATATACGTGAAGATATTAATTTCTTTTATAAAAAAGTAAAATCAAGTCTAATAGCCTATACTAAAATTCATATACTTTATTATTTTTACTATTAAAACTTAAAAATAATCTCAAAATTAGTTTTTTATTTTTTTAAACAAAAAATCTTATAATGCTATGTATCGTATGTAATGTACTGTATAATTATACATTAAATCCTTGACTATACTTTATAAATATCAATACACCAACAATATTAGTTTTTATTTCTAGGTAATACTAATTCTTAATTTATATGAAATTTTAAAAGTGCAATTTATTATTGTAAAAGAATTCATATAATTTATAATTTATAATTTTTTAATTTTATTATAATGTCTATTTTAAATTAGATAAGTTTTATTTAATTTGTATTATTATTAAAATATTTAATCAACTATATTTAATATTAAAACAATTTTAAGAAATTAATGTTAAGAAAATGAGATAAAAATTATAATTTTAAAAAGGAAATAAAAATAAAGAATAAAAATTTTGATAATATAAGTTTGGTTTGAAATAATAGCAATAAATATAAGATAGGGGTAAAAACAATGTTAATAAAAATGATAAAATATAAAACAATAATAATTTGATGGATAAATGGATAGGTTAGGTTAATCATATATTCAAGGATCATAGATCATTCATGACCCATTTAAAATTTTATATTGGGTTCTAGATGAATAAATTGATTAATAATGACCCATCCACTTTTAACCTAATTCATATCTATTTTAACTCATCCATTTGCCACCTCTAATTACTAATTACAATTTTTCTTCAATGAGTTAGGAAATTTCTCATGAGACATTTATATCATTCCTGGCAACAAAAGAAATTAGACGACAATTAGAAGCAAAGAACAAAAAAGGAAATAGATATAGAGTAATGAAAAGCAACATAAGAAGAAGAGAAGCAAGAAAGAAGTATTTTTACATATGATTTTGGTGGATAAGAAGCAAGAAGTGGATGCCAATGATAGAAAAAGCATGGAAAGCAGAGGAAAATGTGAAAAAAAAGGAAAAAGAAAATAATTTTGATCCTAATCACAGGCAGTAACTTTTACAAAATCAAGTAGTAACTTTGTATCAAGAAATTCATGATGTCTCTTATTGCAAAATTACTACTTGAGTTTATAAAAGTTTTTGCCTAATGTTAACAAAGTTACTACTTAGCTTTATTAAATTACTACTGAGGCTTCGTTTCACAAAGTTACTACATATAGTTACTACCTTATTTTAAGAAATTCACAATACTTTTGTTCATGAAGTTTTTATCTCCTGTTCCTACTTGATTTTAATAAATTTATAATTAAGAAATTCATAAGGTTTCTTTTTATGAAATTATTCCCTTTGGCTACTACCAGATTTTAATAAATTTACTTCTCAAATTTGTGAAAGTTACTACTAAGAAATTCTTAAGGTTTCTTTTTATAAAGTTACTACCTTTAATTATCACTTGAAATTAAGAAATTTATTACTCAAGTTTGTGAAATTTACCACTTAACTTTGATAGAAGGGACGTCAAGAGAATAAAAATCAAGCAACAACAATTCCTCCAAAAAAAATGCATTCTTATCATTTGAAATTATTCAAACACCATAGATTCCAAATTTAGAAAAATAAAGCTTAATCAATTATGTTCTTTGATACACAGATACCTGAGAAGCCATCAAGACAAAGAGATGACGTCTAGTTAAGGTGTGCTTGTCATTGAATGGAGATGAAGCTAATGCAATGCCAAAGTTGGAGTGGTGGCAGAGTTAGAATCACGGTAGAATAGATGTGTGAGGCTGTGTGATTTCAATGTACAACGAAGTTCTTCAATAAGGACAATCTTGATATCTCAACTTTTTTGTGTCATTACTTCAAACGGTGTTCAATCACTTTAGATTAATGGTTTAGATTGAATCTAGATAATTAGATTGCTGCCATTTGTCCTCCTTATGTTACTAAATCTACACTATAATTTCAAGTTGAGTACCAAAGGCTAGCCCTATTAATATTTATAATTTTAAACACAAATATATAGGCTTAAACCTATAAAAATATTTTTCATGAAAATAAATGTCTAAATATAACTATTCATTCATCAAACATCCCAAATACTTAATAAAATTGGATGCCTTTGCATTTATCTCAATGGAAAATTGTCTATTTGGTTCCCAAGTAGATGAACATAAAAGTTCGTGAACTCTCCGTCTAATACTTGAAAAAATCTAAACCCTTTTCTATACAATCTTTTTGTTTCCTATTTTTAGAGTCAACGATTTGTGTTTGTTCCCATGATCGAATATAGAAAGCAGTAAGAGTCAAGTAGAAACACCTCCTTCCTTATCAAACTTTGATTAGGTAATAATTCATTTTATTTCTATACCTTGTAAATTTTGATACATTGTTAAATTGGTAGTGAAATCTAAGATAACTTAGCTGTATACTTAACATCCTAATAGTCAACATTGGGCCACAATAGAATGCTAATGTTTTTTACAAATCAAAACAAATAGTGCACATCCATGTGATTCCACCATAGCTAACATTCCTTGCATGACTGCCATCTCTTTCCCCCTCCATATTTCCTTACAATTGCACGATTTCAAGTGTTTTACAGGAAGCACTTTAGATTGAAGAAGGCAATATAGACTTCCTTTAATACATGCAAAATAGTTATAGGAGTCAGAAAATAATATGTGAATAAAAATTATGGCATTGGCCCTTTCAATCATCCTTTATACTCTTTGTAATACATCTATGCAAAATTAATGCCATATATTGCGCATTGATATGTATATTATAGGTATGTCAATCCTGATTCTAAATTACGGTGGAAATCGCAATTATAATTATGTTGTAATTAATAAAAATTACTAACATATATGAAAATGTAGATGCTATAGAATAAATTTGTAGTTTTAGAACCACCGTAACTTTGCAGATGGAGAGTGCAGCTAGAGTCATCAGTTTGATTGCCAAATCATATTTAGATGATGCATATCTCATTAGATGTGAAATACACAGAAGTTGATTTAGTTAGATTAGAAATATTTTGAAGTATTAAAGGCTTGACTTATTCTAAATTTACTATGTTAGATGCTTTGAAATAGAGGATAAAATAAGTTCTCAAGCATTCTATCCAAGAGTCTTAATGGCAATAAACCTTTCCTTCCCATTGCAACCTAAGATCAAATGCAATAGGCATGATTTTTAAATTGTGTGAGAGAGAAAATTATTTGATTAGAAAATAGTAAAAACTAAAAGTAAGAATTTACTTTGAGTTAAGTTGTGGAACTTGATTTGTGATGAATTACTTGAGAGAAAGCTGACTCTCAGCATGATTATTTATATTCATAATTATACAAATTAAATCCCTTGATTTTAGAGATTAAGGATCAACAATAACTAAATTATTTTAATCTAAGATATGTACAGCTAACCATATCGAGATATACATAGAAAGAACTAAATCAGGAAAATAGGATAATCTTAACACTCCCCCTCAAGTTGGAGCATATATGTTATATGCTTCGAGCTTGTCACAAATATATGATATTCTTGGACCCCGGAGTGACTTTGTAAGCATTTCTACTAACTGATCATTAGAATTTACAAATGATGTAATGACTTCTCTAGATAGAACCTTTTCCTAAATGAAATGACAATCAATCTCTATATGTTTGATTCGTTTATGAAAAACTAGATTAGAGGTGGTATGTAAAGTTGCCTGATTATCACAAATAAGACTTATAGGTCCTACTTCACAGAATTTTAACTTAGAAAGAAGTTGTTTTAACCATATGAGCTCGCATGTAATGAGGGCCATAGCTCAGTATTTTGCTTCCACACTTGATCTAGGAACAACATTCTACTTCTTACTCTTCCAAGTAATGAGATTCCCTCCAATGAGCATACAATAACCTGAACTTGATTGCCTATCACTTGGACAGCCAGCCCAATCTACATCTATGTATGCAACAATATCAGTACGATCGTTATTCTCATAGATCAACCCTCTTCCAAGAGAACCTTTAATGTACCTTAAGATCCGAACCATTGCATTCCAATGATTATCACAAGGGGAATTAAGAAATTGACTCACAACACTTACAACAAATGATATGTCAAGTCTGGTCATAGTAAGGTAATTTAACTTCCCTACTAATCTTTGATATCTTCTTGGATTTGAATAGGGCTCCCCTTGATCTAGCATAAGTTTGACGTTGGGATCCATAGGATTATTGATTGGTTTGCAATCTAGCATTCCTATCTCTTCTAAAATATCAAGTGCATACTTCCTTTGAGATATAACAAAACCTATTCTTGATTGGGCTACTTCAATTCCAAGAAAGTATCACAATCGTCCTAAGTCCTTAGTTTGAAAGTGTTGAAACAAGTGCTATTTGAGATGTTTGATGCCATTATGACCATCTCCTATAATGACAATATCTTCTACATAGACAACAAGGTAAATGCATTAATTAAAGGAAGAATGTTTGTAAAATATAAAATGGTTTGCTTCACTACAAATCATGCTAAAACTCTTAAGGACTCTACTAAATCTACTAAACCATGCCCGAGGACTTTGTTTAAGACCATAAATAGCCTTATGCAACTTGCAAACAAAGCCACGTGACTCCCCCTAAGCAATAAACCCACGAGGTTGCTCCATATAAATTTCTTCTTCTAAGTTACCATGAAGGAATGCATTTTTAATATCCAACTGATGGAGAGGCCAATGGCACATGGCTGCCATAGTTAAAAATAGATGAATAGAGGTCATCTTTACAACAGGAGAGAAGGTATCACCATAGTCAAGCCCAAATATCTGAGTATAACCTTTAGCTACTAAGCGAGCTTTTAACTGATCTACTTGACCATCTGGGCCCACTTTAATGGTGAACACCTACCGACAACCAACTATAGATTTCCTAGGAGGAGATGAAGCAATGGTCCAAGTCTGGTTTGATTCTAAAGCTGTTAATTCATCAATCATAGCCTGTCACCATCCCGGATGATAGAGTGGCTCCTGGATAGTTTTAGAAATAGAGGAAATAATAGATACAAAAGCAAAATAGGAAGGAGAAAGATGATGATAACTTAAGAAATTATAGATAGGATAAAGGTTACAAGTAAAACATGTATCTTTGCAAAGAGTTATAGGTAAGTCATCAGAAGATACAGATGGATCCAGAGAAGGTAGAGTAATTGGGGCAGAAGCTGAATCACCAGTCTCATTAATGTTAACTTCCTCTAATGTTGTTGGATGCAAACAATATTGATAAGTGATAAGAGGACGAGGAGGATAAGACACAAGAGATGGAGTAGACTTTGAAGAATTAATGACAGGTGGAATGGGGGTATAAGTAATACCTGGGAAACAAAATCTGGTGATATTGATGAAGTAAAATAGGGAGTATCCTCAAAGAAGGTGACATCAGCAAACATGTAAAACTAATGAGTAGAAGGAGATTAGCATCTATATCCTTTCTGTGTCTGAGAGTAACCTAGGAAAATACATTTAATGGCATGGGCAGACAATTTATCAAGACCCGGTGTAAGATTATGCACAAAATAGGTGGAACCAAAGACATGTGGAGGAACTTTGAAGAATTGGTCCCCAGGAAATAAAAGAGAATGAGGGACTTTATTATTCAGAGCAGAGGATAGCATTTAGTTTATGAAGAAACCAATAGTGAGTACAACATCACCCTAAAATTTTAAAGGTGCATTGGCATGCAATAAAAGGGTACAAGTAGTTTTAATAATATGATGATATTTCCTTTCAGCAATACCATTTTGTTGAGGTGTGCTGGGCAAGTAGATTGATGTATCATGCCATGAGAAGTCATAAAATGATGAAATGAGGCAGAGAAGTATTCTTTTGCATTATCACTATGTAAAATGCGAATAGAATGCCCGAATTGGGTTTGAATTTCATTGTAAAGACTTTGGAAAATACTAAATAACTCTGAACATTCTTTCATTGGAAAAATCCAAGTACATCTTGAGAAGTCATTAATGAAAGTGACAAAGTATCTATACCCTAAGATAGAACTAATTCGACATAGAACCTAAACATCTGAATGGACAAGATCAAAAGGAGAATTTGCATGACTTTTAACTGTGCTTGGAAAGGAAGTTCGAACATGCTTACTAAGCTAACATGACTCATATTCCAAAGATTGTAAGTGAGAAGGATGAAGGACCATTTTCTTCAATTTATTGAAACTTGGATGACCTAGACAATCATGAAGAAGATTTGGTGACTCTAAAGTGGTGCAAACAGTAGAATATGGAGGTTGCAGATAATATAAACCATGTGATTTAGATCCTATACCAATCATTTGTCTCATACTTCGGTCCTGTATAAAGAAAGAATTGGAATTAATGGTTATGAAACAATTAAGATTGCGAGTAAGTTGACTAACAAAGACTAAATTAAAAGGACAACTAACTATAAAAAGCACAGAATTTAAAGATAGTGAAAGAAGAAGTGTGGTTAACCAGTACCAATGATTTTAGCTTTGGAACCATTGGCTAGAGTGATATGGTGTGGTGTTTTAGGCTGTGATAAGTTTAAGAAAAGAGAGGGATTACTAACTATGTGATCGGAAGCACCAAAATCCAAAGTTCAGGATCAAACAAATGAGGATTGAGAGAAACATACCATGGAATCATCAGTATAAGCTACGACAGTTACCTTGAGCTGTAAATACTCCTTGTATTCAGTATTTGACAAAATTTTTTTATTGTCACTTTGAGGTTCAATTTGTTTTTCAGATGTCAAAGACTAATAGTATGTCACTTTAACTAGCTTCTCAGGAAATCCATTTAAGGAGTAACATTTATCTTAAGTGTGACCTATATGTTTACAATAAGAACATTATGGGCGATTATTAGAGAACACAAAGGACACAGGAGTCTTGCTTGCAATGACAGAACTAGTAGAGAATGCACTGGAGTTGTCTGCAGCAAAAGCCATAAAAATGAAGCAATATAGGATGAGGAAGATTAAGCAAGGTGAGCAAGTTGGACTATAAACCCTTGAAATAGATAGAGGAGGCACTGATGAGATGATCGGTGGTGATCGCAGGTTAAATGATAATTAGGAAGGTGGCGTGTGGTCTTCATTCGCTGACAAACTCCTTTGCTACTAAAAACACATGACAATGCATGACTGGACAAAACCAAACAACGATCAGCAGGACGATCGATTGGAGGCTTCTGGGGCTGTGATCAACGTCTTGGCTCCAGCGATGGCTGGATGGTGAGACTTCTAGACAGAGATGGTTCTCTGTTTTGAGGATTTTCCTCTCTTTCTAACTTTTTATCAGGTCCACTGAACATGAGCTCTGATACCAAGTTGTGGAACTTGATTTGTAATGAATTGCTTGAAAGAAAACTGACTCTCAGCATGATTATTTATATTCATAATTATACAAACTAAATCCCTTGATTTTAGGGATTAAGGATCAACAATAAATAAATTATCTAAATCTAAGATATGTACAGCTAACCATATCAGGATATACATAGAAAGAACTAAATAAAGAAAATAGGAAAATAAGATAATCTCAACAAGTTAATCTAGAAAGGATACCTTGCATTTTGCCAACAAGACTTTGGTCTCCAATAGTAAATCTCTTCGTGCTGATAATATAAGGAAACTATAAAGAAGAAAAGCTTCTATGATACTAAACAAACAAAATAGTTACACCAAACAGAACAATATGTTAAATGTTGACATGCCTTGGTATTCTTTACACTAAAGTGGTTTATCTCCAAAATAGTTGGATTTGTAATCAGATCATGTGGTTTGGTCAAGCTTTCAAACATCCCCTCCATACAAAAGGGGTCATTTTGCCATTGACCACAATGTCATCTATTACATAATTAAGAAATTATTCATCTCAAATATAAAAAAGAATTTCACATTCTAGTTGTGTCGTGATTTTAAATTAGGATTTATAGCTACAATATTACTGTTACACTAGGGTTCACAATCGCTATTTTTTTTAATCCTATATTCCTTCACAATGATCACAAATTCTTGTATTTGACTACAATATTTCTAATTACAATTGCAACTAACCATGTGTTAGTTCATACCTGAGATTTTGGTGAATACGTAATTTTGCAAGAAATATTCATAAAATGGTTTTTGCCTAAGTTGTGACGTGTGTGTGTGTGTATTCACAATTAAGAATAAGTAGAAAAAACCTGGATCAGTTAGCCATCCAAATGGAAGCATGTCCAAATCAGGCCACGATTTCCCATTACTCTTCTTACTCCCATCATATGAGCAACAAAAAAATTTCTGATAAAAAAATGAATAACAAAACATATTTAATTGCAAGAACTTTTAATACTATAATATAGAAACTTAAATAGAAATAGAAATATATTAGAGTTCAATCACCTTATTACATCAAAATGAGCAGCTAGATCATCCCATCTATTCCAGTCATCTCCAGTTATACGATACATGTTCACTCATTTGTTGATAGTTTTAGCCATGTTTACTGTCACATTGGTGCCAGGAGAAAGAGACAACACTATACGACAATTGTGGCGACTAAGCTTTCTTAGAACCTGTTCAATATTTTTCAAAATTCACACATTTCACTTTCATCTGTTAAAATCTAAGAACCTATTATCTTAAGCATTTGTTATCGAAGTAATGGAACAAATTTACATATATGTAACCTTATCATTAAGAATAAGCTTACATACAAATCCCTCTTCTCTAACATATAAATTGATGTGATCTCATTTGTATTAATCACTCTAACTGAATTAAATGCACAAAATTCTAATTGGTATTATAGACTTCGAACAAAGTTCTGAGTTGATATCAAAAGTAGTAAAATTAGTTATCTAAGTTTAAAAGTCAAATGAAGAAGGATAATTTTACAAGGAGGTAATTGAATATTTTCATTATTGGATTGTTTTCTTTTTTAATTTCTAAAATAAATGAATTAAAATAAAAAAAAAGATAAATCTCAATACATTAGCAATGTATCTGGATAAGGAATTTTAATGAGGGAAATGTAATTATTTAATTAATTCAAAAATGCCATAATCTCAAATGATTTTTGTGGATATTTAAACAAAGGATTTTTCAATTTCTAGGAAATTTAATCAGGTATTCCATTCACATAAAGAATGGAGTTTCAAATTCCACCTATTAACGTGGAATTTGAAGTGCATGCTCGGTGCTGTCTATCATTCAGTCCGGGAGGCAAAATATATTATTGCCCTAGCTTGACATATTTTAATTTAGTTGACGAATTTGTCCTTGCCAAAGTAGTTGACATATGTATATCCTTAAAATTTTTGTCAATAGTGTTATTTTATATTTTTATTAAAATTTAATTGATGCCATTTTTTATAAAAATATGTATGAAATTGTAACTTATTTCATTTTTTTGAAAAAATTAGAAAAAACATTACAAAATTTAATATATGTAAATGTAAATTTTATGAAAAAAATTGAAACCAGAATTGCAATATCGCCTTATACATACTATGGTATACTTACTGGTGTATTATTTTACATACAATTTCAATTTCACTGCATTAATAATTTTTGGACGCGTTGAAGTCTTAGAAAAGGGAATCCAAATTATAAGACTTACAATTTTTTGTAACCTTTTATTAACCAATGAAGAAGTACACAAGTGTACATCATTACAAATACATGTGTTATCCCAACAAGTTATTTTTTAAACAAAGAAAATTCAAATGAGGTCATTTAAAATTCTTCATTCTTTAATATTTCTAAATACTTTATTTAAATACAACCTAAAGGCAATCTAATGATGCAAATATTCAATCCGTACGAAGTGAAACTTCTCATAGAATTACCCATTTTCTTGATTGCCAATATTGAAAGCTATTAAAACACTATGTGCCAACTAGGATTTTCCTCCTTCAATTTCACGAAAGTCACCGATTTGAACTTAATTTGATTTGACGTGATTATAGTGGAATTAAAATGAAATATTATATAGAATAGGACGGCTAAATATAATCGATTTGTAAAACACTAAGACAAAAATTATAAATAAGTCCTAATAATAAAAAATAGAAAAGAAAGAAGATACCACATTATATATACCTTTGATACATAACGTATTTCTTTTATATCCAAATCATCATCAAACACACAGTCAAGTTTCACTGCACAGAAAGGAGAAAATCAAGTCAATCTTTCTAGTGTAAGCAGAGAATAATAATACATTCTTCTACTTTCCTATTTTATAATATATATAATAAATACATAGTGATAATAAATAATTTAATTTAAAAAATTAAATGCTCTTTAGTAGGAAAAGTACCAAAATCAACACCCCATGAAGCATAAAGGAGATAAAGAGACTTCAAAAAGGCTTTTCCAGCTCCCATTGTTATATTTGCACCCATAAAACCATGAGGCATCCATTTACAAGCTCTGCCGGGAATTCCTACATCTCTTGCACGCCACACTCGACCAGATTTTTTGTAAACCGTTCCCTACAAATTTTCGAGAAAATGAAAGCAATGATTAAATATGACTACAAAAATTTAATTTTGGCCTAAAAACACAAAGAAATCATTAAAAAATTAAGATTTAATTGTAAGTTTCCTTTATTTGAAAATGCAAATCACTTGCATTCTGTTTTCGTTAAAACTGATATTCTGTTTCCCGCCGATTGATATACTAACGGGGCCAAGGTGGGCCTACACTAACAACTCGTCATATTTAATATTGAAAACCTTAATTGACATATAAAGCAACAACAAAACTCTATGTTGATAATGATTGAGAGGATAATTAGTGGGTCACGTAATCCTAACAGTCAAATTGAAAATCTTAATTGACATATAAAGCAACAACAAAACTTTGTCAGATGCTTGGCTGAACCCTTTTCCACCCTTTGAAGAAGGCCATCTTTCATGGTCAGGCAGCATTCTCCCCCATTTATCAATGCTATCAAATCCAAAAGAATCACCGCTTCCCTTTCTATTTCTACACCAAAGGTAATCTATCGCAGCATACTAAAATAGTTTGAAGGGAAAAACAATCAATAACCATAACCGAAGTGCTATTCATTTCAAAATTAAATCCTAAAGAAACGTGAAATATAAATTTAAAATAGAGAAAGACATAGAAATCTACTTATGGGGCCTGCAGAAAAGCCCTGAGATCTAACTTTAAATAAGTTATCTCTCTCTTTTAAATTGATAAAACAAGAAATTGAGGAGATCTTGATATTTCATTGACATATTCGTGCATAATTTTACTATTGTTGTGTTTGCAAATGCGATTACATCGCTTAAGCGCAAACATAAAAAACAATGCACATTAATGTTATTGTTTCTACAGTACGAAATAATACAAAATTGTGATTGTAAAAGTTTATTTAAAATTTAAATTCATCATTATATTCATATTAATAAATCTATAAAAAAAATTTATTTAGTATTTTACCTCGTATCCATGACAAAGCAGACGTTGTGAAATAGTTTGAGCACTTTCCAAGAACTCTTGTTCTGAGATTGTCCAACCAAAGGAATCATAGGAATTCCAACCTCTTGGTGGAAGGACAGCTTTTTGTTGGCCTTTCAAGGATGTATCTTGAGACAGCACACTGAATTTAGGAAAATAATAATTGATGAACTTATTTGATGAGAAAATTATTCCTCTAAGTTTTATATTTTCTAGACTATCACATCAAAAATTTTGACTTGTTAAAATATGACCAAAAGAAATACTAAGATTTTAATAATACATCAATATTAAAAATATATCTGAGTAGGAGAAATCAAAACTTAAACTATTTCCACGTAATAGCAGCTGCAAGGAGAATTTTAGAGGAAATGAAATTAACGAATAAAATTTGGCAAGCAACTAAATCAAGATGTATAGAAAACGAAAATTAAGATGGCATGACTATGATAAAAGGCATACCCTTGAATCCATAGACAAAGAAAGATGTAGAAAGACATCAGCGAGATCATATAACAACAAAAATTAAAAAAATGAAAAGAAAAATAATAATAATTTTGATGAAAAATGAACTCAGTGTGGTTTACATAAATAATAGTCAGTTGGTTATCTCAATTAGGAAGTAATATAATATATAATAATAATTATAATTACTGATTCAACTTCTTAATAGTGGATGTTGATTGAGAGTAACATATTTAAATTCATTAGGACTCTTATCCGTTCACAGCTGGATCTTATTTACAAAACACTTCAAATAAAAAATAGTAGAATAGTATAATCTATCTCCTTGTTGGTCTTTTCATCTACTTTTTAATAATAATAATAATAACTGAGTTATTAATACTTTTAATTTTAATTTTAATTATGTTATTCTACTCTTGTGATGCATGTCACGCGTTCCCAATTATCATGCCCTAATTTATTCCCATTGTCGGGTCAATCATCTTTGATCATTCCATGAATAAAAGAAAATAAAAGGAAATTTTATTTAGAAAAAAATCCCTTCAGTATAGGACTTAGCTTTCACTTTTTACAAGCTTAAAACCAACGGTCACTAATTCTCGACAAAGTCACATGTGATTGTTTCACCTAAAAAAATTAGATTAAAACATAGAAGTCACGGATGGAGTCGCGCATTTTATATTCATGGATGTTTAATTTAGGCTAGATATGCTCTAATAACTTTTCATTTATGAATTCTCATACATCAATAATTGCTCTGACATATCAATCCCAACTTCGAAGTTGAATTACAAAAATAATCCCCGATTCCTCTGTTAAATCAAGAAAGTCAATAATTTATCTATATCTAGTGGTGAGAATTGTGCTGCACCAACTAGCATGCTATTTCTCTAAGGATTATCTATATCTTCCTTAAACTTATTTTTCCCATATTTTCCCATTAGGTTAAGATATCACTTGAGTTTATTTTCAAAATTAATAGAACTCTCAAGACTAAAATATGATAGGGCATCCTAGTAGTATTTTTCTGTTAGTATTGGAGGCTCCGAGTGTTACAATGTCAAATATGGAAGTGTATCAACTAAATGTCAAATATGAAAGTGTACCAACTAAGGGTATACTTGATGTCACTCAAATTTAAAATATATTTCTGTCAGCTATGCCTTTTGCAAAGTTACACCAGCAAATTATAAGGATGAGAACTTAATTTGAAAATAAAATTTATTTAAAATAATTTTTCAAAAAGTTAAACTTATTTAATTACTATATTTTAAACATAAGCATTGAGATAAGTCACATACATATTATTTTCATTTTGATTTTATTATAAAATAACACATTTAGTTCTAAATATTTAATAATAATTATAATAATGGTAATTAACTTGTATAATTTAGTGTACAATAATTCTGTTATCATTATTATTGTCCATATCCTATTGTATTGCTTTCTTTCATGATTTATTTTTTTATATTATTATTTTATTTTTTTGTGCGTTGCAAAGTTTAAAAATTATTATTCTTATACTGTGAGATATTATAATATAAAATTTAAAATATTAAAAGGATATCTACCTTGCCAGGAATAACACATAAATGTATTCATTTAAGTTTAAAATTTAGTAATAAAAAATTGAATTTAAATTATTTTGTAGACAAGATAATCCTACAATATAATTATAATCTATGTTCATATTAAATTAAATATATATATATATATATGTGTGTGAGTTTAATAAATTCTCTATATTTATTTTAATTTGTAAAATTTTAACGAAGATTAAATAAAAGTTTATGTTTATATAATTTTAAGTTAAGATCGACACAAATGGCTTGATTTTTTTTAAGAAAATAAATTTCATCACGTATGTAAAAATGTTATGTTATGATAACTTTTTTGAAGCAATGATCTTATTAATATTAATATTAATATTTAAATTTACATTAAATTACATAAATATTTTTATTTATTGAATCAATTCTTATTTCTTCTATAATTTTTATAATATTTTTTATTTATTTTAATATTTATGTTGTGTTATTATATGTCGATGATAAAAGGCATATCCTTAAATTCATAGATAAAAAAAGAAGTAGAAAAACATTAGAGAGACTAGTAATGCGAAAAAGATTTTAAAAAATGAAAAATAAATTATTATAATAGTATAATCCATCTGTCTCCTAATCACTCCTGTTATCTATTCAATAATAATAATAATTGAATTATTAATATTTTTAATTTTAATTATGGTATTCTACTCTGGTCGTGTGCATCAGTCGTTATCAATTATCATGCCTTAAGTTATTCCCTTAATCCCATCATTCACCTTCGATAATTACAGGAATAAAAGTGAGTAAAAAGGAAATTTGATTTGGAGAATAAACCCATCAATCATGCCCTGTTCCCATCGTCAGCTCCGTACGCATCTATCATCATTTCTTTTTTCCTGCTTGATTATAGCTTTCTTCTTATCTTTTTAGTCCTTTCCATTTTTAAATTGTTGTTGGTGAGTAAATCATTCCTTCAAATTTGAGGATTGAAGAACCTACTTTCATACTCACTAGAATTCTACTCCAAATTTTCATTTTACTAATGCTTTTAATCAAAAGATGCTTCTTATTGTGATTGTCTTTCACTATCTCACACAGTTTCTGCATTTTGATTCCCATGGAAGAATCTCTTAAATTTGATATTCACTAATTCCTAATTCAGTTCTGAGATCGACAGTGTGAATATCATATAAGAAAAAACAAAGGCCAATCATTCCAGGCAGTCTAGATTGGTAAATTTTTCCAAAATATTTTTGCCGCTGCTATATATTTAAAATCCATTAATTTTCTGAAAGATAAGAAGGTACCAGACTTAATTTTCATTTTTCACATGCTCGAAATTAATTGTCATCAACAAAGGTACACATGTTCAGCCAGAGGGGACTGCTTCTCCTAAGAAAAGTTGATTAAAATATGAAAAAGATTATGATACATCTCTGATGTAATAATTTATTAATATACTATTAGATCTGATCACATATTAAATTTATTTGTCTTCAAAATCAATTTTATCATATTACATAATAGTATATTAATAATCAAATTTAATGATATGTTGATACAATAGTACATCAAAGATATGGATGTTTAATTTAGGTTAGTTATACATTTACTTTTGATTTATCAATTCTCATACATACAGGGTAGCCTTGATTTTTCAAATCACAATTTCAAAACTGAATTACAAAAGTAGGTTCCGGCTCTTCTACCAAATAAAGAAAGCCAGTATTTTACATGGATGTAATAAAATAGAAGAGAAAATAGTGTTGCATCCACTGGAATGCCGTTTCTTTGAGGATGATCTCTGTCTTCCTTTAACATTTTCCCCCACATTTTCTTGATGGGTCAAGATACCAATCTCACTTGAGTCTATGGTCAAAAATACAAAAATTCTCAAGAATAAAGTATCATTGGGAATCCTAGTAGTATTTTCTGTTGACATCATAGGCCCCTCTGTTACATTTTTAGTCGGAATATCAAACATGGAAGCGAATCAAGTATGTATGAAATCACCCAAATTTAAAATATATATCTTTCCTCTATGTATTTTGCAAAGTTACACCTACAAATTATGAGGATGAAAACTTAACTTAAACATAGAAATAGTTCAAAATAATTTTTCTGATAGCCAAACTAATTTAATAAATATAATTTAAACATAAGCATTCATAGTTTAATTCACAGATGCATATTATTTTTAATTTGATTTTATTATATTTAACACAATTAGTTCTGAATATTTATTAATAATAACGATATTTAATTTGTATAGCTTAACTTACAATAATTCTGTCATCATTATTAATGCTCAAGTCCAATTCTAACGCCTTCTTTCATGATTTAATTTTTTTATATAATTATTTTATTTTTTAGTGTGTTGTAAAGTTCAAAAGATTGTTATCCTTACTCTGTGAGATACTGTAATATAAATTTTGAAATATTAAAAATATATTTACACTGTTAGGAATAACACATAAATGTATTCCTTTAAGTTTAAAATTTAATGATAAAAATTTTGAAATTAAATTATTATTTTGCATATAAAATAATCATATAGTATAATTATAAAATATGTTAATTTTCAAATAAATATAATATATACATACGAAATAAATTCTCTTTATTTGTTTTAATTTGTAAAATTTAGATAAATATTAAATAAAATTTAATGTTTATATAATATAAAGTTAAGATTGATACAAGTGATTAGACTTTTTTTAAAAGAAAATAAAATCCATCACATATTACAAAAATGTTCTGTTATGATAATTTTTATGAAATAAATATTTTATAAATATCAATATTTAAAATTATATTAAATTTTGTAAATATTTTTCTTAGAATCAATGCGGTCTTTATTTTATAATTTTTAATAATATTTTAATTTTTTATGTTATGTTATTAGATGACTACGATAAAAGGCATATCCTCGAATCAACAGACAAAGAAGTAAAAAGACATTAGGGAGACTAAATATGAGACAAACACTAAAAAAATAAAAAATAAAAAGGAAAGTAAGTATGTTGTTGAAAAATGATCCCAGTGTAGTTTATATAATTAATAATCTGTCATTTCAAAATAGTCTGACTTACCACAATTAGAAAATTAATAATATAATAACTAATAATAATAATTAATAATTAGATATTAATTAAGAGTAAACAGTTGGATTTTATTTACTTGATCATGGCAATTGATAAAGTTAACGTATTTTATATCATCGTTTGTCTACCTGTGACTACGTTATTTATTGATTGAGGAAGAATAATACCTGATAAATATGAATTGATTGATTTGATCTTTCTACTTGATTACGTTCCTCCAGATTCATATAAATTTAATTCAAATTTGTGTAAAGAATAATACCAATTCTTTCTAGTTAAGACGGCCTTAGAAGTCTTCCCTTTCATTCAAAACCTGATAAATATGAATTGATTGATTTAATCTTTCAGGTTAATAAACACTAATTAGCATAGTATTTATCGTGGAAAAAATTGGCGCTTTATGCTTCTATAGATATCACTTAATCATTTTGGCCTCTTTCTCCCAAGTCAGGTTGGAGTGAGTGTAGCCACAAGATTTGTTGGTCTATATGAGACCGTTTTGCTAGACAACAAAATCATGTGTGCATGTTGGATCATTATACAAAGTACGAATGTTGCATCATTTATCATCTCACTCGCAAGGTGCAATTGTTAACTCGTAGGAGCAAAATATACCCAAACGCACGCGCGCGCGCGCGCGTTCAGATTAGCTCCCGTCTACAAAATTCATTTATCAACTATAATGATGTATATGATAAAAAAATTATAAGTGCTCATATTTCCATAAATATTATTAATAATTTATAAATTAATACAATAAATTTAGTTAAAAATATGAATAATTAGAAACAAAAAATAAATGTAACATATAAATATTATTGACAAATTATTTACAATTATTTTACTTTTATTTGTGTGCGTCATCTTCTACTTTATTCACACATATTTTCACAAATAAAAAAGCCCCATTTCAAATCTCCCGCCTTTAATTAGGTAGTGAATTACTTCCACATTCTCAAATATTTTTATAACGAAGGTTTTACTATATGTTAAACTTGTTTTTTGCATGAAACCAATAGTAATCACGCATTCCACCCGTACTAAACTTTCTCCATATGCAGAGTAGGTAAATCTCTTACGTTGATTGTAACTAATTATATTTTGTTTTTTGTTTTGTGTTATAAATAGATAACTTATAATTAATTATATTTTGTTTTGTTTTGGCGCTATAACCTATTAATATGATCAATAAACTTGTTTTGCACTAGAAATATTTTTTACAAAACTTATTAAAAAAATAAGTTTTAATTTAGTAAACTACTTAGAATAGTTTATAACTTAATTGTTTCTTCATATTTTTTTCAAAAATCTATCCTAGGTGTTTTTATTATTTATAACTCATGCCCTTTATAACATAAATTTATATATTTTTTACATAAAATATAATTAAGTAAATATTAAATATTATATTTTTATTTTGAACTTCTTGATTGGATTAATATAATTTATTTATTAGATAATATGTCTTTTATGTTATTTTATAATTTAGGTAATTCTATAGTTAATTTTATGAAACACTTTTTAAATAATTAATTAACTTCTCAGTTATTAACTATCAGTTAGTTTATCAACTATTAATTAGCTTATCAATTATTAGCTACCTGTGCAAACGGAGCTCTCATTATATAATTTTTATCTCCTTGAAATATAAAGGGGAAAAATACAATTACATGATGAAATCGTTAACATTATTTGTAAGCCCTAAAAATATTATAAACAAAATTAAATGTTTCTAAAGAACTTTATATTATCTATTAATACTATAATATTAATGTTTCAATACAATTACATTCAAATGGTGCTTCATTAAGGATTCACATCAAATGGATAATTCAAATGATATAGTTTCATTGAGTAAAATGTTTTAACTTTGATACAATAGAAAGCCTTAGGGTAAGAATCTAAAATCATTAGCATATCAACAAATTTTCTCTACAGGTGAAAGAGTTTTAATGAAATATATAGATATTATAGGTATAGATATGCATAGTAAATTAATATAAATTCCTATCTTTATACAAAATATAAACCATTGATAAAGTATGCAATTTAAGAATCAATTCATTTTATATAATTTTTTATGTAACCTACCATATCCTCAATTAATGCAGTGAACAAAGACACACATGAAATTAATACAATGAAATTTTATTTTTGTATAAAATATTTTAGAAGAAATACTAAAATTTATAAATTATTCATAAAATAAATTGCTTGTAGTTTTAAAACATAGTACATAAAAGTTTTATAACAAAAAATATGTACTTTAAGAATTTTATTGATTATAAATAGGTAAATATAAATTTTTTACCTTAAATAGTCATCACAACTAATAATTAAAAAATATTTTAATTATTTTATTTAAACACTCTAGAAATAATTTAATTATATTACAGTATATATCTATTCAGCCTATATCTTAATGGAGACTTTTGTAAGTTTTTAGTATATTCTAATTGAAAATTTTATTTATAATAAACCAAAGGGTCAAATGCAATTTACTCCCCCCAACTATGGGATATGTGCAAAAAAACCCCCACTAGTTTAAAATTAAGAGCAAGTTAAATGCTAATGGATATCTTTAATTATCTTAATGTTCTTTTCATTATCTCTCTTCTAGGATTATTGTCTTGGGGGAAAAAAATATCTATTTCTTCTTCACTAGTTTACAAACTTTTCTCAACTACAAAATACTAATATCTCTTTTATTATTTTGCTTCTTTTCTTTTGTTTCATCATAAAATTTTGGATGATTAACCAATTATATTTTCAAATCAATTGTTCTTATATTTTTAGGCAATTTTGTGAATCGTAAGGATTGTATTGTTTTATTATGGACCAATTACATTTTAAACCAATTGTTCTTATATTTTTATATAGTAATTTTGTAGATTGCAAAGATCAATATCAATATACAAGGAGCAGATTATTGTCTAACAATATAAAAACTTTTCACTACATATTAAGAATTTAAATTGCAGATGCGGTCACATTACATTCTTTGTTGTTGCAAATAATACGGGCTTCAAAATGCGGATTGCAATTGTCACAAACGTGAATTTTTATTCATCTTGCAAATGATATTTATAAAATGCTCAATTGATATATTAAACTTAATTTATAATATTATACTTTCAAAATACATAAAATATAATTAACAGCTATATTTTATAAGTAATAACTTTTAAATTAAACAAGGTTAAATTATATTGATAATACATCAAGTAAGATACAACGATTAATAATGTAAAAAAACGGGTCATGCTATTAAGCATAAATCAAAAAGCACAAAAACTAATAATCAATTATTAAAAAAGAATATCCGAGCAATTGAAAATTACTTATGAATCATTATCAATTTTTTTAAAGGTGATATTTCTCCTTTTATTTATGAATTTGTTATCAATTTTTTTAATGTGAGGAATTCTGATTCTTAATCAAACAATTTCAATTATCAATTAATATTTAAGAATTTAATGGCATTTTTCATATCTCAGCCGAAAAACTCAATTAATTATCAATTAGAAGTTAATAAAATTTTCCTAATATCTCTCAGTCTTCTATTTGCTTTCTCTCTCCCCTTTTATTTACTAAATTAAACTCTTCTTTCCCTTTTCTACAACTTTCCCTCTCCCTCACTGTTACGTGTGAAATGATTTATCAACTAGCACAAGTGCACACTATCGTAAACAAGTAATAAAGTGATGAGTAAGTATCGTTCCCACGAGGATTGTTTCACTAAGTACCAAAATTTATAATCCTAACTCTATTTGGCAAATCGATAAGTTGGAATTGAAGTAATTAAATAAAGATTTATGCAGAAAGTATTTAAAGTAAATATGAATGCAATTGAGTAAAGATGAAGATGAATAGAGGACCTAGGGATCAGACTTCACTTAATAACTTTGGATTGAATCATCTATCTACACTAATCCAATTTTACTCCCTTGATTGATAGTCGAGTTTCCCTAAATTAATTACTAGCCTCTTCCAAGGTCAAGTAATTCTATAATTAATTGCCAATTCACTATATTCTTATGTGAATTGCAACAACTAATCATGCATTAGGATTTATGGAACTCATTAAGACTACATAAACTATATGAATATATTCCTATTTCATATGCAATTTACGGTTTTAATTATAGGTTCCATACACATGTATCTCCTTCCGGTCTCAACATGCATATTGAGTTCATTCAAAAGGTAGCTAATCAATCGAAAGCATTAAGAGCAATAATTAAAACTCAATCTAGGAAATAAAATCAAAATTAGTTTCAATAGACTAGAATTCAATCCGTTATTATCAAGTTACGCCATCACCCTAGGAAGATGAGAAATTAGAACATAATGAAATTAAAAATAAATATAAAATAAAATAAAAACATCATCACATTCATGAACACAAGATTATAATTACAAATGCATGAAAATAGAAAACCTATCCATCCATTAGGAGGTAGAACCTTCCATGTAGGAGGAGAAACCTAGCCTTCTATGTAGGAGGCAAATAAGAACTAAAAATGAACTAAACTACTATGCAAGATGCATGAATGAATGATCCAATGCTTGGATGCTTGAATACTCTCCACTACCACCTATTTATAAGTGAATGAGCCAGCTGCAAGTCAAAAATCTTAACCACCAACTACTAATCACATGCTTCATCTACCATTTACATGCTTCACCTACCATTCATGGTCCACCTACCATTCATAGTCCACCTACCATTCATGGTCTCCAACTACCCTTTTTGATTTTCGCAGCAACCATTCTTCTAACTTGTTGGTAATTTTTTAGCACCATAATGGCAGATTTACGTCTTCTTGTCAACATAGAAGTTGTAGGGCCGGATCTTCTCTTCAAAATGCATATAAAGAACTCCTAATTTGGACGTTTCTAGCTCAAGTTATGATCAGATTAGTAGCCATATGTCAAATTCCGCCAGAACCACTGTTTCATCTTCCAAGCCAAATTTGAGATCCTTAGGTCCCTAACTGGGCTTTTCCTTAAACACGAAAGTTGTAGGGCTGGATCTTCTCTTCAAAATGCATATAAAGATCAGCCCAATCGGACATCTAAAACTCCAGATATGGCCTAAATACTGAAACAGGGTCAAAATACAGCATTATCTAAAAGATTTGATTTCATTTCAAATTCAAGACTCATTCACAAAATGCAACTAAATTTATTAAATTAAACAAGATAACATCCAAAAATGCATCATATAAAGGAAAATAAATATGTAAATATTTTACGTATCAAATTCCCCCACACTTAGCTTTTGGACGTCCTCGGACAAACACAAAACAGAAGAAAACTAATACTAATACTATTCTACCCATGAGATAAAAAGTACAAAAACATAAGAAAGATAATTAAAGCACAAAGATATCATAGCATTCATGAATCAACAAATCTTGACATATAAAATCAAAAAGGGATTGCAACTTCATTTGAGTAGGATTGAATCAGAATCACTGCAACTCTTCCTCTCTCAAGTGTTTATGGGCAAGTGTTTCACTTAAATTCATCCTATCAAAGATTGCACTACCATAGGCTTGCATAAATTCTTAATCTCCACTACCTGATTTACATGCAAACTTCAAATCAAAAGGTCTTATTAAGGGTTGTAATGAGGCTAAGGTAAAGGAAAGATAAAACAGGGATATGAAAGGTTGAAATAAGGAGAGAAATTAATAGAGCAATTAAAACATGGGTAAACATAACAGCCCATGATTCAAATTCAAGTACACATCAATTTCTCTCTTCTTTTTTTTTATTTTTATTATTACTTTTTTTTGAACTATATTATTTTTTTTTTTTCTTTTTTTTTTTGAAAGAAAACCCTTGCAACTTTGAAGTTAATAATACATATTCCCCCACACTTTGTCAAAAACCCATTGTTCAAAGATTCAAATGCTCTACTAATCCCTAGGGTTAAGTAAAAATAATTGATATTTCATTAAATGACAAATTAATGGGTTAAAGCAAAGAAACGGTTAATTAGGCTCAAAGGGGTTTATCAATGGTAAAACTGCAGGGTTGGCTATTTGGTTCTAACTGAGGAAAAAAATGCCTTTATTATATCTGAGTATGAATGTAAATTGTAATTTCAACCAAATTTTATGCAAGTTCTAGAGTGACAACTTAACAGGTGAATATCACACACAAGAAATATAATACTGATTCAACAAGTAGGCTCAAAATCTCACGATTAAAGGTTTCCAACTCAATCCAACTCAAAATCCATTACTAAACCCATTAATTCTAAGAAGTAAGAAAGTTGTTCAATCATGCTATGAAATCTTTTAAAATTATTGAAAAAAAAAACTAATAAGCAGGAAAATATATATTTTTTATTTTTTTTTATATATATTTTTTTAGGATGCATATCAAGAGCAAATAGCTCTTTACTCGGCCGTATCAAGAGCAGAAAATAACTCTTTACTCGGCCATCCCTTTTTTTATAATAAATCTCATGGTTTTACTACTACAAAAAAATCCTAAAAAGTAAAAAAAAAAATTTTAATAATTTCCCCCCCACACTTAATGTAGACATTATCCCCAATGTCTTCAGCAGATTAGCAAAAAGGGTTTATTAAAAGAAATGCATAAGTAACTCACACATAAAAAAAATTTTGACAGTAAAACCATAAGAGTAAAGAAAGTTACAACCGGAGAGTAGTGTCGGGCTCATGCTTCTGACTGCTGGATGGAGATTGCCAATCTATCTTTTTCACTGATGGATCTGGTTAGGTTTATAGCCTTGTAGTTGGTCAATCAGCTGATCAGCAGTTGAGGCAGACATTATGGCACGGCGAGTCGCTTGGGTTATGAATCCTTGTTTCACAGCTTGATCTAAAAAAAATAGCAAACTATCATAAAAATCATTAACATTTAATAAACCTACTAGTTTCTGATGAAAGTTCAAGTTAATCCAATATGCAATGCTGAAAATTCCATCTAATGCTTCTAAACCACCAGGTAAAGCAATAAAGGCTTCAGCACAGTAAAGCATGCATCTAATCCGTTCAGGCAAGTTTGAAACCTTTAATGTTTTACCAATGGCGTATTTCTTATTATCTAAACCATTCACAAGGATACTCAGTATTTTGCTTCCTCTGATGTAGGCAGAAAATGTTGCACTTCCTTTTAAGCTTTGAAGCCCTCCTCCATACACACAAGCAATCTTTCTAGCAGCTAATGCATGACCAAGTTCAGTTGCTGCTGTCACAAATTCTACATTCTTTCCAGCATAAGATTCACCAAAAACACAGATAGATTTAAATCTACACTTTGATGGTTGCTCAACCTCTTCCTCTTCTTTACTCTCGCCTTCAGACATTTTTGCAAAGTGTGATTGCTGAAATGCATTCTTATAATACAAAAGCAGAAACAAAGAAATCATGCAAATCAGATAATATCAGAAAAAGATAAAAAAAATGCTGTGCAAAACTGACAAGTGCAATAATGGCATGAACAAAGCAGAATACGGAATGTAAAGAAAGTAAAAAAGATGCTTAAAAGAAGAGAAAAGTTAAAAAGCAGCTGTAAAGATAAAAAGATAATGGAAAAGTAAAGCAGACAAACATATGTACAGTAGTTGTGATTGTGGCTCACATCTTCCTCTGATTTTTCGTTTAGTAACGGCTTAAACGGCTTCTATGAGCCAAGGATTTGCTTCCCATCCAATTTTCTTATAAACTGGCAAACAGGGTCTTTTTCAGTCAGATCCCCAAGACTGTAGCGCTCCTTTTCTGTATGGAATAAGTTCATTAAATCAAGAAGAACAGCATGAACATCTCCGCTAGGATGCGTCTCAAGAGTCTGAATGATATTATCCAATGACTCTTTACTCAGTCCATCCTTTATGAATCGGATTTTATCCTCTCGATTTACTGAAATCGTTCCTTTATTCCTACAAAGCATATTACAATTTCACCTTGCACACTTATGACAGACTCTCATTCTTTTAGCTCTTCTCTTTTTAGAGTAAGAACTTCTTCCCATACCTAGTAGACGTCTAACAAATGATTCATTAAACTCACCTGTTAAACGTACCTTAGCTTCAATAATCCAGCGTATGTCCTCAGGAAGACCCAAACATTTAAATGCCTTCATTCTTGCAAGTCGACAGTTGTAGATTTTCCTGAGCACATCTTTGGGAAGAGTAGGGAATCTGCTTTTAAGCTTTACAAGGCATTCCTCCATGATGAGAATGATGAAAACTGAAATTGTGAGTGAAAAATGTTGTGCGGTGTGTGCTTAAATAAGAAAAGAAATGAGAAGAGAAAGAAGTCTTGGGTTGCCTCCCAAGTAGTCGCTCTTCTTTAACGTCTTTAGCTAGACAAAGTCCTAACCTATTGCTTTATTTCCTCTTTTTTTTCCTTTTTCTTTTTCTTTTATACTTACCAGCTGGCTTCTCGAGCGTGATGACAGTTTTGATGGTCTTGAATGCACTGTCATTGTATTCTTTCAATTTTTGCCCGTGGTTTACCTCAAGGCAATTAATCTGCTTCAGGATTTTAGGATCAGTAGACTTTGATGCATTATCCATTTCTACCACTATGCAAGATGCATGAATGAATGATCCAATGCTTGGATGCTTGAATGCTCTCCACTACCACCTATTTATAAGTGAATGAGCCAGCTGCAAGTCAAAAATCTTGACCACCAACTACCAATCACATGCTTCATCTACCATTTACATGCTTCATCTACCATTTACATGCTTCACCTACCATTCATGGTCCACCTACCATTCATAGTCCACCTACCATTCATGGTCTCCAACTACCCTTTTTTATTTTCGCAGCGCAACCATTCTTCTAACTTGTTGTAATTTTTGAGCACCATAATGGCAGATTTACGTCTTCTTGTCAAATAGAAGTTGTAGGGCCGGATCTTCTCTTCAAAATGCATATAAAGAACTCCTAATTTGGACGTTTCTAGCTCAAGTTATGATCAGATTAGTAGCCATATGTCAAATTCCGCCAGAACCACTGTTTCATCTTCCAAGCCAAATTTGAGATCCTTAGGTCCCGAACTGGGATTTTCCTTGAAAATGAAAGTTGTAGGGCTGGATCTTCGCTTCAAAATGCATATAAATATCAGCCCAATCGGACATCTAAAACTCCAGATATGGCCTAAATACTGAAA